>VZRX01023599.1:140887-176072 GCA_013398075.1 Notiomystis cincta | reverse complement strand
TTTTCTTGATAATTAACAGACTATTACTATAAGTAATAAGGAAAATTATGACATTAAATGAAACATTTCATAATTGAGAGATTAAAAAATTAAACCAACTCCCATACACACATACATAAATGTAGCTTCTTCCCAGCTTCTTTTCTTCACTGAAGGAATGCTGTTTGCTTTTTTTCCCCTTCTGAGTTTTCTGAAATCAGTGTTGCAGCAGGAAAAATCAAGCATGTCTCCATTCTGAGTGGCTGCCAGTGAGAGATTGACCAAAGTCTGTTCAGATCAGAGAATATTTTACAGTGGGTTCAGCTGTCAGATTAAAAAGAGAAATACACTTGGAGCATGTATCTCTGTATGGAGCCATTTGCTGAAAAGTAGTCAAACAAAATTATCAGTTATCTCAGATCTATACTGACTCATTTAGAACTCTTCCTCTGTATAATACACACCTTCTGCTATTGTCACTCTACCAAACTAATGCAGTTACATGAAGAGGATGCGCATTAGAAGCCTTCAGGAAGAAACTGCAATGTAAAATAAGTGATTTTATTGTGAATTTATTTATGTTTTAGTAACAAGAAACTTAGGACAAAGGCAAAAAAGGTAAATCTTGATAGTTCTTCATTCCATTTTTCCTTTTCATTCTTGATTTTTTTCTGATTATTGTATTTTTGTCCTATTATTTGAAAGTGACCATTCATATCTCAAATTCAATCTGTATTTCATAGATAGAAGGGCATGTCTGCCACTAAAACTTTCACAGCAATAAAATTATGATCCTTGCCCCATAACAAACTTTGCAGAAATGCATAAAAATGATTCAGTTAGTTCATTTTCTGAAGAAGCCATTGTTTTATGAGAAAATAAGACACTCCCTAACTTTTTTGGTAGTTTACGCCATAATTTATAAGCTCAGTACAAGTATTTTTGCTCTGAACAACCAGAATTGTACATGACTAGTCTCTTTGATCTTCAGTGAACCATGCATTTATACCTCACATGAACTTTTGGGAAATAGACCATTAAAAATTTTGCAAACTAAATGCTATTCAATTATTATGCTCCTTCTTCCCCCCCACTATGATGGGTTTTCTTCAGAACAAAGAATAAGCTTTAAGGCTTTTAATGTTCTTGATGTAAACCAACCAACACTGAAACACAGCTGTTTGGAATCAACAGAGTGGTGGAAAATTTCTTTTTGTGGACACTCTTTAGTCTTACCTAACACTGAAGTCTTTAATAAAATCAGATAAATAAAAAGCCGTAGGACAAATGGCATACATCAAGGTGAGAAGTAAAAATGAGACATTAAGTGAAATGAAAATGTATTTAAAATATATATTTATTATGTGCTTTGGTTTGCACTGTATCTCTCCCTCTGAAGATCTGAGAAAAAAAAAGAATTAGTTTGATTTGGATAAATTTGTGGCATCAATAAGAAAAATTGGTTCAATGTAGTGCAGTCTATATACTGTAAAGGGAATTTTAGCTTTGTTGACTGCCTTGTGAATACTTCTCAGAACCCTTAATTGTGGAAGGTAGTTCCAAATTATATTACCATTTGGGAGCTTGCTTTGTTATTTCAGGCCTCTAAAGATTTTGGACTGAAATGTTGACTTGTATTTCTTATGCTGTGGTGTATTCTTGCATTAAAAAAGAAAACAAGAGAAATATAGTCTTGCCATTAGGAAAAAGATGTGAAAATATCTGGTAGAAAAGAGAAAGAAAATGGATAAAACTCAAAATTTGAATAGATTATTTAGATTTAAAATAGAGAAAAGAGAAGCACATTTCCTAGGGAGTTAAGTTGTATGGAGAGTGCATCTATCTACCAACATGTCCTATAAAATTACTCTGAGACTTCATTCTAAGCTGAAAATCTCTGATTTCTTTAGTGACAAGGTGATGTCTACACTAGCATGCAGTGAGGGCCAGTAGGATTGGATTTGTAGAGTGGAACAGCAGATGCTGAGGCAATGACATCCACACAAGACATATTTCACTGATTTTTGTTCTTCAAACTAGTTCACCTCTGGTGTCATGAGCTACATGCATGTATGGCACTTTGGTATAGTCATGAGTCACATTTTTCAGCTTCATCTGAAAGGAATTTAGTGTGAGCACTTCCATGATGCAAACTGAAAAGTAACTGGGAGATTCTTTCAAAATCTCCCTCTAGATGGGTAATGTAGATTGTCTTTGGGAAGATTCTGCTGACACGTTATAGAAATTAAATAACCTGGATGCTCTACCTGTTCCCTCATGTAGTCTTCATGATGCCTAATCTGGACCTTTCCTTTTCTGTGGAAATATTTTTCAAAAGGTGATCATGAAACTTTCTTTACATTTCCATTCAAAAAAAATCCAAGCACACTGAAAAATTATATTAGCAGTCACTAGTGCAATATTTCTACCCTTCTGATACATCCTTAAAGAACATGACATTTTTTTCCCCAATGATCAGTGGAAATTTTTTATATTAATATTTAACAGTTATGGGGGGGAAATTAAAAAAAAATCAATTTTTTTATCTCTATCATGAGTCAAATTATTTTAAAGGTGGTATGGCTAAAGAATTTGAAGGAAAAATTAATATAACAGCAGAAACCAAACTAGCTCAGAATTTTCCAAATTCTCTAGATTCCCCTTTCTTCCCTTATTTTGCCCCTCCTCACATGAAGTTATTTAAATCTATTTGACAACATAATACATAAATTCTTGTCTACCAGAAGACTTGTACTACGGTCACTTTAATTCATGGATCTCAGAGTTACAAATAAGGTAATTTTATACTTCAGCATTCTGATCAAAGAAATAACAGATCAGTATTATAAGCTTGCTATTTAGTGTCATGGCAATGACAGACACATGCTTATGATAATCAAGCTTAACTGTAATCTTTCAAGATAGCATATGATTTATTTTACAAAATATATTTCTTCTGACATAAGAAATTATTTTGATTTAATTTCTTTTCTGTTCTTTTCCACAGAATATAGAAATCTAATGTTCACAAGGGGTTAGCACTGTACTAGTGCTAAGAGCATTACTTCAACTATGATCCACTTTTCACAAGTCTCATAGGGTCTCAGTCACAAGGGTATCATTAGGACCACTATTTTCTCTCTGGAAATCCAGTGCCAAGTTTGGATCATTTATATAGAACTAGAAACCTTCCTTTTCTCATCATTGCTGGTAGAACATAATGCAGTCCTATCATATTTTCTTCATTATTCCACTGTTTTCTTTCTGAGAAATTCCTAGGTATAAAAAAAAAAACGTTCAATGTCATCTGCTAGATTAATCTCATTGTTAATTTAGAATTGGAATGTTTTACTGACATCAGCAGGATTTAAAGGCTTCAGGAGGACTTAGACTAAGAATTACCTTCCATCATGCATCTTTCCATCTTATGTTCTCTTCTGGTTCTGGCCTCATCACAAGTTTCATCGCATTTCAACTGCTTTTGAGGAATTGGATCTACAGTTTTGCAGGGAAGCATTAATCCAAAAAAAATTAATTTGCACAGGAGAAAATAAAATCCAATTCCTGGAAAAAGATATTCTTGCTCATTTCTAACATTTCTTATTTCATTTTCTTCCTAAGTTAAAAATTTAGATAAGTGGAAAAAAGTCATTAAAGGAAGAAACAAATGAAAGAAATCCTTTATCTATGAAAAATTGAGCTTCAGTTGAGGTGAGAGACTGATATAATTGTATTTTTGGATTATTTTATTTTGTCACATTATTATAATGCGTTCTGCCTTCTAAACAAGACATATAAATGATCAAAAGAGGCTTATATTTGGTAAGAAAGATCAGGGTTATTTCCATGTTTCACCAATAATCCCAAATGAAATATTGTGGGTGCAACTGTTCTATTATCAACTCTATCAAATATCCTTTGAGTTATCCTAATTAAATATCAGCCTTACAAATGACTGGAAATTTTTCACCAAGAAAATGTGAAGTTTTAATATAATGATTACAAAAAAAAAAAAAAAAAAGGAATTACCAAAAAAAAACAACACAAAAAAAAAAAAAAAGGAACTACCACAAAAGTACTACACACAAAAAAATATTGTAGAAACTTCTTGAAGAATTAGTCTGTGCAAGTCACAGTCACAAAATTATGAGTGTCAAATGGCTTCATGACTGTTTCACATATGTTCCCTGTAATGATATACTCATTAATTCTCCCCATTTTGCTGTCACTCTAAAATTACTTTCACATCTGTTTTTGACAAATGGAACTGTGCTTTTACATTAGGCAGATGAAACGAGAGTCAGATCCAAGAAAAAAATATTGAAGCACAGCATAGGTTTCTCATATAACTGATGAATTCAGTTTTTACTAACTGGATACAATTGGCAGCAGAATGCATAGCAGGTAAATGTGAAATCATACTCAGCTAGATTAAATCTTCTTACAAAGTCTCTTTTTGATAAGTTATTTCTTCTCAAATATATGATTAAGGAGAGAAGCTTATCTAGACTGATAGAGTTAACTTTTCTGTTGCATTGGATAAAATGTTTTGGATAAAGTGGGAAAATCCTTAAGTTCCCAGACTCAGCCACTAAAAACGTAATGACTTCAATTAGTTCAAGTAGGCATGAGGTTCCTTCTGTTTTGTACTTCTTTTGCTTTGAGTTTTTGATTCATCAAATTGATTTTAAAGTGAACTACATGTTAGATGTCTTTCTGGATGCAGTTTTTAAATACTAAAAATTAATAAATAAGAATTTAATTAAATATGATTAAATAGGAAAGCTGTGTGGGATAACCTTATAGCTGTTCCTCAAGAACAGTCAAATGCAGATATGATCTTAAAAGAAACAATTTAAGCAACAGATTACATTGGTCTAGCTGAACAGGTTGTTCAGTCCCAATAGTACTAACTCTTAAAGTTTAAATTATCTAGAAAAACCTTTACTTATAACAAGGTTTTAAGTTATTGCAAAGTCACACATATACTCATACACACATCATCTCTCTTAACATCCTCACCTTTTTTCAATGTAAGCTCATTTTTTGGTGCCCTTTTGGGTCTTAAGGTCAAATCAATATTCACTAAGAAGGAAGTGAGGAGTATGAGTTTGAAGTGATCATCAGCACCCCAGCTCCACCACTGGGGAAACTATAAGTTTTACAAGGATGTTCATTCCTCCTCATTCTAAGGTCTAATTTTATGTGTTATCTGATGTTTAAACACTTTTTTCATTCTTCACTGGTCTTCATTTCCACATAACAGCCCAATTTTTAAGCCCTAAAACCAGTTTGCTTTTTGCCCTGTGTTTTATCCCTTTAATTACTAATAATTGATCATTGGTGAGTTGTTCACAGACATGTAGCTTCTGTCATCATCACATCTACCCACTTTCAAGGCCTTTCTTATAATGCTGTCAGTTCTCTATACCGAGTTCTTTTCTAGGCTCACAGTTTATTCTACACGTACTCATTTGGATTTTGTATTTATTAGTTACAGATATCTATCAAAATTATTAGAAGAATAGGTGAAATTTCATAAGGTCATACAGAAGTAAGCAAAATAAAAAACAAATTAAGTAATAATCACTTGGATATTTGAGAACTGCAGTTACAGCTAAATCTCCTGTCAGATAAATAAAGGTCTAGAGAAGTGAGGACTAGGGTAGATATAGGGGTTCTGCAAAATCAGAAAACCTCTGTTCGGAGGTCTTGGAGATTTTGGACAAAGCCTTTGGCTTTATGATAATAATGGCAATATCATATTTGCTCAGCTACAGCAAGTAGACATTAAGTCTTTTAATGTCTAAAATTCATATTTCATGCTTAGGAAGGAAAGGGTAGAAAGTGATAGATTTTCTTTGCCTTTCTAAGAATTATTTGTATGTTTTAGCCAATATATATTTCATGTTAATTTACAGAAATATTTTTCAGTGAATCCAATTTACAGTTCCTAAAACCCTCAAAAATCTTCTGTCTATAGATTCCCACTATCAGTTGTTGATATAGTCAAGCCTTTCATTTTCAATGGACAAAAATAAAAGGAGAAATACACAACTGCAAAATAAGAGTTGAAACTACTGTGACTGTCTATAGTTGTTTAATTTTTATTTTATTCTGGGCAGGTGTATGTGCTGAGAGGAAAGTGGATTCATGCAAGTGCTTTATCTCCTAATTACTGTTTAATAAGGATGCAGAATCACAGATGGAAATACATTTTTGCCTTTCTTTGTGACAGAAAGGGCATCAGAGAATGTCTTCAGGACAAGTGTAAAATGCACAAGTGGTGTTTTTAAGTGTCTGCTAAAGGTGCAGATTATGCTCTTCTTCCGTTTTTCTCCCCATACTTCCCGAGTAGACAACACCAAGTAACTTCTCACACTGTGCATACAATTTGTTTGAAATCTACATGTGTAAGAAGAGCAGGTGCATGGCCCAGGGGTCTGGAACCCAGGCTCCTAAAGATTCGTCATTGCAACACTTAGCATTATGTCACCTACATCCTCTTGGATCTTTTCCCAAATTCCTCACAGTCATGGAAAACAGAGGCAGATATTGTCTTTATACTTTCACTCAGAGACAGAAATGTAATCTTTAGCTCATTTTTATTACTCCTGAGCTGGCCTTAATCTTTAAGCTGCAAGACCTACAAAACCATCTTTCTTCTAATTTAATCAATATTCTTTATCAGTGGGTTTATTACAGTTAATAAGACTGTAGTTATGTAGGTCAGTTTGTCAAGTGTGTAGTGGATGGCATCACTTAGGGTGGCATCACTAAGAATACATGACAGAAATGCAAATTAAATGCATATTTTGATTTCAGAAAATATTTCTCATTTTATTTGTTGGCAAAAATCACATAAAACCCAAACACACTTGTGATCCATCCAGTTATCTGACAGAAACATATATATTAGGAAATAGTATGTTAAATATAATTAAAACCATGAAAAAAACATCCTATCAATGAGAAAAACAATCTTTCTTTGTGATTTATGAGTCTTTCTAGTATTATCTATTAATAGAAAATATTTGCCTAGATGATCTATGAAAAGTTTTCATAGAATTTTATAAGACTGAAGATTTAAAAAAAAAAAAAACGCAAAAACTTTTTATGTACTACACATAGAAGGCCTAAAGAACCCCCAAATTCAAATACAAACCTATATATTAATTTCATTCATATTTTCATGCATGGCCTGATCCAAAGCCAGGTGAAATTTGGATATGCTTTCCATTGACTTCAGTGAGCCTCAAAATGTAGTTCTTTCTTTGTAACTTCATTGTATTTTGGTCCAAATGCATGAAATTACACATTGCTTAAATGTTTCCAGACTGAAGTCCAAGGTTTATAACAGCTATTCTGTAGTCCATAGTGTGAAAATCTGAGATTTGCATTAATGCTGATTTAATTCAGAAATTATATTTCCTAAGAAAATATAATCTGTGGCTTTCTCTCCATCTTACTGAACATTGTTTAAAATTGTCATGGCTAAAGTTTGTTATTGGAAGTAGAGGAGTAAAGTAGCAGCATTATTTCTAAAAAAAATCAGCAATTCTTTTAAAGATTCTTGTCTTCTATCCAAATATACATTCAGATTAAAATATCTCTTCTATAAAAATAGTTTTATATTTATGTTAATTCAAATATTCCCAGACAACCCTGTGGTATGTATTCTTATACAAAAAAAAAAAAAAAGTTGTTTGTGGTAGAAAAGAGATAACAATCATCTGGATTTGATTTATAATGGTGGGATAGTAAGTCATACTAACAATGAGAATGCTTTTAATTTAGCTAAATCTAAACTGTTTATTCTTCCACTAGATGTCTTGAATTAATGCGTAATCATTTCAATGTATCAATTTTTTATAAGTCAAATACAGTAGTAAAAGGCTAACCATATTGTTTCAGTGCTTTATATTTAGTGAATTTTTAAAAATATCAATTTCATCTTAAAGTTAAGCCTCTATTCAATATTTTACCTTTTTGTGAAAAAATAATCAAATACCGTCATATTTAATAAAAAAAGTAGCAGAGTAAAGTGACCTAAAGCTAAAAGATGCTTATTAGTAAAAGGAGAATCAAGATTTGTAAAACCTATTTATGCTTTATTGTTAAAACTGCTGCCTCATAAGAATAGAAAGGAAACAGAATTGACAACCAAGTCTTGTTTTTCACTTTATATAAAAAAAATCAGTCTTCTTGAGTCTTACAGTGATAAACCCCCAGAAGACAGGAAAATAAGTAGAAAATGTTCATCTTTACTTTGTTTCCCCTAGATATGTTTACAAGCCACATCTGCAGCTGATGGTCAGGATTGATTCCACCACCTGCTCTGTATAACCTTCAGAAAAAGCAGTCAGAATGGTACCATGATGTAGGCATAGCAGTGATGGTCAGTTGTGGAGTCATGGACGTGTCACTCCCTTGCCATGGTGGTCTCTGCTTTTTCCTTCCATGGGCGAGGGCTCAGGAATGGCTTTAAGAGAATGAGCCACTGTATTTCCTACTGCTGAGGCCAGCAGTTCTTCCCTGTAGGGCAGGAAATGGGTGAGTTGATCTGTTTTCTTCTGGCTACTCTTTCTGTAGGTTTTTCCCTTATAAATTAGTGTAAACCATCTCTACAGGAACTTGGAGAGAAAACAAATTGTTATGGGAGTCAACACTTGGAGAAAAAACTGTGGAGGGAAAGGTGTTCGCAGGTAAAAAATATAAAAATGAGGAGCAACAGATAGACTGAGCAAAGAACCTTTGATGGGGAAAATGGTGTTCTATGTACAGATATGGCCAAAAAAAGACAAGTCTCACAGTTAGCAAGATCCCTTTTTTTAATCTCTTCTTCCTGATGGAACATGGTTGTTGTATAGGACTAGAACAAGGTTGCTGAAAATTTAATTGAAACAATTTTGATTAAAACTGCAGAATGTCTGTCCACTTTTCTATCCAAATACAAAATGAAATATTATTTTCCTGAAATAGTAAACACTCAAATCAGCTGAGTCAGAGAACTTTGAAAGCAAACATTTTGTTGCACAAGTAGGTGTTCATCAATTATCAATTAATTTCTTGACTGTAACAAAATATGGTTTCCTTTTGGAAGCCTTCTTCCCATTTTCAAGCTTTGTTCCCTATTTGTCATAATGAAGGAGTCTCTGTCTTTATCTACATTGCAGACTCTGTACTTTCTATGCCTTGTTGTAAACCTGCCCCACTTAGCACTCCAGGATATGCTAACGATAGAGTTTTCCTTAGTTACTTCAAAAAAAGAGAATAACCTTTTATTTTGCTTTACTTAGTCACAACTCAAAAGCAAGATAAGCAGGTGTTTTTTGCTTCTGGTTCACAAACTTACTTAAAAAAGAAAAAGGAGATGGCCATTGCAAATGCACTAAACACTGCGAAACCAAATGGGTGTGACACCATATATTACACTGGACAAGTCTGCAGTGAAAACAAAGAATTACCCTGCAGAGGACTACAAAACCCCACAGCATGTGCTTTATATGGAATAAAACTGGATGTGAGTCATCCTGAGAACTTCTAAAGGAAAGTGTAGTGTGATACAGTGGGGTTTTGCAGCCAAAGACGAGTTACTAAGTAGGACAAATTAGGCATACATAACATCAAACTTTTTTGTTGCAAGCAGCACTCTCTAGACCTGCATCTATTTCCTCCTCAGATAAAACAGATCTTGTACTGTTCAAAATAATATTAGACTGCACTGATTTTTTTTTGAAGAGATGTAAAGAAAGAATATGTACTGTGAATTCTTATTCTTAAGAGTCTGACAGGGACACTAACGAATTGATTTACTGCAGAAAATTGTTATCTAATCTCATTAGCCTTGTTCATTCCTTAGTTCAACAACATTATAGAACCATAGAAACTTAGAATGATTTGAGTTGGAAGATTCTTTAAAGATCACACAGTTCCAACCCCCCTGGCATGGGCAGGGTCACCTTTCACTAGAGCAGGTATAGTATTGCCCTTTTCAAGAAGAATAATTATTTAATGTGATTATGACTGTTCCTTTTCCTATAAGAGGTACTATCCTTTCCATAATGTGTCACCAAACTAAATTCAGAAATTTTTCACTTAACCAAATTATTTCTCAAAACATGATGCTTCCTCAGAAGTAAAATAAATATTATATAATGAGTAATAAATCTAATCTTACAGTTAGAAAAGTGAAATTTTTGGCCTGTATGAACCCTTATGTAAAGCCTTGTTTGTTTAAGGGATAATTTAAGGAATTCTGGAGTATATGTGAAGTTTCATTTTTTTTAAACTTTGGAGCCAACCTTGACTTGTTGAAATTAAATCATTTAAGACAAACTTCTTTAAACGCAAAAGGTTCTGGCTGTCCTTTACGACTTTCAGCATTCACAGCACAGAAGACTAAAAGAAACATTTTATTCTTGGGAATCTGATTAATCCTATCTTTATAAATAAATCTTCCTTCCTTTCTCAGCTCCACATCTTTTTCTCCAGGGGGTTTTGTGTCACTTTTGTTCCAAGATTTAAGTAAACAACTTCTACAGTTCCTCTCTGATCCAGGAAATCTCACAGAAGTTCTCCTCCCAATCTCATAGAAGCTGAAACAATTCTTTTTCCCAGTGCTTTCATTCCATTTTAGTCACAGAATGCTGAGGTTTGGAAGGGAACTCATCCAGGCCATCCCCCCTACTAAAATACATTCATCTAGAACAAGTTGTACAGGATTGTGTCTAGGAGGATTTTGAATATTTCCAGAGAAGGAGACTCCACAACCTCTCTGAGCAGCCTGTTCCAGTGCTCTGTCATCTTCTTACTCATGGAGAACTTCCTCTGTTTAAGTTTGTGCCCATTGCTCTTTGTCCTGTCACTGGGCACCACTTAAAAGAACCTGTCCTGGTCCTCTTGACACACATCTTCAAAATATTTGGAGACATTGATAAGGTCTCCTCTTAATCGTCTCTCTACTAGGCTGAACAGGCCCAGCTTCCTCAGCCTTACACCAAAAGAGAGATCCTTCTGTCCGCTAATAATCTTTATAGCCCTCTACAAGACCTTCTCCAGTAATTCCTTGTCTTTAGCTGTGTCTATATTAGCAACTAAAATGAATCAGGGACCACTTACTGATCCTCAGGTAAATTACAGAGCACAGTCAATGCCAAGACTGCTAAATTCTTATCTTCCCTTGCCCTACATTTCTGAAAATACGTATGTATTTGTCTCTCTATCTCTCTATCTCTCTATCTCTCTCTCTATCTCTATCTCCACATATATATATAAAAGCTGGCACTGTCCTTATCCAAAATCACACCTGGGAACATCCTGACAATTAAGTCTGGCTGAATTATGGAGAGACTATGTTTGTAACTTAGTGTTTGTAACTTAGTTGAGTTTGCACCTTGTTCTGTTGACTTTTCTATTGTCTAGAGACATGCACCGGGATTTGAGGCTAGTCTTTCTTGTTCTTACTGTCCTGGTGTTCTGGGGTGATTCTATGACAATCCTGTATTCCCCATCACCTGCTTGAATGTTTTTTTTTGTACCTTTAAACTGCAACCGGCAGGACTCTTCAAAGCAGCTCACTTGACCTTGCAGCTGGAATGTTTACAGATTTTTACCCAGCTTGAGACTTTTCTGCTAGTTAGCAGAGAGGAGAGTTTGCTCTCTACCTTTCAGCTTTCGGCTGGAGAGGGACTGAGATCTGCCTCAGCAGCTCCTATTCCTTTGTGGACTGTTTTTTGGACCCAGCAGGGCCCGGCTCTGCTCAGGCCTTGAGCCTAGAAGATACATGAGAGAACTGTGGGAAACCCACTGACCTCCACCTCTGGGATGGGAAGGGGGTTCAGTGTCCTTTTCTGCCATGTGCCTGGGGGAGAGGGAACTCTCTTTGTTAAATAAATAGGTTTTTTCACTTTCATTTGAGAAATTATTTTCCAAACTCATGAAGGAGGGGCTGCTGGGACCTACTGCCTAGCTGGCAGGAGAGAGAGAGAGAGAGACACCCTTTTCGGGTTGTTTCCACTGGATTTGTGTCCAAACCGACACACCCAGAGAGTATCTCTTGCTCAGTGTTGCAAAAGTTACATTTCCTTCATCTTTCAAGCTATCACATTCTGAAAAATTCTACCTGATTGCTACTTGCTCCTGATTTCACAGCATGGTTCACCAATTTTGTAGCAATAAAGAACTGAGGAAGAGTTTCTTTACTCTGTGGGTGACCACACACTGGAACAGATTGCCCAGAGAGTTGTGGAGTCTTCCTCCCTGGAGATACTTGAGAAATGTCTGGACACAGTCCTGTGCCATGTGTTCTAGAATGACCCTGGTTGAGCACAAAGGTTAGACCCAGACTCTAAAAGAAAGTTATCTTTGGCAAACTACTTTGCATTAAATGTAATGCTGTGTTCGGTACAGTGCTATCAAGCTGACCAATTTGTGAGACTCAATAGAGACAAAATATCCATTACTCCCCAATAATGTGATTGAAAATAAGGAGAAGAAACTGTCCAGAATTAGAGCCAGTATGTAGCACTGCATATGGTTTCAGAAAGAAAACTGAAGAGCTCTTATTGAAATGAGTTACTGTATCCTTTGTCAATGTGAACATGGAATGAAAGGAATAGTTTAACCTGTAATTTGACATGATGCTTGAAAAAAAAAGGGTTTTTGTATTGCAACTTTGTAAGGTATGTGCATACCATTTAATATCTACCATGCACTTTTAGTATCAGCATGTTTCTGATACTTAAAAAGAGCTATAGTCATTAAGTTAACAGAACTAACTTCTACTTAAAAATATATATTTCAAGAAATTATTTCTAGCAATTCAAATAATGCAGAAGAAAATTCTAAAATAATTTGTAAATTAAATAAATAAAACTAGTACCTATAATCATCAGGGAAAACCAAAAGTACTTAAAGTAACCACAAACCAGTTAAGTTTCTCAGTATGTCTAAGGAGTGATCTTACCAGAGGAGTTGGTAGTGCTTCAAAAACTCTTTGAAACACTGTTTAAAATGTCATCCTGTACAACCAGGCAAGCATGAAATTGAACCATGTTTCCTCTGGGACTTTGAACTAGCACTATACCATGACTTGCTATTCTTTCAACATCATTCCATTTTCACATGAAAAAACTGAAAACTCTTAAAGATCAGCACTATTTTTTTACCAAGTTAACAGGCACAACTGTATTAGGTATAAGTGGAAATGATACTTAAAAAAATCTATCTTCATATTGTTTGTGCTTTCTGCAGATGTAGAGGGGTATTTTTTGGGGGGGGATTTACTTTTTATGAGTATTAGTTTTTATTGTTCCATTATGAAAAAGTCATTGAGGTCTCCTTGAAAGAAGAAACAATTCTTTTGAAGCTTAGCAACAGGGCTGATATGCTAAATAGATGTTTATAATGTTGGCATGATTTGAGCAATATGCCATTTCAATTATATCTTCAAAATTGTTTCCCAGTTATTATTTAAGACCTCAAGAGCAACTGTAACAGAATATTTCTTAACTGATTTTCTACAGTGAGGTAAGTGCTCAGATAGCAAAACACAAGTTTTGAATTAAAAGCAGTGGACCATTAAATAACAAATTAATAAGGTTTAACTGAATTAGAGTTTAATTTATGATCTGAAGAGAAATATTGATAAAGGATAGCAAATAGGGAATATGTTCCAGTATTCCAGGGCAGAACAAACTATGTTTTATTTTACCATTTGCAACACTTTGTGCAATTTAACAATGTTGCTATTAATTACAGCACTGCTAAAAACTATTTGCAAGATTATAACCCAATAAATTTCTATCTTCAAACTACCTAATCTTCCAATAAAGTCAAGTAATTAAGATGTTTCTCTGGAACTAGAAGTCTCTTCTTTACTCCACTAGGTACGGAGAAGGTAGAGATGGCAAGAGCACTCTAGCAATTTAAAGAGGGAAGAATATTATTTTATTTCTTTCCCTCTCTTTATTTTTTTTTTCATTGCAATCTTTCTGCTCAAATTATCTCCTTTTCTGTCTATTTTCAACAATAGATGAAATAATAATTTTTCACTTATATTGTTGGAATTACACTTGTCATTACTTGACTTTGAGAAGAAAAAAAACTACCTTAAATAAAAGGAAGAGGAAGAAATTACAAGTAAATCTGAAAAAAATAATGCATCAAATTTAATAAAAACATAGACATCTAAATGATACAGAATTTTTTAATGCTATTTGTATGTCGAACTGATTGAATCAAAATTTACCAATTAAGATTACTTCTGAACAATGAACAAGGTCCATTTTATATACATTATATATATTTCTTATGTGAAATTACAGAACTTATTTTAGATCTACATAATTTTTGGGTTTTGTTTTTTTTTCATGTAACATGTAAAATCAACATTAGGAAGAAAGTAAATTTTTTAAAAAATCACTTATCGTGCCATTTTATATTTTCAAAATTTTTTTAATTTTCAGTTTATCAATTGTCTGGTTTTATTGCTCCAGAACTCACTCTATTTCTTATTATCTGTATTTCTTTCATTCACTTCTCTGTTAGCTGCTAGTAATAGTACACTCTTATTTAATTTATTTCTTCCAATGCTGACATTTTCATTTTTTATATGACAAAAAGTCAACTTATTGTCAACATTACAGGCTATTTTGAACTATTCCTTACATTGTCTTGACATGGAGTAGTCTTTCTATTTACATAATTATATATGTATATACACATAGATATCATATATGTATACACACATAGATACACCTAAACAGACATACGTTAATTTGCCAAAATTAACACAGCAAAATTAAGTAACAATGAATGCACCATAAAATTAAAACTATGAACAAACTTCAGTAAGATTAATTTTCAGTTTTATTTGGTATAATTTTTTTGGCAATTTGGGGTTTTTTTAAGGGATTATAAACTCCTTAAGATACCAAGCTATTTCTTTTTAACTAACTTGTACAGCAGCTTGTGCATTGAGCTGCATTCGACATTCTCTGATAATGAAGCAAGCAAGGCAAACAAAAAACCAAAACCCCAAGGAGGGACCCAGTCATTCAGTTTTAGTTAATTCCTCTCTTATTCCTTTTCCTCAGTTTATTAGCATGTTGTTCTGTGGTTTAGACTGTTATGATGGCTGCAGTCAGCACAGCAGAGAAGGGCATCTGAACCAACAGCAATTGTTTTCTATAAGGTAAATTCTGCATCTTGTTTAATACATCTTAATTTAGGATCACAATAAAGAAATTAATGCTTTCGGCAAAAAGGCAAGATACTCATACAATGAATGGTCTGTAATAAGAGAATAAAAAGTAGCTTCAAGTAGAGACTAAAGTAATAGAAAAATGACTCTCAATTTTTTCAATTTCTACACCTCTTCATAGGTATTATAATAAGTAACAACTTTACATAAATAAGTGATAGGAAATAAAAAGCCAGATACATATGCCAAAAGAAGTATTTACTAGAAAATGCCATTTTTCTACAAAATCTCTGTACATTTCATTCTGATTCTTTTAATAAACAAATTCAGATAGGCCAGTGGCAGTAATAATGAAGCTTGAAATGTAGGCTTATGAATACTATAATTCAAATTTCTGGTTTTATGACCTTTTTGTGTTACACTAGACAGCTGTTTACAAATAGGCAGACTGTTTCCTCTCAGAAAGCAAAAAAAGAAAAACCCTAAGTATGTCTTGGGAAATATCTTAAGAAATATATTTTAATTTTATTAGTGTTGTAAGGAGCTGCAGTCTCCTGAAACCTTGCTTAAAGATTAGCATGACTTGACAGGTGTGATCTTTCATTGCCATTTCTTTTTTCATTTTACAAAATTCCTAATTACATGTCAGATTACAAGCAGGTAGCATTTTTTTTTCCTTGTTAAATTTCAGTGTTGAAAGAATTGCATTAAATAGTTTTTGTTTCCCTGCACAAAGCCCCAGGATTATCTCAGATTAGGGACTGGTTCTTGAAATAGCTACTCAGTTTATAGCAAACTGCCAGCACAGAAAACTGTGATTTAAGAATGGGAAGTAACACCATTCTCTAGCAAGGCAGCTGTACAGAAAATCTCATGAGCTATTTGAATCAGCAAATCCATGTTCTCACACAGGATGATAAGAAGGTGATCTGAGATACAGTATTATCAGTGAACCAATACTCTAAGTTTCAGTGTAATCACCCAGCCAACAGTTTTTTCACAAAGTTTCTGATTTCTTAATTTTGGAGGAGGTCCAAGAAGAAATATTCCTACTGCTGGAACTGTTTCACATTTCTTAGGAAGAACAGGATAATACAGTATTTATCCTTCATCTGACAAGAAATTTTTGTTAATTTACAAGTCATGCTCTTTTATTTTTCTTCACTTTATTAGAATTAAAGTTTATACCGTTTCAGAGCTCCAGGAAGAAGAATTTCTTATCTTGTAAAAAAGAGAGAAAAATCAGTATCTGTTATTCCTAATATCTTGGAAAATAGCTCTTTATTTCACTTAGTTTCATGTGCACAATAATTAACAATATAAGAACTTGTATAGTCTAATTAAAGGTATGAATTATATTTTACTATTTTAAATGCATAATAAATTTGAAAATTAAGGAATATATGAATGGTTGTGGAGTTATTTGATTTTGTTTTCTTTAATGAGTCTTACCTTTCCTGTCAGCTACATTTTGCTATATATTACTAATATTACTACTATTGAGATTGAAATTATATTACCAAACTCCCCTCTGAAATAAATACACAGTACTTGTTTTCTGCTTTCAGTTACTTATTCTGTTCAAACTAGATAGGCAACTTTCAATTTTCTTTGAAAACATATTTTTAGGTGTTCTTTTATGGAGAAAAATAAAGGTATATAACAGAAAAAGTAGGGCAATCCAAAACAATATTAAATACCTGCGTACACTCTTCAGTGTCATCATTTATGTGTAAGTTTTGTATATTTTATTCATGAGACCTCAATTTCCTTCTCCATTACATGTTAATTCTGCTTCACTCTGTTTGACAGACAAGACAAGCTGTTTCAGATTCAGGGCAATTTGTAAGGCAGAGGAAAATCTAAGAAACAAACTCTGGAAAAAATACAGTTTTTACCTTTACAGTGTTGTCACTGTCAGTTTAAATGGGCAAGACTTTGAGGTGTTGACATGAATTAGCATTTTTCAAACTCAGGGAAAGTTCCACACTGAGCCAGAGATTGAAAAGCTCATCAGGTTATTACGTTCCACACCTACAGGTTTTAGGTAGAAAAAACATGATGTTTTGAGCTACAGCAGTGTTAAGCTGATGAAAGCATTTCAGATAAAATCAAACTTTGCATATTGCTTCCTGTAATTTCTTTCTAATAGACACTGTTGGGAGGTTGAAAAGAATATAGAAAGGAAATTAGAGTGAATGTGGGGAACCTAATGGAACAAAAAACTGGAGATTTTAGAAAACTGAGAACAAAAATAAAATTGAAATCAATAAACTATGTTTAAAAGCTCAGATATCTGAAAATCCAAGGGAAGAATTTTACTGTAGTTCAGTGTGAAGTAAACTGTGGATAAAGCTTTCTTTCATGGGAGGAAAAAGAAAATAATTTCACTAATAAAGAGCTTTGATACATACAATAAATATATGAAAATATGAATATGTAAATTACTTCTTTTGGGAATTTCCCTTTGATTCTATAAAAGACGTTTAACTAGTGCATAATTTTATATATAGAAGGCCTTGAATATTACAACCTCCTTGCTTCACTGATTTCCTTCATGTCCTCTGGATCACGTGCTTATTACTTTTAAAGGTATGTTTATACCAAGTCATTCTTATCTCTCCAAATCTTTGCTTCACATATGGTATATCACATTTCTTAGGTTTCGTTGTGCATGGAGCTATCTGCCAGATGCTCCAGGGAACCTTTTCATTGTCTCTATTGATGTATTCTGTGCATTCATTTCAACAGGCAGCTGATGTCTGGGAGCGTATATTATAGGCAAGAATCATTAAACATATCTTCTTACAGATTCAAAAGAACATTTGAGTATTTGATGAACTAATTAAGAAATGTAAGCAGTAAATGCACTTAGAATTTTCCGTTGGGAAGCTATACCATTTCAGTAAACTTCACAAGAAATTATTTTCTTATTCAGCGAAGTTTGCACCTCTTGTGCTACACCTTGCACTACAGGTTGAAATAAAAAACCTCTCATGTTGCTTATTTTCACGTTCTTTAGTATACTGTAAATCATGGGAATATTGGAGGAATGTGGACAATTTTTTAATATATATGTATTTCGGTTAGTAACATTTTCATCATAGCTAATGGTGAATACACAGACTATGGCCTGGGAAGTATTCCGTGCCTCAGTATGTGGGTATGCCCTTAAGGAAGCTGCAACCCATGGAGATCCCATGCTGGAGCAGGCTGGAGCTGCTTCTTGCAGAGAGGGCCCCACACAGGACCATGTTTTCCATCAGGACGTGAGAACCTGTGGGGATCCCAAACTGAAGCCATCTGTTCCTAAAGAACTGCACCCTGTAGAAAGAGCCCATGCTGGATCAGTTTGGGAAGAGCCATTGCCCATGGGAAGGAACCACAGTGGTGAAGCATGTGGAGGACTGACTTCATAGGTGCACTCCAAGCTGGAGCAGAAGAAGAAAATGAGGAGGAAAGAACAGCTGAGACAACTGGTTCTTAGCTGAACAGAACCCCCACTCCTCATCCCTGTGCGCTGCTCAGTGAGCAGTTTGATCATTTGAAGAACAGAGGGGCAGGGAGATGTTGTTATTTGTTTTAATGTTTGTTGTTTCTCATCATCCTACTCTATTTTAATGGGGGAAAAAATTAAATTAATTTTACCCAAGTGGAGTCTTTGTTTTATAATATGAACGTAGCTGATGAGGGATCTTCTTGTCTTTATCTCAACTCACAAGCATTTCCATCTAATTTTCTCCTCCTGTTCTGTTGAGGAAGGGGAAAGAGAGAGTCAAGATAAGGGCTTGGTAGCCAGCCAAGGTAAAACCAACCACAAGGGATTACACCTTTCATATTGATTTTTCTGTCCTTATCCCTTATTAGAGTTTTAATTTCTCAGGAAAAAAAAAAGCTATTTCTTTATAAACTGAAGTTCACATACCCTATTTCAGGCTCATTTTTCAACATTAACAGCAACAGAAAATATACTGAATATACTTACACAAAATAGGGCCAATTACAGATCCTATTTATGTGTAATTCTATATTCTTAATTTCACAGCCTTTTGAGCTGTAACTGGCACAAGAAAAAGAGATCAGCTAAAGAGCATCGGTAAAGAAAATCTTGCATTGCCTGTGCAATATTACTATCGTGGTTTGAGGGCAATGAGGTTGTTGCCAAAAAAAGTGTGTGTCAGGTTGACACCATAAACTGCAATTAGGCAAAGAACACTTTACTTTTTTGGTCATGGGGATACAAAAGAACCACCAGGCCTAAAATAGTGATATTCTATTTCAGTGCACTCCTGAAATATCATGGGAAAATCTCCTACTCAGACTTATTTCTACCTCCACAGAGTAACACACGTGTTCTGCTACAGAGGAGCATAACTCTGATAGTGAAAAAATAACTAGTGATAAACTGCTTATGTCTTATTTAATCAGGTGTAAAAAGAAAATGTACCTAAGGGACATGTATTCTATTCTATATAGAAGTAATTATTTACTGAATTGTGTGTGGATTAAATTAAGCTACTCCAGAAAATAAGCAAACAAAATCCTTATTTGAAGGGCATTTCAGTTTGTACAAGTGCCATTCATTTTGCAATAAACTAAATCCAAGGAATTGACAAAATGAAGATCATTTTTAGAGTACTTCTATACCCACACACCACATGTTCCCTGACAGATTGAATAATTTTCAACAGCAACTTCAGTCTGGCTCTTCCAGATAAGAAAACATTTTATGTATATTCAGTCTCTTCCACTGTGTAAAACATTTCCTTGGTTATGCTCCCATGCTTCCTCTCCAGTCCCAAATGCATACTGCATTGTTTCCTTAAGCTATGCATATATAATAATTCTTAATTGTATAGACATAGATCTAAAAATTACATTTGTGTTTGTTGTAGGTTTGTTTGGCTTTGTTTGTTGGGTTTTTCTTCAATTGGCATTGGGTAGAGTTTTCAGTACTGCAGAAAGCTGCAAAATCAGAATCGGAATAGTTATATACTTTTATTTGTACAACTAGTTAACACTATAAGCCTAAAATTTTAAAAGTTTAAGTAAGTAAAAATAGGTCCTTGATGGAAGCACTGACAGAACCTTACAGTCAAGGACAGAATTTGTCCCTAATGATATTAAGCGACGTTTGCATAAGTTATTCTGCAGATAGTTAAGCAGAGAGCTCTGTTTAATGCAGATTTCATTAATAAGCAGTAACTTATTTCTATGCTGTCATTAATTTTTTTTTACATTTATATTTTCTGTCAATCTCACACATAGCATTTCACTTGCAGTCATGTAGTGAATGTAGTGAACTATACTAATAAGGCAACATGTAGTCCAGTTTCATTTCATGCATTGTTTCATTTCATTTATTGTTTTCAATTTAGATTAGTAAAAATGTACTGTTCACTTAAACACTGTCCAAGCAGTGTCTATAAAGAAAATTATTGGGAAACCAACTGGAAAATATGCTGTTCACTGAAGTCTTAAATGGTTTTTTGTTGTTTGAGGTTTTTTCCTAAATGAGAGCCATTAAAATACAAGTTTATGTAGGGCATTACTCATTCTGATTATTTTCTGTGGATTTTGGCAAGCATCCGAAAGATAACAACTGAAAAAATACTTAAAAGTTTAATGGGTACAACTTCTTAGTGAAAAGGTCTCATTATCTCAAATGAAATCACATGAAAATGAAATAAAATTGGAGGAGAAGCAGCATATTGGTTACAGAAATTTAAAAAATAGGTTTGGGAAACATGAAGACACTTATCATTGCTATTATTTCATTGTACAGAGTTATCAGAGAAACCAGTATAGAATTCAAAGGGGGATACATCTGATTTTTTGCAATATATTTCAAATCTGTCTTAAGCAATTTTTTAATTGATGTAGTAATATATGACCAACACTTCCAAAGGAATGTAAATATTGTTTTTTGCTATCTCCATGCCAAAATGAACAGAATTTTAAAAATAAAGCTTAATTTTATCAGTGTTTTTTTATCATTAATCACATGCGTAAGATGTATTGGAAGTGACAGAGAAACTTGTCACAGTAGATAAAGGAGGAATATTAATTAAGTGCTTCTAGGGGAATAATTTTACATGTGTTATTGGTCAAGAGTGACTGTTATGATACAATATTTGAAATTTCTGCTTTATTCTCATAAACATGAGGAGGCTAGTTAGCTGTGGATTTAACAGTTATGGCTGTAGTGCATCATTACCACGAATGCAGTGTTAAGACACGAGGTCTGGAACATTAGGGGTGTTCACAGTTCTTTTCCTCTTCCATTTAGGCTTTGGATGGTCTCATTCTTACAAATCCATAAAGCAGTTTATATTTCCTGCTGACATTAAGAGGCTCTTGATGTGCAGGTCTACAAGCGTGAAACATCCTCTTAACACATCTTTAAATGTAGCCACCCAAATATTTTCTGTTTATCTTTTAACTTATAACATAGGTGTAAATTAAAAAAAAAAAAAAACAAAACATATTTCTCCTAGTCCTTTAGGAGCCATTGGGCACAGCTGAAAATCTTGGAAGCCTTTGAAAGTGACTCTCAGTGAGTGACTGGTGTTCATATTCTCCAGATTAAAGAGAAATAGACAGAATTGTTGTGCTGGTTTGGAACGTTACAATAGTTAAGGATTTATCTACTTTAAAGTTTATTCACAAGAAACTATTTCAAAACAAATATATCTATGATGTGTTGTTTCATCAGTTTGACATCCTATCACAAGAGCATTTTATTGCACAGAAATGCTCACTATTTTTTACCTGTTAAGCTTTAAACATTGTGATTTCTTTTCCTTATCTTTTGAAATACCTGCTGAAGACCACTACAGTTCTGGAAGTTCATCTCAAAAGAGAAATTTAAAAAGCATGGGTTTATTTCAGATAGCTGAAATAGTATCTTGTACTATGTGTCTGATAGCTATAAATGCAAACAGTATTGCTATAAATAGGATAATAATACACATTCTTTTAAGAACCAAAACATTAAATTATTAAATCTAAATGGACAAATGAATAATATATTATGTAGTAAAATATAGTATAAGCCAGTAATATCCTTTATCAACCTATTCTATAACTTATATATTAATACTATATATTATGAAGAACAATATTTTGGAAAAAGTATTAGGAATTTAATATAGAAATACTTACTTTTAAGTATTAAATAGTATTAAATGCTATATTTACAAGCTGATTATACCATATATCATAATATTATTTTACTTTTTACTATATGTAATTGTAGCATGATTATAATTCCAATATAATTATATGATATTATCATATTATACTGTGCAATATAATAAGATAATATTAAAAACTGATTTATTAAATGTTGACAAAGATGCTTCCTATTCCTCCTGCATATCACTAAAATCAACAGAGGCTTATCCACGTACTGCTGTAAAAGTTTTTATATGTCCTGCATGCATTAAGACTGGATTTTTTGTTACTGTCATTTTAATCTCTGGTAAAATCCTTTGTCAACTATGATGAGCCTGGACCTCTTGTTGTTAAACTTCCATTGCCTTTAAATTATGCTTGTTTCATATTTTCTTATTCATGTTAACATTTTAATAACTGCCACAATAGCAGTGCTAGTTCCCAGAGAACAGGGAAGCCTAGGACATTAGCAAAGAATATTTTGAGTTGTAAGACATGATTCCTACAGTCAGTATGAGCAAACTTTTATTTACTGCAGCCATAGAGGGACACACTTCCAGAGATGAAGGGACAAGACACCTCCTAGATGCCATATCAATCTCAGAGACACACAAGGAAATGGACTTGGAAATTGTGTTCAATCAAGAAAAACCTTTGTGTGAGTGAGAAGAGAAGCAAAGTAATAGAAAATTTCTTACAGTTATATACAGTTATATACAGTTATATACAGTTTATGGTGTTGCCCCATGGCAACAACTTTAAGGCACTTGAGCTAAGAGGATATTTTTCCTGCAGGGATGGTTTACTTCATAAGCTCATGTGGGCCAGAAATAAAGGTTTTTTTAAAAAATGGTGGGAAGGAAAAACACCTGGCATATTGGCAGATGTGGGCAAAAGCCACTACCTTTGCTACCTTCACACTAACATACCAATTTCAGAGAAACAAGTCCTACACAATGGTATGGTTTTTTTCTAGGTGAGAGAGATCAAAATTTCACCTTTGCTTTCTTGGGAATAATATGCATGGAACACATCAAAGCACTCTAGAACTGTCATTACA
Organism: Notiomystis cincta; assembly: GCA_013398075.1. Taxonomy (NCBI): domain Eukaryota; kingdom Metazoa; phylum Chordata; class Aves; order Passeriformes; family Notiomystidae; genus Notiomystis; species Notiomystis cincta. The sequence goes on along the minus strand of VZRX01023599.1, from coordinate 152,652 downwards.
ACAGATTTTTGAAGCCACGTTTTAGTAAAAGAGCACCTACAACTTTAGAAATCCTTCCTCATGAAAATAAAACACAGATGAGAAAATATTGGTCTCATACAATTAAAAATACAATTAAAAATAAAATTAAAAATAAAATTTTAAAATGCATGATTGCTCAAACTGGGTACTTTTAGTAGCTCTACTCTTTGCTAGATGGCACTTTATAAAGAATAATGCATCATCTGTCTTCTAGAGACAGAATAAATCTGGTATGACCACACAGCCAGCATAAATAGACTTACAGGTTTTGCCCTGATATCTTAACAGAAGTGCATTTATGGACATGCAGAATCAAGTGGTTCAGCTGAATAATAATGTCATGGACACATATGGTATAAATATTGTGGGATCATGGTCTGAACAGCATTATTGAGTTTATTCATGGAGCTGACAGGGCATAATCCGCTTTGTCATTGCTTCTGCTCCCTATTGGACATAAAGTTGCAAGTGACTAGGAAATGCTGTTTGCTCTCCATCCGCCCTTTTAAAATGGCAGAAGAATTTTCTTGGAGGTCCCCCCACATGTGTTTTATGAGTGATCAGAGAAGTTTCAAGGAAGCCCATGGCAAGAGAAAAATGCGTCTTACTTTGTCTATTTGATGTCTTCATCACTTGAAGTACAAGCCAATTTTTTTTCTTGCAAAATGAGCAAATTTGACAATTCTTCACCAGTATTTTATTCTTTTGTTCATCTGGGGTGCTAGCCTCTCCTGGCCTTTCTGGTCTTTCTCTACATGGAAGTTAAATATTAAACTAACACAGACAGGAATATGTAGAAGTCACCGGTGCCAAGTCTTCTCTTATACCAGTGCTGTTCTATTGACTGGAATAGAGATAAAACTGCCACTTGTCCCATAGTAAAGTGAGAATTAGAATTATTATCCCCAGAGCAGAACTAAAGTTACTTATTAACAAAATGAATAACTATAGGTAATGTGGAAAAAATCATAACTAGAATGGCATTGTAAAAGTCACTCACACGACATTGTCTAAAATACAGCAGATGTTTCTGGTAGTTCACTCTAAGAAATATGAGCTTATGCTAGAATAAATGGATGCAAGGACTGCTAGAAAAATGAGATGAGAGGCTAATAGATCTTTGACTGTTTATGAGATATAACTGCAATCTATACATCTACAAATGATGGAAGATAGCTATCCAAACTAAGAGCAATCTTGACACATGAGTAAATTGATATAAACTGTGCATGAATACATTCAGCCTGGAAAGGACATTTTCCATCTATCATGCAATGATATTCTATAGTAACTTCACTCTCAGTGAACTATGAGCCAAAAATGTTGCTATATTCAAGCAAAAGTTTGATGTATCATGAAAATAATTGAACACTGCGACTGTCTTCAAGGGCATGCAACTGACTCAGTGGTTCAAAGGTATTATTATTACCTTAATTCTATATACCAATTTTAAGGTTTAACTGAGATTCCTGAAGCACAGAAGAAGCATTTTCCTGAAAACTGAAAAAGAAAAAAGAAAAAAAGTAAAATAAGTAAGAAAAAAGCGAGATATCATTTTCATTGGGAACAAAATTGCATATCTGAACAAAAGAACGCAGGCAAAGAAATTATGAAAATAGTCTCTTTTAAGCACCTGGCTGAAAACTGAGTTTTCAATGTATCATGGGAACTAAAAACTTTCTCCAGCTAGGCAGACTGGAAGTTGCATTTGTACATGCACACGGGTATGTATATGTGTATAATTGCAACCAATACAACGTGCTTGATATCTCTTCATCAGGGAAGCAATTATCCACAAGAAACTGTTGAAATTTTGGTTAGGTGTAATGTGCTGACCTTTGTTTCATATTAATACTCAGATAAGCTCAAATAATAAGAAATTAATTATCTGAAAGAGAACTTTCTGTAAATAAATGAGACAATAAGGATATCTTTAAGAAATTCCATACTGTTAAACATGAATAGAAATATTTATATCTATCTATCTATCTATCTATCTATCTATCTATCTATCTATCTATCTATCTATCTATCTATCATCTATCTATCTATCTCTCTACCTACCTACCTACCTACCTACCTACCTACCTACCTACCTACCTACCTATCCTGTTGGAGTTTTGACAGAATTTCAAATGTAAGAAAAAAAAAAGGAGGTAGCTATACATTTATTTCCCCAGGTGTTATAAATATGGGGGTTACTTCTTTCTGCAGTATATTGATCGATTCTACACTCAATTGTGTATTAGGAATATTATAGAAGATATATAGATATTTGAGGAATCAGGGTCTGGGTTAGGGTTCAGAGAGCTGCAGAGCCTACAGCTCCTGGGACACTGGCACTCTAAAAGGCAGTGCAAGGGCAGGTAAGCCATGCCTCTGGTGGACAGATAGCAATGACACTTCTATGTGTTGAGGCAAGAAATTTAGTTTTGTTTGTTATACTGAATAAAATGGCACCATGGTTTGAAAATGAGACTGAACCACTCCACAGATGACAATTCTGTGTACTGTGCTTTGTCTGTCCACCATCTGTTAAAAGTTACATGAAAGTGAGGTTCCCAAGTACTGAAGGGAAGTAAGAATTACACATTATCTGTACTTCCTTTTTTTTTTAATCTTATTATTAAACAATTTTACTATGCTTTTTGTGCCTTTTTTTTGGCATTTGGGATAAACCTGAAAACTCTTCAATGCAAACCAGATATCATTTATTGTTACAGAAATTTCTCCTACATTCATATCATCTATTTTTCCTGGATACATTTGTAATTTTTTTTCTTGTGTGAGATAATTGGATCAGATGCTTAAAATTCTTTTTCTTTAGTAAGTAAGTTGATGACACTTCATACATATTATCCATTATAAAAATTGGAAATCACAGTTAATGAAGGATGAACTACAGATCAAAAAATTGTGAAGAAAATAATGCAAAGTTCCATGGTACCTAGGTAGACAAAACTCGTGGTTGTTTTGTTTCTTTATTTCTTTGGTTTACATGCTTTTCCTTCTATTTTTAGCTCATTGTTTATTCTATGCATGTGCTTCTCTTGTATCCTTACAAATTACCTTTTTTTTAATTAATCTTCCTCAGTTCTCTTTTATCATCACAGAAAGTTTTCTTTCATACTCTTATCTTTCCAACTAGATAAAATCAACATCAGTTATATTTACACTAACAGATGAGCATGAATGAATGTGTTTGATATCTGTTTTGCCATAAGGAATTTAAGATTCCACATTTTACTTTTTCAACAGCATTTTTCCCTTTGCAATGGAAAATGCCATTCTGATGGCCAAGTTTGGCATCCATACACCATCTTTCTTCCTGTTTATTAAAAATACACCAGTAGTTATTTTAAACACAGATATATTAAAATCCAGGTTATTCTTTTTTCTTGTTACAGATATTTCATAAACAGTATTAGTAACTCAGTTTCCTTTATATCTTTCCTAATTGTATCTAGAAATTTCACTAACAAAAATAAATAGGATTTTAGAATAAAATTATTTTGCAAAGTAAAAAGTAATTTATTTTGTCCATAAATAAGATGTTTTCTCTACTAATGGTACTGAAACAGCTCATCTATTGCTTTCAGTTATTGTAGAAGTCAATGGCTTGAGAACTGTTTAAAATGTCAAAAAACACTTTTTCTGTACAGGAGATGGGATGCTTTTGAAAGTATATTTGTACCTTTAACCATACACAGTATACTGCTAAAAAAAAATTTTAATAACATGAAGAGTTGAAGTACTCAAGCCCTATGCTTTATTGTACAGATTCTCCATTGCTTGCATATTATTCAGTGGTGATTTTTCATCTACTATTGACATTTTATTGCTCCTCTCAATTTTTAAATATTTATGACAACAAAGTCATTCACTTTTGTAATATATTTTTTGTATGAAAGTGAAAAAAGTTCAAAAAGGTGCATCTTCACAGAATCACAGAATTGCTAGGCTTGAAAGGGACCTCAGAGGTCATCTAGTCCAACCTTGCTGCCAGGGCAGTGTCACCAGGTTACACAGGAGGATGGCCAGGGTGCATTTTGAATGTTTTCAGAAGGAGAGTCCGTGACCTCCCTGGGGCAGCCTTTTTCAGTGCTCTGCCACCCTCAGTGTGAATAAGTTCTTCACCACATTGAGATGGAACTTCTTGTGTTTAAGTTTATAGCCATTGCTCCTTGTCCTGTCTCTGGGTACCACTGAAGAGTGCGGTACCATCCTCTTGACACCCATGTTAGAGATATCTCTATGTGTTCATGAGATCACCTCTCAGTCTTGTCTTCTCTAGATTAAACAGGACCATCTTCCTCAGTCTTGACCATGAAGAACTTTATTTGTAGTGAAGTTTAGGTGCAAAATTTGGCCTATGATGGCAATAATTATCCACACATCATATTCTTGTTCCCATCATTAGTCTTGGAGGACTGTCTGAAATCTTCAGGAAAATATTAAAATTGAAAATGAGCCCCAGGTGTGTGCAATGCACTCTTAATGCACTCCTACTGCCTAATGCACTCTATTTCTATGTCACCAGAGAAGAGGTAATCCAAACTAAAATCCTTTACATGCAAATAAAATTGTTGTTCTGTCTTTAACCATTTTACTGAAGAGATCTTCAGTACTACTGCCCAGTATCCCTTCACCATGATATTACATGGTCTTAGACTAAGTCGAGTATAAATTATTCCTGACAGTGAATAATTTTTTTGTTGTTGTTCTGGACTTTACTAAGTGTCTATTCATTAAATGGGATCCATGTAGAAGAAAAAAAGAAGTACAGGAAGCATTTAGTAGTAACTTGCTATTCTTCTGCTGTAGATTAACTTACTGTAGAACCAATTATTCATATGAATCATCTGTCTTCTGTACTGTTTGAGCACAGAAATGGCTGAACTAATTAGTCCTGAAGCTTACTGCCTATTAGGAGGAGGACAGGTTAGGATCTGTGCTCTGAGGTATTGTCATAATGAGAGACTCAAATGTAGTGTTTTGGTTTTGTATGCTGAATAAGACACAAATGAGCTTTCAAACCCATGTACCATATCTTACCATGGTTATTTATTTATGTAGAAGTACAGTGTATAATTAGAGTATTCGGAATTATAGCAACCTTTTTTTTTGTCTGAATTCTCAATTCAATATTATGCAAAATTATTTTCTTTAAATCAGAGATTCAAATATGAATGTAGCTTAATCATTGCACATATATTGACTTCTAGCATGAAAATATCATAGAAACGTGTACCTTCTATGTGCACCTTCCTAGACATTCCTATCCTCATTTCAGCAAATCCTTTGACACAGTTTCCAATTGTTTCCTTATTAGCGTGGAAAACACAGAATCACAGGATGATTATATGCTGGTGCTTTTATTAAAGAGCTCTGGGAATTGGGGCACAGACAAACCCAAATCTGACTCCAACATGGACCCGAGATGGACACGTTTTTATACTCTTTCTTTACATAGTTGTTGTATAATCATACGTTAATCATTACTTTGCTATTGTTCTATTATGTATATATTGATTTCACCCAAGCATGAGTTCGAGCTTCTTTTCCCATAATTGATTTCACCCAAGTATGAGTTCGAGCTTCCCTTCCCATAATTGTTGTATAATTATCTATTATACAGGTGGGTACACACAGGTAGGTACACAGGTGTAGGTTCACATGATTCTACTAAGACCATGCTCATTTTCGTCACTAAGTCCTACTTTAGCTACCACAATTTTAGAAACATTTTAACCCCATATTATCATCCTCATCATTAAATTGGTGAGATATGAGCTGGATAAGTGGATGACATGGAAAACTAGTTGTACTGCTGTGATCAGAGATTTAAAGTCCAGAAAATGACAAGCTCTCCAAGCATAAGTGCTAGGAATGGTATTGTCTATTATTTTCATCAGCAACATAGGCAGTGGAGTGGAAGGGAGTACATTCTCAGCAAGTTTGTGAACAACAAGGTAGAGAGACAGCAGAGACAGATTCCTAACAGAAGGTAAATAAGAAGCAACAGACACAGGTTGGGACACTGGAAAATTCCAATTAAATATGATGAAAAATGGGTTACTATAAGGGTTGTCAAATGCCGGGACATCTTGCTCAGAAAGTTTCTAAGGTGTCTGACCTTCGAGATGTTCAGGACTGTACAGGGCACAGGAAGGGAAGAAAACCAGAAAACTCAGAGGTTTCAATATTAAACACAATATCGTAAAAATATGGGTATTAAATCAGTCATTTCATAACATATGTCTTCAAATCTGTTAAAAAAATCTGCATGTGGTGAGCCAGGAGCCCTAGGAAGGTCTGTGGCTCTACCTCACTTGCAAACTCTCTGAGGCTTCTATTGTAAGTGTCAAGTTTTATCATCACTCCCAACAGAGTAGATTTATAAAGGCTGTAATATGGGGCTTGATTTATGAGCTAAGAGAGTAGAGCACAAGCATGTATTTGTAAAGCTGAATATTGTTATCTAAAATTATGATCCTAATAATGATAGTGCATAAATTATCCAGCAGCTTACATATTTACAGTAAAGCCCATTGCAGTCCTAATTGTTGCTTGTCAGAACATTAACATGACTGTGACTGGATCATGCACTGGTTCTTGGCATTTCACTACCAAACCTGTCTGCAGGATTTAACCCAGAAGAAAACCTGAAAAGCATCTGCATTCACCAAAGAAATTCTGTTCGTGAAAATACACTCTTTTCCTCTTTTATGCTTACTCCTTTTACGCAAAATTAAAATATTTGCTTGAGATATAGACAACAGAATTCAAAGTTCTTTCTGCTTAACTAGATCTACTGCATGTGTCCTTTCTTTTTGATGTTCCTGAGTCTTGGTTCTGGATTAAGTATTTAATTTAGTTATATGTTTACCAAATAAACTTCAGATATCCTCAGCTTTATCATACTGTAAACCATTCCTTTGGTTAGTCTATCAAAATGAAGAAACATTTCTTTTTCTTTTTCCCTTTTCTTTATTTCAGAGAACTCTACAGAAGTTATAAATGTAGATTATACACTATTCTTGATTTGGATCTTTGGTTCTGTATTATATTGCATTACAGTGGGGAAAACAGTTAATTCTGATGCCTAATAAAATACCTTGTTTTCTATCAGCTTTTTTTTCTTAATTTTTTTCTTTTACACTTTCCCCTAGTGTTCCTTACCTTCACTCAAAAAGCCCACTGGACACATTAGGTAGATGATAAAATGATGAGTTAAAATATGTGTCCTTATAAAATTATAATTGTTTGTGTTTCTGAACATAAAGAAAAACGTAAAACATGAGGAAACACTTCTAACTTACTGCATGAAGAAAATTGGGAGTAGGGGAGGGAGTCTGTTTATGAAAATGATTCAGTCTTACAGATGTACAGCAGACATGAGCGGGAGGTTTATTGCTTCCACCTCTACCAGATTCTCAGTCTCAGCCCATACCTGTCTCACTTCTGGATGGTTTTCTCTGCCTTTCTTGCTGTGCTTTAATATTTAACAACCAGAATCAGACATTTCAGGCAGTTTCTCCTTTTTTCAGCCTAGTATGCAGGACTATGTCACAGTGTATGAACACGATATCCAAATAAAATTCATGGTCTTCATCAGCCTGCCTCTTTGAAGCCTGCTTTTATTACATTTGATCCCTTGCCCATTTATAAAACCAAGATAGAAAATTCTCTCCATATTGTTTTATATGACCTTGAAAATGTCTTATACTCAGTTCCACTCTATCTAATGACCAGCATTTGGCAATCATAACAGAACTTCACTATTACATACCTTGGCCTGCTGCCAGAACTGGAGGGAAGAAGGTACAATGCCTGTCAATTATGATTTCCTCTGCATTTTGTTGATGAAACAACTTTCCAAACACTTTCTGAATCCATCCACTGAGATTATCTTTTTTGAATTCTCTTTATTCTTTTTCATACTTCCTCTTTGTATAAGTTTTCAATGCTGGCAGCTGGATTGGCGTTTTCTAAAATACTTTTCTGCTTTAGAGAACTCCAGATTCAGGAATCTTTTACTTTATCCTCATCAGCAAAGATGTGTGCAAAATGTGTTTCTTCTGCATATTTTTAGTCAATAATTTAGAGATAAAGACAGCACCTCTACCTCATCAGCACTCTGATCTTTTAACTTGACAATTATCCTTGACTTGTTAGTTTTTAAGAAATTTAAGGTTTTCCTTTTTTTGGTGTTGTTGATTTTCTTTTTCATTGCTGCAAGTCTTAGGAAACAAGTTCTTTTCTCAATTCACAATAGTTTTGATTCTGTAACAACAGTGTTAAGATGCCCATTTGTAAAAGATGGACAAAGTTATGATCTGTTTCCTGACTTGGAATATATGAATGAAGCACAGAGATATCATACATCTTTAAGCATGTTTGAGTAATTACATAAACAGCCAACAGCTATCCAAATCTTGAAGAGGGTCAAGCTATAAAAACAAATAATTACAACAGAGAAGACAGAATTTACTGGAGTTTAGGCTGTAGAGATTGGTACATTGCTTAAAAATCATTCTTCTAGTTTGAAGAACAGATATGATAAGAAAAATAGGGGGGTTGTGTTTATTTCTTCAGAACCTTAAGTATCCTAGTAAGGGAGCTGGATTGTTTAGTCTGGAGAAAAGGAGACTCAGGGGAGCCCGTATCACTCTCTACAACTGCCTGGAAGGAGGTTGTAACCAGGTAGGAGTCAGTCTCTTCTCCCAGGCAAGGAGTTACAAAACAAAAGGACACACTCTTAACTTGCACCTAGGGAGATTCAGGTTGGACTAGATGATAATTTCTTCATGGAAGGATTGTTAAGATTGGAATGAGCTGCCCAAGGAGGTGGCAGTATCACTGTCCCTATGACTGGATGTGGCACTCAGTGTCATGGTCTAGTTTACAAGGTGGTGTTTGGTCATAGGTTAGACTTGATGATATTGGAGGTCTTTTCCAGACTAAACAGTTCTGTGATTCTGAGATTCTGTGGGGTTTTTTTTTTAATAATATTTCCATTCTGGTGAACTGATGAAACATCTTGTTTTCAGCCAATTCTGTATCTTATAGGTGATTTGATTTTATCAGCCACTTGTCAGATTTACTTTTCTACTGTGATACTAGAGCCTAGCTTTTTATGACATCTCTTTTCTCTGTGGCGCAGTTGCTATGATGCCTGAATAGTTATAGGTTCCAAATTATAGATTGCAATGCTAGTATTTAGAAATATGAAAATTCTAGAGATGCTGCCTTTGTGTTTTAATTTACTTTAACAAGTAAAAAGGTTTTCATTGAGCAGAAAGGACAAAACATTGTTTTCTGAGGACCTACTGTTTTTCCAAATATAAAATGAATGACTGATAGTTACTCTGAATCTACTAAACTCCTCTAAGTAATTTGTGAAAAAAAGTATATGAAAATATGTATGCATGTATATTCACGTGCTTTGGGCTGGATTAAAATAATAAAAATAAATGTTGTTCTGGAGTGAAAGACACTGCTTCAGTAAGTGAGATATGAACTAAATCTGTCCAAGTCACAGCAGTCCACTGGAAAAACTAATAATTATTATGGACAAGATCACCAAAAATCTTGGCATGTATGTATGTACAGAGAATATTTAAAAAACAAAATACAAATTATTTCTTAATGTATTTACATTCTTATAACATGTTTGGGGAGGGAGACAAAGCTGTAATTGTAAAGCAGTCAAAACCAGCCAGTTTGCTTTTCTGGAGTGATGTGACAAATAAGCCTGCTGTCATCATATGGCTACCATCTGAGTTGGAAAGTAAAAAAAAAAACCTAGAAAAACAACAGCCTTTTGGTGGGAATAAATGTACAAACTACCAAAATCTTGAAGAAGGCTGATTCTGAGGTTAAGCTGCCGTGGGTGGTAGCCAGGCTACCAGCCAAATCAGACATGCAGATGTGTTTAGAGAATGTGCTTTTCCCTCAAACTTGTGGTGCTTGCCTGTCACAGCTGGGCCACAGTGTTTTGCATGAGTTTGTATTCTGTGTAGAAAGTGGATTTGTTGTAGGATAGATATAATGGAATAGAAATTATACTCATGATGACCCACTAGACTCATGTTCCACCATTAAAAAAATAAAAGAATCATAAAATCGTTAGGGCTGGAAAACACCTCTAAAGTTATTGAGCCCAACTGTTAACCTGCCATTGCCAAGTCCACCACTTAGTGCCATAGTTACAGGTCTTTTAAAGAACACCAGGCATGATGATTTAACCACGTAGCCTGTTCTGATTCTTGACACCATTTTCGTGAAGTTTTTCCTAATATCCAAAATAAAGTCCAATACATTTGACTGTTGGGATTCTGTCCTCATGGCTACCTCAATCCTAAATTTCTCCATGACACATCTGCTTCATGACTTTCTAGTGAAGAAAAAAGGAGCATGTGAGCAGAACAGTTTGCAGTGATGTAGCACTGCAATACAGCACTGCCACTGCTAATGCTGGATGTCTGTAAGGCCTCAGGGCTGGGGCTTATCAGGCCTGCTCTGTCTGAACTCTTGTTGACCTGCCTGAAAATTTGTTTTGCTTGGTTTAGCAGTGACAGAAGTTTCCTTATTGGATCAGGTGACTACAGATGGTTTGCTCTACTTTTAGAACAGCACAACCATAGTTGTGGTAAGTATTTATTCTGAAAAACATACACAGCTCTAATGCAATGCCATAAAATGGAGAAATACAAACGTGGTAAGATAGCAGTGACATGGAGAAGTGAATACACAGGACATGGCACAGAGAAGCTCAGGCACAGAGGTAGTAAGAGACAGGGCACAGACAGCACTAGAGACAACGCAATGGATAAACAATTCACCCGTGGTCAGCTAAAGAAATTCTGGCATGGAGCCGGACAGTATTGGTTTTAGAGGTAATAAGGAAAAAAAAACATCTCTAGAGCGTGTCAATACATAATGAATTTGGATGTAACATGGAGCTTCAGACCAATGAAGATAGAAAAAGGCCGTTAAAGTGTCTTATTAAATGTGTCAATGTTACCCCAGCTGGTCCCTTAGACAAAGGTAGGGAGACATGAACATCATAGCCCATCCTGTAAAGTACTCCAGAAGTCCACAACTCACAGCCAACCTCCTCACCTGCAACAGACCCATACAGAGCAGAATTAAAACACCAACCTCAGGGCCCAGAGGAGCATTGGGAGGGTGGGCATAAGACTTGGAATAGGGGCTGAATCTGAAAAGTGTGTGTGCAGTGATTTCGTCTGCATTCCTTTTTCTGGTAACAAATAGATTTAGACTAATGAATATTAGATTCATTGTTTCATTTATACTACAATTGAAATCTTGGCTTTACTTACTTATAAGAGGCTTTTACTTTTTGGCTTTCAGCAAGCTTAAGTATATTATAAAGACAACATTGCATGATAAATTTATTTTTTAAAGAAAATTTTTAAAGAAAAGTAAATTCTAAATTAGAGGTAAAATGTGCATCTTACTGTCACCAATTTCAAAGAATTTGACTTAGTTTTTTCATGTGGCTTGGGAGGAAAAAAAATATATATAAGCCTGTAAAATAGTTTAATTGATAACCATCTTCAATAAATATTCAGCAAGAAGTTTCATTCTAAGATCTACACAGACACTATTTGAAATGAGATAGTCAAAGGAAGGAAGGAAAGAAAGAATGAGCGAAGGAAAGAAGGAATGAGCAAAGGAATGAGGGTAGGAATGAGGGAGGGAAAGAATGAAGGAAG
>VZRX01023599.1:91940-140819 GCA_013398075.1 Notiomystis cincta | reverse complement strand
TACAAAGATGAACTAAACCAATCAAACCCCAGCAAAACAAATAAACAAAAAACACCCAAAACAACTCCCATAACCCTATATAAATACTGGATATCAACCTCTACATTACTGGTGATAATCGGGGATTGTTAACAAAAATATATTAAAAAATAAATACAGTCAAAATGGTAATGTCTCTGATTTCCTTGTCTCCACACAGATACAATCAAACTTCATGTCCCAGATGAATAGGAGGCTTAAGTGCCACAATGGAGATTTTGATTGGACTTTAGGAAAGTTGGAACAAGTTGCCAAAAGAATATTATGAGTCTCCAAGATAGAAGGCTTTTGAGGGCAGCCTGAAAATCCACTTGACAGCCATGATCTAGGTAAGTCTGATCATGCTATTAAGTAGAATGGATGCTTTATAGCTCTTTTCCAGCTGGACTGTACAACACTGTGCCATTTACCTTTGATCTCAATGCTGGCCTGGGAATGTTGGTTTTGTGGGACAGCTGCAGCTTAGTCCATGAGAAATGCTATGTTTCTTTGTTTGCTTGCTATTTAATTTCAGCCTTTTTTTGGAATAAACCCAGATTTTAGAAAGCTTCCCACAAAGTTCAAAACCTATTATTGAGTCAGATTTAGTGCAGAGCTTATATCTGACACCTTCTAGGGTAGTGGCATTCCACAGTCTCATTACTTTTAGGTTTCAGAAACACTTCAGATATCTTCCCAAAACCACAGTTGTCTTGACACTATTTTCTCAGCAGCTATAGAGAAAATAGAGCTCTTGTTTCTATTTAAGGACTCCAGAGATGGTGTGACAGGAAATCAAGAAGTTTATGATTAACAAAAGGTCATCTCTACCCACAGAAAAGGACAAACAAAGCAAATCAACAGAAAAAAGCAATCTTTAGGTATTAGAGAAGCAGTTTGCAAAGTTACATTTAAAAAAAAAAAAGAAAAAGGAAAAGAATCAAAAACATACAGGACAATGTCACTCCAAGTGTAAGTTTGTCCTGTTCTTTGTTCTGTGAGTTAATGATGCCCTGAGCACTTCAAGCCCAAGCTGCAATCTTAGTTCTGGTAGTGATGCTTGTGCTAATGAACTACTACTTTGCTAAGAAAAGTAGAATCTTTAATTATTTTTAAGGTCTGTAATTCTTTATTTTAATCAGAAAAAAAAATTGGGAATTATTTTCCCAAAAATTCAGCTTTAAAGACATCATAGAATCAATCAAAACAACATCAATTAATTACACCAAAGGCTTCACTGTGCTTCACTTAGACAAAATAAATTGAAAAAAAAAGTTGATATAGATTTTACATACAGTTCTAGGACTTCATAAAAGAGGTTAAAAAGAGTTCAGAGAATAAATCTTAGCGTGTGTTTGCAGATAGGTTACTGATCCATCTCTCTTTTCACAGAGGTAAAATTTGTAAACTTCTTACATTCTGTTTCTGTATATACAGATACATATAGACACAGAGATGAGTCATATGCTTTTCTAAGAAAATTGTGATCTAGCATCTTTCAAAGGCTGGTGATGAATGCCAATATGCCTAATGATTGCAATGTGCACCCTGAATCAGGATGGCAATTGTGTGCCTGGCTTTTAAACTCATCTTGTTAGTCTCATATACCTGTTTTTATCTTGGAGGCACTAATGCAAACATGTAAATAAAGATAAATCATGATCAGATACAGCCTTCCATTCTAGCACAGAATATTATTTCTTAATTCAACATGTATAGCTCTACTAAATAAAATATAAAGCACGTGCAGAGAATATTAGGCACAGAATAGCATTTAAACCCTGTATCAAAGAATCCAGAGGCAAAAATGTTCTTTAGTTTTGGCCTCTAGAGGTGCCATAAAGACAGATTCTATTCTGATCCTACACATAATGATTTGAAAGGAGTAGAGTGAAAAATGTTTTCCACCTTTATGGGATTTCCACCTTTATACTACTTCAGTCATAACAAGCAGGGTGTTCAGAAGCCAACAAGGACAACTGCTTCTCTAAAAGCAGTGTCTTAGCGGGTGTGATGACGTGAAGGGTTATCCAACATGCAAGTATGTATTACATACCATTTTTTATACTGTAATACATAAAGACATGAAGGCTTTATCCTCTAAGAGAGACCAAATAATTCTGAAACAGGTGGACAAATCAAACTGACCCCAGAATTGGGCCCAGAGGGAACCCAGGAAAATAACAGACATCAGTTTCACTTTAAAGATGATCCATGTCACAGAGTCTGGAGTCACCACGGTGTGCCTGGTGAGGGTCTAATGTCTCATAGAAGGCTTGTGCAGACAAATCAGCCCGTTTAAGAAAATAAAAGTATGTACAGCACAGGATGCTCTGAGAAAGAGAAGGCTACATTTTGGATAAAAATAAAGTCCTTTTGTTATCAAAAAGATGAAATACAGCATAGAATATCAAAACATCACTCTTTCAAGCAGCCAATAGATGCTATTAATTTCTGTATTTTACCTGGGGCAGCCAAGTGATGATGATGTTTTCTGTTCTTTCAGACCAAATATTTTTTAAAATTGTTTTCCTACTCTTGGACCTAGAACAGAGAACAGTAGGTAGTGATCCTTACTTTCTCAGGATGTTTCACTCCTTATTACAAATAATTTTTTTAAAATTACTTTAAAACTATTATTTATCATTACAGTTCCTTGCTTTTGCAATTAGGTTGTGTTCAGTTTCTGGGCACTCAGCTGCACTTCAAAGATGATGGCTATTTTATTTTTTTTTCCCAAACATGCTTTTGGTTACCAGCTCCAGTTCCCATGCTCACAGTTCCTGGGCTAGCAGGCAATTTCTGCATCAGTATTTCAGAAGGCATTTTCTTCTGGTCAGTAATCTTCCCCTTCTAACAAGGTTGCCCTTCTGGCTGCTTGTGTCATAGGGAGAGAGGGAAAGAAGGTGTAGTTCCAAGATCTATATTTTTTATCTTATTTGTGTTCCGGAACTATCCTACACCTTTCTAGAAATGCCTCAATCCAAACAGCGTTTATGGCTCATGACACTGAGGAAAATGCATAAAAAGCACTTGGGAAAATGAACAAGGAGGACCCTGGATTTTATGTATTATTTTTTCATAATGTTTGAATGTCCTTACCAGTAGAGAAAGATTTAAAATTTCAGCCTAACTGAAATTTTTCAGTAGTTACTCTTATTAAAACTATATTGTAATGAGAAGGCTTTGTTGTTGTTGTTGTTGTTATCTCAGGGTTGCTCCTGAGGCCAGAAAAATAACCTAAGGAAAGAGGAGGATTGGATTGTGCATAGCATAATACAAGGTCTTGAGTATATAACTGTAGAGGAAAAAATGTGAATTGGAAAGAGTGCCGTAGCACACATGGTTTTGCATTACTGGAAGTCATCCTGTATAGCTGCCAATAACTTCCCACAAAATAGGAAAAATATCATGTAGTTAAGCACACCATTAGTATGCTTATACTAACATTTAGATTCTCAGTGATGTACTTACCCTCAATATGTGTCGATATTTCATTTTGTCCAAACTCTGTGTGAAATGGCTTTTCAGAACCCTTTTAAGATTTACTTAAAAATGTGTTTGTGCCTGAAATCTGCAATGTCTTTCCCTCAAATGGAAATGCCAGACTGTTAAATTTTGCAAGTAAAGTTAGAAAGATTCTGTACTGCTACAGCTTGTCTTCTAAAAAAGGAAGACCACAAAAAAGAATACCCGGTAATTAACAGTGTAGATTTGATCTTTCAGAGAAAAAAATTTTACTTTCTTTGAAAAATATATTATCAGTAAGTTTTAGGACCAGTGGCTGTAGTAGTATTTCTTTAAAAGACAAAACTATAATGACAAGAAATCCAATTAATTTTCACTGACATGTGGAAGGAGTAAGGCCTTTTACTCTTTGGAGAATGATAGATATTACTAGTTATGATATCTGCTGTTTTGGATTGGGTTGTTTTTCATGTTTGGGTTTTGGAGGGAGGTTTGTTTGTTTGTTTGTTCAGTTAATATTACTTTTGAAAAAAATGTTTTAAATTGCATGTCAGTTTAATAATTTGCAAATGATATTGATTTGGGTGGGAGAGTTGATCTGCTGGAGGGTAGGAAGGTTCTGCAGAGATATATGGACAGGCTGGATCAATAAGCCAAGGCCAATTGTATGACGTTCAACAGCGCTGAGTGCCAGGTTCTGCCCTTGGATCACAACAACCTCAGGCAGTTCTACAGGTTGAAGGATGCATGACTGGGAGATGGCCCAGCAGAAAAGGACCTGGGGATGTTGGTCAACAGCCTACTGAATATAAGCCAGCAGTGTGCCCAAGTGGCCAAGAAGGCCAATGATATTCTGGTCTGTATCAGCAATTGTGTGGCCAGCAGGACCAGGGCAGTGATTGTCCCCTTGTACTTGGCTCTGGTGAGGCCACATCTTGAGTGCTTTGCTCTGTTTTGGGCCACTCACCACAGGAGAGACACCAAGGTGCTGGAGTGTGTCCAGAGAAGCAATGGAGCTGGTGAAGGGTCTGGAGTACAGCAAATATGTGTCTGAGGGAGCTGGGGTTATTTAGGCTGGAGAAAAGAAGGCTCAGAGGGGACTTTATTCCTCTGACATAAAATTTTAACCAGGTAGGGATTGGCCTTTTCTCCCAAGTACCTAGTGACAAGGCAAGAGTCACTGGCCTCAGGTTGGTCCAAGGGAAGTTTAGATGGGATGTTAGGAACAATTTTTTCTCTGCAAGAGTTGTCTTTTGGAATGGGCTGCCCAGGGAAGTGGTTGAGTCACCACCCCTGGAGATATTTAAAAAATGGATAGAGGTGGCACTTAGGGATGTGGCAGTGTCAGGTTAATAGTTGGACTCAATGATCTTAAAGGTCTTTTCCAACCTGAAGGAGCCTATGATTCTTTCAAGCAATTCAAAAGGTGAATATACTCAACAAATTCCCAAATTGTCCAACAAACTGCATATACTTGAACTACTAAAAAGAACTTTCAGTGGCCATTGGCTGCACATTATTCTCTGCATTTAATGCAGATCTCACTTCTCATGCATCACTGTTTGGAGATCTACTACAAGTTTATTTGTATTACTGATTCTCTGAGGATTAGGGGACATATTTTTGGCATCAATATAACATATCAATGT
Organism: Notiomystis cincta; assembly: GCA_013398075.1. Lineage (NCBI taxonomy): Eukaryota > Metazoa > Chordata > Aves > Passeriformes > Notiomystidae > Notiomystis > Notiomystis cincta. The sequence goes on along the minus strand of VZRX01023599.1, from coordinate 135,684 downwards.
TCTCTGAAGGTAATTATTTGTGGAAATAGAAGTGATATCATAATTTATTCTGGGCCTGGTTCCACCATTTTTCTGCCCTCAGAGCTGAAGCCAGAGAGAAACTCCAGTAAATCAGGTAAGTCCCTCATAAATAACATAGTATTGATCTTGAATGAGAAGGAAAAATCAAGTTCCCTGCTGTCAAATTCCCTTATGACTGTTCTGATTTCACCCTTACATTTTGCCTACTTGTTTTATAGTGGCATTTGCTATTGAAGATTCTACCAATACATTCATACCACAGTCAGATGGGATTGCTTATGAATGCTACAAATGAGAAATGCTAAAGCTCCTTCTCTTCCTTCTTGTCAGAAACAGCCAGCAATTTCAACACTACAGAGGAAGATACTGTGAACTATGTTGTTTTCAGTTCCTTTGAAATGCTCACCTCTTATTCTGAGTCTCTTTAAGAAAATAACTTGTCAGAAAAAGAAAGGAAAAGGCAGCAACTGCCTGTTGTGTTTTATTAATATAGCATAACTGAAAAGGACACAAACAGTTCTAAATGGAAGTAGAGAAGACGAACAGCAAAACACTTGCAAGAAGAAATTATTATAAACCTTGTGGTTTGTTTCTGGTTTATTTTTTTTTCCAAAGCAAGAAATTTCATATTTTATTCTCCTCTGGTTTCAACTGAAAGAATTAAGTTACTGTCCTAAAGGTATTACTAAATCCTGCAATTCTAACTATTATCGGGAGGCGTGGGACATTATGAGGGCCAGCTTTTGCTCTCAACACATGTACTGAAGCCTGTCAGATGGAAGCTTGGATCAGAATTTTAGACTGCATTACCTACATTTATAATACTGATTTCATATTTTGCAGAAGAGAATGTTTATAGAAATATTACATTAAAAATTATTTTCAACATGAATTCAAAGATATTTACAGAATTTTGAATAGCATTATATATATGCATATATATCTATTTTCACATATGTACCTAGACAATGAAAAAATTCCCACTTCCATGCTTCAACAGTAGTCTGATTTTAACTGTTTATATGCTGATGAAAATTTCCAGTAGACATCTTTATTATCTTTGTTACTATCCATATCTCTTAAACCTCAACAGAATCTGCTGCAGTTAGCATAGTCTTAGTATTCTCTGGTAAATCTTCTAAATCACTATGAGCAACCAACCGAGTAGTAAAGGTTCACCACCTCATGAAGCTCTAATTACTTCACTTTCTTATAATTTTATTAAGGCAGATAGAGCAAACTAATTTATTTCTTTTCCGGTCTTCTCAGTTTGAGAACTCTAATTCATGCTTGTATTTGAAGTAACTTTTTTCTACTCAAGAGTAATTTTCATAGCAAAAGAACATTCATGCTCAGAAATAACAATCATGAGAGAAAGCCCTATTGCCTGTGATAAGTTTTACTAACAAGCTCTTTCTTCCAATTTCTCAGATATGTTCAACTACTTTTAACAAGAAGCATAATGCTTAATGTCTGTGGGGGCATCATAGAGTCAGCAGATAAAATGAGAGCTGTAAATTTAAGTAAAAGATCTCTGTGAAATTAGAAATAGTCATAGTAGTACTTCAACAACAAAAGAAAGCAGAAATATCCTTAATTTCCTGGAAATTCTGTCTTTCGGGAACCTTGATAAATAATAAGATCTGCATTTAAGAAATTCTATTTCTATTCTCTCTTCAAATTTTTGTTGGCATCTGAGAATGTAGAGCTACCTGTAATCCTCAGGACATAAGATTTATGTGGATAGTGAGTACTAAGAATCTAAACTGTGATAAACTATTTTGTTTTAGGAGCAACATATTCACATCAAATGATACATCTTCTTCTGATACAGCCACATCCATTGTGACAGAAACCTAAACAGGTGAAAGTCCCATAGGTAGTATTAAAGGTAGAGCAGGCATAATTTGCTCAGTAAATTAAAGAATTCAAAGTAAAAGTCCTGTCAGTCTCACTTTGAGATTGGATAATCTATTATTTGAAATGAAGAAAGATTTTTGGCCACAGGGATTACCAGAACTTGAAAAAAAATTATGAACTTTAAATTTAAGTGTCAAAATCAAATGCCTACCTTGTAGACACAGACAGGTGAAAAATCATCCTATATGCCCATCACAGACCATGGAAAGTGGCAGACAATTCTATGTCAAACATGACTTCTTTTGTCAAGTTAATTCTGCTATTTCAGAATTGATGCCAGCTACCATTTGAGATCCCTTAGGAGACTTCTGACATCCACACAGGATTTGCAGATAAAGAAACCAAGACAAATTACTGACTTAATTGGCAGCTAAAGCTCATGTGGGATATCATAGAGAACATTTAATGTCATTAGACACTATACAGAAGTAACTGAATTATCGTGAGGTGTCCATATGAGGATGAGATTACCTAAATCTTACAAGAGCTTTTCTCAGGGATTGCAAAGGGAGTCTGTGGTGATTAACTCAAGTAAAGATAACTGCCATGTAGGTGTCTCCATCTGATTGGTAAATTACATCCTTTTTTACCCTCAAGGGGGAAGATAGTGATTCCTAGGAAACGACTACATAAAATGTGAAAGTAACAGAGAGTTGGGGATGTATAAATCTAAGGCTGGAGTAAGTCTGGGAGTAAAAGAATTATATTTAGGTGTCTCTAGGTTAGTTAGTTAGCTCCCTATAGAGTTGATGAACATCTAGTTATTGAAGAAAAGGCAGTCCAGACCATCAACACTATTATTTAGTTTGCTTTGAAATATACATCTAAAATACTATTCAGTTCCTGAAATATTTGCACCTAGAATTCTTTAAGTCTCATTCTAGACATCTACATAGGCAGATAAAACAGGTCTAACAAGAAACTATTACAGTTCTGGAGTTAAAAACCAAAAATCATATTTACATAATTGCATTCTGCCTAAAGCTGACTACACTGGCAAGAATAGAATTCAGTTGGGACAGACTGTTATTCCATGTTAGTTGTAATTCAGCACTTAATTATCTACAAACTTAATTTATTTGTGTCTACATGGCACTACAAGAATGTGATATAACATTATAAAGCTCTGTAGAATATATTCTGATGAGGTGAATAACATACTAAATTTGGTGTCGGCAATTGTACCTTTTATGTTGCTGTCTGTAAAACATGCAAGTAATTAATTATTAAAGAAAGTGTTGGTTAAATAAATTTCAAAAATATACCAAAATATTTGGTAGCAAAGCCTAAAAGTTATCAAAGCCCAAAAGATGTGTTCTAAAGACTCCACATTGTTTAATTTTGCTCCAGATATCAGCTTTGACAATAATTGGCATTAGAATATATGTTTGTGATGAAATGCTCTTTTTATCCTTCACATGTGCCCTCTTTATTACTTTAATCTTCGCAAGTGTTTTCACGATGTATATAAAACCTAGCTTTGAAATTTTTTTCACATTCAATAGCTAAGGCTTTTAGAAAATAGTGACACCACTAATGATCTTAGAAAACTAGCCTGGTCTTGAAGGCCAAGACCCTTGTACTTGTGGTTTTTGCAGTGGATGAATTGAACAAACTGTTCCTCTTTTGTTAGTTTTATTGATTATTCTCCTTACCTATTTCATTTGGAAATAACTAGGCTGTGTATGCACTTAATGAAGAATCAATATCCCTAACTCTACAGAAATGTTATCCTTTTAGGCAAGGCCTATAAGCTTGTAAACATCCATCCTGCTTTCCAGCAACTCACTTTTCATACTTAATAGTATGAAACATACTGAACATACAACTAAATAAAATGTCTATGCTTTTCATGGAGACAGACAGAAAATCAAGTTTTCAAATAATCTTGTGTTTCTCTGCAATAGCACTGCAAAATATCCCCTATTAATGAGAATACTCGAGTTAAATGCAGCTTACATCTTTTTGTCTGATTATTTTGGTTGTAAAATGGTTTACTGTCTTTTGTCTACAGATTCACTGGAGACCTGGCAGGTAATGACAGGTGAATTTCATGCCAGAATTATAAATTGCATAGATAGATAGCATGATTCTGAGAGAATCAACTCGTTTTTGTGGGCACAATAGCTACAGATTTTTCTCATTTTTGTTTAGCTTTATTTATTTGGTTTTATTCATGTTGTGGTTTTTATTTTCACTATTTATTTTTTTTTATTTATTTGTCATAAAAATGGCAGGTCTTTTTGCTGCCTTGTAATTAAAATGCAGAGCCTAATCTGAAATATGAGATCTTTTAAACAGACCTTGAACACATTTTCTTCTCATTTCAATGATTTTCTGGTTCTTGGAGAGTCTCTTGACAGCTGTCACTGAAGTAAATGAAGAATGTTACTTATTTTTATTTGGTGATTATCTTAGCTGACATATCTTGTCATCTGAGGCACAGCCAGGAGTCAAAGAAAACAGGCTAAAATGCACTTTTTCTCATTAGGCAAATCTTTGTCTATGTTGGATTTAGAGATTTTTAAATCATTGTATTAGGGACTTTGATGGAGAATGCCTATCAAGAAAAACACTCTACTACAAGTGCTGGAGGGGAAAAAAATTAAGGTGTTACTTGAAAGTGTATTGAGCTCAATATTAAAATGACAAATTTTGTCAACCCCATATTTGCTATTATCATCTTGATTTCCCTAACTTTGTGAAACACATCAGGCAGACTTTAAAATGTGGTTAAAATGCAATAAAGAGTCAACTTTACGACATCCATCACTATGCACAATGTCTGATGAAATCAGTCTGTCTCTCTGCAGACTTTAGGAGTTCTGACAACAAATAGGAACACAAAGACAAAAAATACAATAAATAAAAAAATAAATGTATGTTTGTGACTTCAGAAGCTGTAGCTGTTGTTATGAATTAAAGCAATCTTGTCTGATAGCACACATTTCTGTTTAATGAAAGATAGTTTAAACAACCATATAAAAATGCCAGAAGTCTTAAAATGGGAGAGGAACTCAACTGTCCAAAGCAGTGCTTGTTAGAAAAAAATGTTTATAAGGCTGATTCCAACTTGTTGCAACAGGACTAATTTTTGTGACTGTTTTTAACTTGTTAGTTGCTTCTTTTCATTATATCCATCTTTCATAACTTGCACTTTACTACTGAAAGAATTCACTGTCAGATATCATATAACTACAGACAGAGCATAGATTATCATCCAGATACAACATTTCTTTTACTAAATTGAAAAGATTTTGATTTTGATGCAACATACTCACAAAACTCTTCAGTGAGGATGGGAATAATTTCACTTCTTTTACATATCTGAACTTGAACTGGTTGCCCAAACTAGCCATGTCAGATAAGGTAGGTCTACCTATGAGTTACAGAATCATAGAATCAGTTGGAAAAAGATCTTTGAGATTGTTGAACCACCATGTCAACCAGACCATGGCATTACCTTTCAGGTAGTTGTAGAGAGCAATAAGGTCACCCTGAGCTTTCTCTTCTCCAGGATAAACACCTCCACCTCCCTCAGCCTCTCCTCATAAGACATGCCCTCCAGACCCGTCACCAGCTTCGTTGCCCTTCTCTGGACATGCTCTAGCACTCAAATGTCCTTCCTGAATTGAGGGACTCAGAACTGGACACATTTGATGTGTGGCCTCACCAGAGCCAAATAAAGGGGGATGACCACTTCCCTGGTTCTGCTGGCCACAATGTTGCTGATACAGGCCAAGATGCCATTGGCCTTCTTGGCCACCTGGGCACACTTCTTGATCATGTTCAATGGCTTCTTGATCATGTTCAGGTCCACCAGCACTTCCAGGTTCTTTTCTGCTGGGACAATTTCCAACCAGTCAACCTCCAACCTGTGGCATTTCCTGAGGCTCCTGTGACTAAAGTGAAGGACCTGGCCCCCGGAATTGTTGAACCTGACACCATTGCTCTCTGCCCATCAATGCAGCCTGTCCATGTTCCTCTGCAGAGCCTTCCTACCCTCCAGCAGGTCAAAAATTTGACCCCATTTGTAGACTGTGAATTTGCCAATGACAGACTCATCCATATCACCAAGGAAGATATTAAAAAGAACTAGGCCCAACAGCGATCCCTGGGGGACACCATTTGTGACTGGTCTCCAACTGGATGTGACACCATTCACTATCACTCTCTGGACCCACCATCCAACCAGTTCTTACCCAGTGAAATGTGCACCTGTCCAAGCCATGGACTGAGAGCTTTTGCAGCAGTGCATTATAGGAGACAGTGTCAAAGGCTTTGCTGAAGCCACTGAGTCTGAACAAATGTAGTCATCTGCTTTAGGTGGTGATGACTTGCACTGTGAACTAACTTTTCAAGAAACATTATCAGACTCTACTCACTATAGAGCAATTGTAGTGACTATTGAGGGATACTTCACCACACCATAATTAGTGTAGTCCTATTCAGGCAGAATGTCATACTTTTTTCTTTTCTACTAGTTTCAACATCTTGATACTGTATAGCTTTTAGAAAATAATTTTTTTTAGATTGCATGTAAGCTTAGCTTGGGTGTCTTCTGCTGTGTTTTTTGTGCAGTTAACAACCATATGTCACTAAATTATACATTTTTTCCTTTCAGAGCAAACAGGTCATGATGTCAAAAAACATTCAGATGCACTGATGAGAAATACTGTTTAAAAAAAGTGCAAGGAATATAGCCAGTTTCCAAGATGCAATTATGTCAGAATTGCAAGATAACATTAATTTCTTGCTAGTTTTCCTACCAAAGTCAGGAAAGAACAGTGCTAACCCGTATTTTACGTGATCTACAAGGATAGAAGAAGACATAAGCGTGCTTGTCCAATTTAAACTTCTGGTTGGATGGACATGAGAGGTCTTTCCCTGTGCAGCTGTGCTCCCATTTTGAGTGTTATAAGCAGTCTTTAGACGTGTGTGTGTAACTGTCTATGTCTTCTTAGACATGGTGAAGTCTTTAATGAGAAGATTGAATACTTTGGACCATGAGCTTACATGTCATTCTAACTACAGAATGATATAAGCTGGTTTAAACTTGGAGGACATGGACAGTCTTGTCATAGACATTTGACTGAAAATAGAATATGAATTTCTCCAGAACCTACCACCATCCATCAGACATATATTTAGAGCTTTCTAAAAATTTAGAAAATGGGACAACAACTTCATTTTACTTAAATTTGCAAGACAAGTTCTTGGACTTGCTCTCAGCTTTCATTAGCCTCAATCTCACAATGAATTATTCTAAATCTCTTCCTGGATAAAAGCATCTCTTGATTCATATATTTAAGACATTCAACTGCCCCACTTCAGTAATACCAGGACACATTCTGCCAAGACAAATGGAGGTATCCGACTCCAGCTTTCCAGAGAAATATCTGTATACCTATGCATCTCTAAATTCATTGGAACAGAATAAATAAAACATTTTTAAAATAAAAGCTAATGGAATGCATAATTAAATTTTAAATTATGATCGACAATAATTAAACAAAAGTTAAAGCTTGACTTGATGTCCTCCACTCTACAAGGCTGTAGAACATGTACCAACTTATTGGTGGATTATTTCAGGAGATTAGAGAAGCAGAATTAGGAAAAGTGGGGACACAAACAAGATATCCAAGGGTACATCCTGAGACATCCATCAAGGATGAAAATCCTGTCCTTTGCAAAGAAGATCCTAAACCTGTGAGCTGGTCAGAGAGGCCCTGGCAAGAAAAAGCAATTCTCACAGCAAAAACTGATAAGTAGGAAAGCTGGACTAATTTTGCATTGCTGAAAGCATCTCATTGGCAAAGGTTTATGGGGAACACAAGGACCCTTAAATACAAAGTACTTTTCTGAGCCTGGTGAACCAGTGCCTGTTTCTCCCATTAGGTAGGAAATTACATGACACCTGAACAGGGTATAGAGCAAATTTGTAACTATTTACACCAGTTCTAACCTTGTGATTATGCTCAGTTCCATCCTGCAACCGTTTGTGTGTGTGACTCTGTGCATGCTGCAAAAATTTCAGATTGGGTCAGTACTGTCATGCAAAACAAGAGCAAACTGTATTTTGTTCAGACTTCCTGACTTAGTGGAAATATGCAAAATCCATTAGGGATGGAGTCCCCATGATTTATACCCAATCCAAAATCATAGACAAAAAGTGATACTATTCAATTGACTTCAGTCAATTTTGCTGTTTTGCTGTCACAGAAATTACTGCAGGAATGGATATGAAAAATGCAGAATTCTTAATCATAATGATGAACATTACACTGGTTTATTTTTTTTTTTTATAATGTAGGGGCAGTTTTTTTGACTTCTGAAACTTGTGCCCCTTGCTCGAAGTTGCTTTAAAAGCACAAATTTCTTTCAGAACTTGTTTTATCTTTCAGTCCAATGGCCAAGAATATTTGACTAATGTGATTATTACCTTTGAGTTGTACTTAATACTGCCATTGTGTTTGGGCAACTGTTGCACAATTAGCCACATCTGCCTCCCACTGTGCATCCATGTCTTACAGAGTCACCTTATTTCAAGTGCTTTCTTACAGTAGTGTGTAAGACGTAAGCATCCTGAATTGCAAGCTAGGTTGATACTTGGAATGAGTTCAGGTCAGCAGTTTGTCTTTTAGCAGCCTGGAAAGGCAATTTATGCCCCCAAAGCTTCCAACTTTTAATTTTAGGGCTTTTTTTTCTTTTTTATTTTTATCTGCCGTGTAATCATTTAGCTTTCAATGACGACACAAGTTCATCACCTGCATTCAAGGAACATTAAGTGTATTTTCTCCCTTTCTTCTTCTTCAGCATGTTAATCAGTTTCCATAGAATAGAAATGTGGCCAGAAACTCCAATCTGATGTCCCAAACAAGTTCACTTGTCCTTTAAAGGAAAACTGTGTATATATATACATCTAGAAATATAAGGTAAATTAATAGAGTGGATATGACACGTATTTCCAAACAAATAAAAGAAATCTAAAGTCTTGTAGAAAACATAAATAAATTAATAAATCATACAGCCTGAAATCTAAGCTGTAAAGTGATTACATTAGACCATAACATTATTTTTTCTGATGCTTAAGTATTTTCATTTTTTTAATGAACACATAACAGATATTTGCTGATGACATAGGAACAGACTGGAAAGGACTTGGGGAAGCAGCAGTGACTCTAATGGGCATGCCACCCCAGTGTACTGCTGGGACTTGTGACTGTAGACAATGTGCTTGACTTGGCTGTCCTCGTCCTAGAGCTTGGTGGGTATAAACAGCCCTGAACAGAGGGGAATGATGCATTAATCGTTGTCCCAGTGGCTGATCAAGGCACTGTTAACTAGTCACCTTTCTTGTCACTATGCTGGAAAAATCCACAACATGAAGTCACATACCAGAAAAAGTATGCCATAAAATATATTAAAGAGAGATAGTGAGCCTTGGAATTTGGGAAGTTTTATGAAAAGTTTTCAAGAGGAAAAGGACAGAATACTGAAAAATTACTGTAATTTTGTTTCTAGAACACTGGTTTTTCTTAGTGCTTTTTATCAGTAAGCAAAAGAATTTTAAAAATGGATGTTTCAGTGATAATCTATTTAAGATCACTACATGTTTTTAGAGTGCTCCATTTCCAGAAGATGTTATTCACTAACAGGCTTAGGTGACTAATGTGGAAGAGATTCTGAGAGCAATCTTATTAGTTCTACTGGGAATAACATCTAATTTTATCATTTATTCTTATTGACAGAAAACTATAAAGCATACGGAAAACTTTCTGTGGAGAAAAGTCAATTGGCTTCAACAGTAAGAGCAGCAAAATGAATTATTATTCATAATTTTGGGTGATTTTCATAATAGCTATAAAGGCAAATTAAAGCAAAACTAGCCTATGTGAGTCAGTGCCTCTAACTTTAGGCATCCTTCTAATGTCTAGAAGATTAGATATGTGCAGCAAGTACTTTATTCTGCATATGGCAAATAAAGATATCTGACAGAGGGAAATGGTCTCAGTCTAAGTCATGTGCAGCCCTTGAAAGATATCTGCTATCTCTCATACACTGAGCAAGAATCCCAAACTATACGGTAATAAGTAGAACAGAACCATTAATTACTTTGCAATAAACAAAGACAAACAAGCTATTATCATTTTTGCCAGTTTTCCTCTGGAGGAAGTTTTCTTTATCATTACTGTGTCATTTGACATCCTCTTTGGTCAGGCAGTATTCTTTTGTCCCTAGTTATGACTTTTTGTGTTGGTTGGATGGTTTTTTTCCCAGCTTGGGAATCTAAAGCAATTCAGAATTTTAGAGCAATTTACTCGTATGTTGGCTTTATGCCATGACATTCTGAAAAGGGAATGATCCTGGGACCTTGCCTGAGAATCATTTGGAGAAGGCTGGTTGGAAATGTTCAAAACAGAGTCAAACTTGATCTAAGATTAGGCATACAGAGATTGATTTCTCTTTTTGTTCCTCTTCCATCAGGAGTACACCTAATAGTATGCACTTTATTGTTATAGCTTTTTTCTTCCACAAAAATAAGTGCACAGAGAGATATTCAGCATTTTAATTATCTGGAGTGCATCCCATCTTGTAAATTTAGAAGAGAAATCCTCTGTTATCCTTTGTTTTGTTCTTATACAGTTTCTGAATTGATCCCTGTTCTTCAAGACAACAATTTGCTGACAATTTCAAGTATTTGGGACTATAGTTTTAAAACAGAGATGTGCTGAATATTTAAATTCCATTTTATTGTCCTTTGCTTGTGATAAACTGCAGAATTTAATTTACTGGCAAAATAATCTAAGAAGCTGTTTTGAGAATGAAACTGTCTTAGGATAGATATGATGTTGAGGTCAATGCTCCTTAGATGGAATACTGAACAGCTGCCTAATAAAAAAAAAATAATAATTAAAGGAGTGCACAACACAGATGCTGTTTGGTGGAGTTCATTAGAGCTTGTGGATCTACCCAGACACTCATCCATGTGTACACATCAAGTTTAAATGTGCATGAGCAGGTCTTCTGCAGTGTGTTTTATCAACACAGATTGCTTATCCAGTAGAGAACATCTGTGAGGTGGAGGAGAAGATGAAATTAAAGAGGTATGCCAGGTCCACTCTATGTTCATTTACTTAGAAGTTTTCAGGAATCTTCTTCCACCAGAGAAAAACCCAGTAGACAAGAATCTCTGCACTTTGAAGAATAGCCCAAGAGTAACCAATTCACTTTCATGGCTGTTAAAATAGTTTTTGCATGGCCAAGTAAAGCATATTGTAATTTCTGTCCTTTATATTAAGTAATCATGAGAAGTCTATATAGTTACTCTAACTGAAGGCTTAAAGAAAAAAAAATTTTGCTCTGCATTGTCCATGGACACTAAAAAAAACCCCTAAATGCCACATAAAAGCCTTTATAGTTCAAATTTCTTCTACATGTTTTAAAAATCTCGGGGTTTTGTTTGGTGTGCCGTCCTATACAGACAGGGAAAGAGATGAATATATTGTAAACGTAGAGGTCAGTATGCAGAAAAATTTGAACTTGCATCTCAGATACTATATTGTTGAAGTTCTCAGCAAAATAATGCCATGGGGAAAACCCCTGTTTTCAAAGCTATTTAAATGTTTGTTCATGCTCCAGTGGCACAAGAAATCTATTTAAATATAAATAATGAAAAGCCAGAAGGCATGGCTATTGGCATTAAACCCATGACAAATAAAGGCTATAAAATTCTGAATGCCTGCATTAAGACAGAAATTATGCTATACTTTCATTTTTTTACTTATATTTCATGTTATATACACGGGTATATTTTTTTTGCACAAACTCAGAAACATATATATACATACACTTTATCTCATTGTGATGGTTTTTTTGAGTTTGTTTGAGTTTCTTCAAATAATTGGTTCTATATCCTCCTTCCAAAATTCCTCAATAATTAGTTTCATTGGTGTCAACATTATACTGCATCAATAAAATTTCTTTTGCTAAATGTTTATATTTTGTTGTGAACTTGAGTCAGGAAATTAGAACAGTTACATTTCTAAGTAAGTTCAAACACTTGTAAGGCCTTTAAACAAGTCAGAGGTAAATTCCAAGCACTCAGTAAGGACATTTTCTGATCTTGTAACTCTTATAAATAAATAAATTCTCCTGTTGCCACATAATGAACTCCTACAAGCGTCAGTGACTAGAGCATTAATTACATTAACTCTGGTAGGCATTCAAACTTAAAGCTTTATTCCCTTGTCTAGGACTGTCAGGGAGAATATTAGTGTCAGTTTATTAAACGTTTCGTTTAAGCCTGTCTCTGCCATCTTCTCTCTATTCAGCCATTTCTGTTCATACCCAGTAATCTTTCTGAATTGGAGATAGGCCAGAAAAGACATTATTCTTCACTGGGTTTTAATGTATCAGAGGAATTGCAATGCAAGGGCAGATCTCTATTTCATATTTAATCAGTGAAGTGATCGAGACTTTTTATTCCATATTGCCAACATGGAGGATCAAGCCTAAAAATAAGGGGAAGAGTTTGTGAGGAAAGAATACATAATGGTGTAGGAGAGATTGTCAATAAGGAGATAGGCATGGGGAAAAGGATGATTAAAAAACCTGATAAGAAGCTAGAAAAATAAAGTTAGAAGCAGAAGATGAAGGGCTGATAGATTTGATTTACATAATGAGAAAGATAGAACCCTGATGGCCGTGATGTAAAATATGCAAGAGATATAAAGAAGTTTAACAGGGGGAAATAAATATCTTAAGAAGGATTTTAAATGAAGATTATCAGAAACCAAATATTTCAGTTTAGCAAATGTGGTCTAAAAGATTATGCTTTTTTTCTAAATAAGATAGACAAGCACTGACTTCTTGTTTGAGATCAAGTGCTACCAACTGGCTCTTATGTACAGTGCTTAGGGCTAGTGCACTTTATATAAGATTTTTTTCAAGGATTTTTGGACAGGTTCAAAATGGAACCACTTAACCAATATGGGTGATTAAGTCTACATTGTTCAGCCTCACTTATTTTTTAACAAGATAGACTTCCCTAAAAGATGTAGAATGAATATGAAACATGCTAGAGAGGAAAAAAAACCCAAAAACCTCAAACACTCTCCCCTTGTCAAACAAACAGACAAATTAAAACAAAACAAAAAAATCAAACCAAAATCAAGGGGGAAAGGAAACAGAAACTGTAAAATGAAAATCCGATTCTACAATAATAGAGTTCAACAGAAGCAGATGAAGGCTTTCAAAAATAATTTACAAGTACACGGGGAAATTTGCTGCCATATGGTGAAACACTTTGTATGTTTGCCTCTGTTCTGACATTTAAATGCAAATTGGTAAAGGATGAAGCAGATTTTCAGCCACTTCAGATTATGGCACTGGTATCTCTCCACGATATCTGACTATCAGTTGACACAACCTTATTCTGTTATCTGCCTCCTCTTATCATGCAGGCAGCTGAGGAAGAGTGGGATATTCTGTATTTTTCTGCATATATGGTACCCTTTGATCCATTTTCTTCTGGAGGTGCACTTAACTCACATAGCTCCATTTGATTCTGTAATCTACAATGGTTAATTAACTTTTTAAAAAAGACACCTGAACACCAGCCCTTCTACAAATTAAGACCAGTGATACTCTGAAAAGCTATGTGAAGCTGTGGCATGCTAGCAAGGATGAGGCAGAAACAAAAGAGCAAGACATGCTGACATTGAAAATAAAACCCTCCCCACCGAAACAAGGAAACAAAGAAACAAAAAATTCATGCTATCTTTCTGACTTTTACTTGAACGATTTGGAAGCACAGAAATTACTCAGGACAGCTTATTTTTATATTGATCAGAACATCTCCCTGGACATTTGTTAGTCTTTAAATACCTTACTCAAGTGCTGGAAGGATCTGGTAAGGACACTGAACTCTTTATCTTTAGGTATGATTGCTTCAAAGAATCACCCTGATTCTGAACAAATCTTCACCTTATGAGACTGCAGAGTAAGAAGAGGAGAGTTGCATAAGAAGCAGCTACAGTCTAGCTGACTGCTGTCACTATTTTAGTTATGCAGGTTGCTGTTTCTCCTGAAGGCAAAGCTACAGTCTCCTCTTTCTTTGCCGCCGTAGTTAGATACCCAAAAGAAGCAGATGGGTCAAAATAGTTCCATCTGCTTTTTTCTGTCATAAACTGGAAAAGGTATTTGGATTTAAGTTGAAGACTCACATCATTAAGTCAAAAATTAAGGAAAACTAGAAAAAAATGCATTTTGCTTTTTGTATCTCATCTCTCTCAGGGGTTGTGTACCTCTAAATGTATTGAGAAGTTTCAGTTAGGTAACCAAAGTTTTGTGTTTATTAAAAGCATTTGGTGTGGTATTAGTTGCTACTTACAGCTGTTATGTTTTGAAGTTGCAGCATTGATATCATATATTTTGTTGCTACAAAATCTACACAAATATTATGGCTCAAAAATTTGTGTAAATATGAGGAAAAAGAATGTTTACTATAAAATTTAAAAATGCAACAAGTAAGTTGCATTTTTTTCTCATCTTTAAAGAACTGGATAAGGCAAAAAATTTGATCATTTTACATAGATATTAAAAATTAAGTACCACATGTTATTATGGTAGCTTGGCACTTTTTAGTTGTTTGTACCTTCCAAGTAACAGATTCCTACGTGATGAATCCTCAGTGAGGTCTGAGTAAAGGGCTTAGACTTTAGTTTATGCGTTTATGCAAAAGTGTTATGCAAAACATGGCCCTGAGTAAAGTCTTCTCACTCTTAACTGTAGAGGAGAGAACTAAGTGACTAAATAGGTATTTACAAAAACAAATTCATAAAATCATCAAGTTGAACAGGAATTATTCTCAATGCAAATATATTGGAAGTTCTACCTCTCTCACCTAGGACAGCTGACCCAAACTGGCCAAAGCGATATTCTATACTATGTTAGGTCATGCTCAGTACATAAACTATGGGGAAAGCTGTTTGGAGTCCAGTGCTAAGGAAGTGGCTGGGCAGGTGGTAAGCTATTGCACTGTGCACCACTTGTTTTGTATATTACATCCAAGCCTCACCCTATACGATTTACATCATGCCTGGATACCTTCTTTTCAATATATCCCAATTAATCACCACTATTTTCCCCTTAACCTATGGGCTATCCCTTTAAAATTTCTGTTGACCTCACTTAGACACTTTGGTGTCCATCTGCAGTAGTAGTCCTTCAGGGTAGGAGAGGTAGTGTGTGGTGATGAATTGTTTTATGCCGAAGACAGTTCTGGTTGTGCCACGACCACACATGGCTGATTCTATCACTACAATGGTTGCTCTATGTCCCATCAATGGTATTAAAATAACGAATCACCCATATTAATAATGAACAATTTTTGATGAAATTGTGTTTTGAAATGCCTGGCTATCTCACTTGGTAGAGCACAAGAGTTTAATCTCAGGGTCATGGGTTCATGTCCCATGTTGGATGGCAAAATAGTCTATCAGGCAGCTAAACACCACACATCCATTTACTCATCCTGCACCCAACACTGGGACCAGGGAGAGAATCAGAAAACAACAGAAAACTTTTTGGTTGAAATAAAGGTTGCTTAGTAGAATAGAAAATAAAGGGTAAATAACAGTAATTGTTATTATTTAATCATAATATTCAAAACAAGTGTTCTACAATGCAATTTCTCGAGACCTGATGACTGATGGTTCCCAAACAGCAGCCCCCAGACAGCCCTCCCACTAGTTTATGTACTGAGCATGTTATATGGCATGGAATATTCCTTTGGTCATTTGGGGTCAGTTGTCCTGGCTGCATCTCCTCCCAGCTTCTTGTTGTCCCAAGCCTCCTTGTCAGCAGAGCAGTACAAGAAGCTGAAGAGGTCTCGACCACTGATTGGCAACAACTGAAACATCATGGTGTTATCAACATTATTCTTAATCTAAATCCAGAACACAGCACTGTACCAGCTCAGGCAATAAAGTTAACTTTATCCCACCTCAACAAGGGCAAAAGTAAAGGAGAATCTCATACTTTTTTCACACTGTGCAATGAAAAGGAGTTCATACTGACTCCATGAAAGTAAGCTTTGGTGATAATAGCAGAATAGAGCACAGTTTTAACACAGCAGGATGACCGGGAAGACTGCAAGGCTGGAACCTGGGAGACAGGTCAGGAGTACATTTATACTCAGACTCCTTTTCTTCATGCATTATCATCTGAACCCTAATGATATCCTTGCAAAGACTTGGAAATTTAAAAACTTTGTTATTAACCACCATAATTCCCTTATTCTTCCCTGTCCCCTCAAAAACCCAACCCAAAAGTCAGGTGACTAGACTCAGGAGGCAAACTACATAAAATGAAAGAATCCTATACATGTGCAAGTCCTTGTCCCATTCGAGTCAAACAGAATTTCATGACTCATTTCAGTTTAATCCAAGTTTCATCCAAGGATTGCTCCCACAGGTGGGTGTAGTGTGTCTGAACCCCCTGAGGAGCTGGCAAATGCAGCTTACCCCATCTGAAGGTGCTCTGCACATTTAGAACAGCACAGATGGGTCTAGCAAGAAAACTGGTGTTTATACTGCAGTTACTTGTGTGAGAAGAAAGCTGCTGAGCTGAACTAGATAACAAGGATGCTTCTTTCCTTCTTTGCAGAATACTCATTTTGCAATTTGATTTTTTTCACTGTTTTCTAATTACACAATCTTCTTGATATTAAGCACACTCAGTTTAATGCGATTAAGGTAGAGAATTAAAGACCCCTTGTAATTTTGATTTTTTTTTAATTGCTCTTATGACAGTGTTTTAGACCTTTGCCCTTTAAAGGTTTTTCAAGTAAGATCACAATTAAGTTGTACCAAAATGTCATGGAACAGCTGGCATCCTTAGGTTGCAGATGACTGGCACTAAGGATCATCACAGATAGAGGAAATGCCATTCTCCCATTAAAAAACTCTTGATGTCACATCATTCAAGATTTTATAATGCCAAATTGCAGCACATCATTACTTTTGAACAAGCAAGGTTTAATTGCTCGACCAATTTTTTCTTTTCATGTGTTCTATCAAGCCACTGTTCTTAAAAGCTTTCTGCTGAGTATTGTAGATGATATTTTTAAAATCAAAGAAATTACATCTGTCCAGAATGATACTGACAAGATATCTTTTTAAATGGATAATTGAGATAATTGCAAATTTGGAAGGGGTTGCAGAGTTACCCCAAACTCTTTTAGAAATATAAATGAAAATGAATAGGCTTCACATTTTTTGAACAGTAATGAGAGGAATTTTCAGATTTCTGCTGTACAAGTTGTCCAAAGAATATCTCTGTTTTGTGAGTTTGAGGTCAAAAGTGGGCAAAGTCCTAATGAGTCCCAACTCCTACTGCTAAGTCAGCCAAGGAACAGAGACCTCAACAAACCAGAGAAAACTGTGAAATATGATCCTATTAGCAGTCAACATAGACAACAATTTTTAACTGTGATTATACCACATCTTTCTTATAAAATGCGGCATTTTCATATGCTTACAGATTTCAGGAAGTCTTCCTTCCAGCATAAATTCTCTATGACTCAATATTTAATCTTACTGACTTTTGCCCGTCCTCCCTTCCTTCCATGGAAAGGTAAATTAAAAAACAAAACAAAAAAAAAAAACAAATTAAACCAAAACAACACTCCCCAAATAAAAACAAAATGACAAGTAAAAAAATACAACTTTTGCTTTAAAAAGCGACACTACTAATTGCAATAGTAATCAAAATGTTTTTATTATATTTATGAATATTTTTCACATGCTCAAACAAGTTTTGTATTTTCAATGTACATATAAATTTCATGAGTGTTTTGAATTCATTTGATGTATTGCTTCATAACTTCAAACTTTGAAGGTTGATACAATATTTTAGTATTGACATCAAATATATTTCAGATTTTCGAGTTGGCATTTTGAAGAACACTTTTCTACACCTTTTCAGACAGGTAACTGTAGCTGTATATGGCATGAAAAGAAAAACTGAGTTATCTAAAAGGAGAAAAAAGAAAGAAGAAAATCTTTCTTATCTTCTGTCAACTCTTTAAACTAAGTTTATAACTTCCTTGCAGACTATCACGTACAGAGCTGACTATGTCAGTTTTTATAGATTCTTCTGATAGTCTGTGCAGCGATTGACCCAAACCTTGTTCCTACTCAGTTTTTGTTAAAACTAAAATCACTTGTGAGACAGGTTCTTTTTATAATCTTGAAAGATCTGGATCATAAATCATGTGGCAGTCAAAGGAAGCACAAAAATTCTATAGCCTACAGCATAACACAATTGTAACACACACAAAAAAATTATCAGATTTAAACAGAAATAGTGCAACTTCGTCTGCTTTGGGCAATGCTTTTTACAAAAAATTAAAGTTCTTTTTCCAAATTATAAGTATCATCATCTTACAAAGTACTAACATGAGTCTATTTCAAGACAGTTTGACACAATAATGTTTATAACATCATGATAAAATGTGCAGAGGTAATTCAAGGTGAAAAAACATTGAAAAATATTATATTACATTTGCTAAATTTCAAAGTTCCAGCTACTGTCTAGAAACCAAGCAGTAAAGAACAGACAATGCCCTTAATTTTCCATGTAAAATAACTTATGAAATAACTTTTCATCGTGTTTCTAGTACTTATTCTTCTGCTGTTGTGCATTAATTTTGCGCTGAACTGGTGGAGTGTGACACACTAACTTATGGAACTTACCAGGAAGTCTGCTGGGGGAGACATCCATCTGTAGTCCATGGAGCACCCCAACTGGAGCAGCTGGATGGCCCACAGGAGGCTCTGGCTTCATGACAAGTCCACACTGCAGCAGAGCTTGGAAGTCTGTGGCCCCATGAAGAGGGAAGCCCACACCGGAGCAGATTTGCTGGCAGGAGTTGTGACCCCCTGGGGGAGGCACGCTGGAACAAAGTGTTCCATGGGGACTGAGGCCTGTGGAAGGGAGCCACGCTGGACAGGCTGAGAAAGGACTGACTGTCTCCCACGGGTGGGACCCTTGGTGGGCGCTCCCATGATGAAGCAGGGAGGACTGGGGGGAGGAAGGAGTGGCACAGGCAACTTGCAATGAACTGACCACAATCACCATTCCCCATTCCCCTGTGACACTTGGGGAGGGGGAGAGAAATTAGGAGTGAGGGCGAGCCCAGGAAGAAGGGAGAGGTGGGGGAAAGGTGTTTTTAATATTTGTTCTTATTTCTCATTTTCCTGCTCTGATTTGATTTGTAACGAGTTAAATTATATTTTAGCCACATGGAATCTTAGTGTAGCATACATAGTACTGTTCACTTTACCCTCTTTATGTAAACTTGTGCCTTGTTAAACAAGCCTTCTTTAAAACCCTGTGATACTGCTAAGACACATTTTTAAAAAATTATTTATTTATTTATTTATTTATTGATATTTTTTTTATTTGCATTTTTCTGTGATGGAAACAGAGTCTTGGCAGCATGGAATATTTCAAAATAAGTTTTGGGGTTTTTTGTTTTGTTTTGTTTTGTTTTCCTTTGAAGTATTTTTATATCTCAGTTGAAAAAGAGTTACAAATTTTGTAATATAAAGTCTCTGCAGCCTTGCAACCAAAAGCAATTACAATCTACCCTGAAAAGAGATGTACAAGAAAATCAAATCAGATTGTTATCACATATAAGAAATGTGCTGTGTTTTTCTGAAGACTTTTTAAATTCTGTTTATTTCCCAATGGCAGAATAATTTTAAAAGTCTTTATTTTCAGCAGTTATTTTATATAATGAATATTACTTTTTCAGATGATTATAATATTTACTTCTCCCTATTGCAATAGGAGAACCTTCTACCACTTCAGAGGACCATTATTTTTCATTACCGCATTATGATAGAGATGAATTTTTCAGAGATGAGAAAGTTTAAAGTATAAAATAAGCCAAAACCCTAATTGTGTATGTTTTGTTTTACATGAGAAAAATTGGGGAGGGGTTGGGTAATTTAGGTCATTGATCCACTCAGATTAATATTTTGATTCTGTCCCTGATTAGCAGAAAAGATAAAAGCAGATTCTGATTCCCATATTAATGTTAGAATATTTTTACTTATCAAGACAAGGGAAAAAATCTTTTATTAATCATGTTGACTTCAGCTTATTCCACAATTTTAGCTGTCATAGGCAGTGAACAACTGTTTGTGAGATTACAGTTATCTTTATTAGATTTAATTTCTATAAGGAAATATTTTCTCCAAAATGTTTCTTAGACAGTGTCAGTAAGTGACTAAATGCAACTGTCTTGAGTTTTGTAATTGTTAGAGGTAAAACTATTTCCTCATACAGTACTCACATATATGATTTAGAGTGTAAACACTGCCTCAGACTAGTTTAGAATAGAGTTTACAGCTTGCATTAAGTGAATTTGCACTGCATTAATACTAAATGTGATGCACAAAAGTGAAATATGAAAGCATGAAGGGTATAAACCACCAGTTATTCTCTGTTCAGCTTTTAATCACAAACTGTTCCATTGTGGTAGGATACAACTGTCCAGTTCATACAAAACAGGAGAAAAGTTGTTGTAGCTTAATAATGCTGGATCTTCCTATGTAGTTTTTCTATTATTTGTCAACAGAAATGGCATTCCTAAATTATGAAGCTATTTGCAAATTCCACTCTTCAGTGAGGATTCTATCACTGAAGAACTTATTTTAAAATTTCCTTTTTCGTCCTAAGAAAGACTTTTAATTGAATACCTTGACTATGAATAACATAATAAATTGTGTCTTGTTGATCTAAAGACCTTGACTATATGTAAATTTGTGGGATGCTCCCTTTGACTATATAAAACCTCAAAGATCATAGGCCTAGCATGGATGTTTTACTTAACCTCATTTTCCTGTGCTGTGAACAGAAGGTATACCAAAGAACAACAGCACTGACATGAAATTCCTTCTCCATGATTTGTAGAACTGGATAAATATAGCTGATCAAAATTATATAAGAAATTACTGTTTTTTTAAAAAAGTAACTCAAAAATACTGCTTGAAGAGTGTCTCTGCTGATGGTTGGTCTCAGAAATGGTGAGAAGGTAGCCTAAAATCACTCTCCATATTCATATTTTTAAAGCTTTATTGATTGTATGTAATATTCAGAAAGTTCAAACACAGATTTTTGCATGCTTAAGATATATTTTAATCTTATCAATAATGAGGTACTTAACCATGACATATGGTAAGCATCTGATTGTAATACATTTTGCTCAAAAACTCAGCATGCTAGTCCATTTACTGAAGCTAGAGTGCTGCAAGAGCTGTGAAACTGGAATAGAGATTAGTTTTGTGCATTAGCAGACAGTCTGTGAGTGGGTTTGGTGTTATTATTTTCCAAAGACGAGGCACTCTAGAGGACATAAAGCCAGCCATAATGGAATGTGTTTGGAGTATAATAGAAAATCTGAATCTAGACTATTTTGATGTTTGTTTGCTTTCATTTCCCTGAATGATGCTTCACATGGCAAATTGGCATTAATATTTTCTGACTTAACACTACTTCAACTTCCTGATTTTAAACATCTGATGTAAGTTTATTTTCATTTCATTTAGTAGCCCCAGGACAAACTGAAATCTTGCTGCTGCTTATAAAGAGAGAAAGAGAAGAGAACTTGTCCAACAAACTAATGTTAATATGCTATGAAATCCATAGACATTTTCCTCCCTGAGGAATAGGTGTGGTGTTAGTATCATGTTGCTGAAATCCCTTTTCTTGAATAAAATTGACAGATATGTTTTGAGCATTACAAGACATTGGGAATGGATTGAGGCAATATTAGACTTGCTGACATTAGGGATGATGAAACACTGATGAATGTCCTTTTTTGGATAAGTCTGAGTAGTGCAGTAAAAATAAATGAATAAAGGACAAACAGTGTTCTCAATTAAAAAATCATTTTTCTTTAGATTTTGTCTCCTGTCTGCTATTAATTTGCTTCATAAAATTTCCACGTAAGTCATCTGGAAGACTGCTTTTCTTTGGCTCTAATTAATACAAGTTTTGTTCTCTATAGTCAATCCTCACCCATCTTGAGCAAAAACACTTTGAGTGAAATCACTTTGGGACTCCATCACTCTTGAGAGAAAAAACACCTCTGGAGTAAAAGTCTTGAGTAAAATCTGATCCTGTAGATCCTGTAGATCTTTTGGGAATCAGTATTACTTTACTTAAGTTTTATTTTTCCGTAATTGCCATTTAATTATTCTTTTTATTTTTAGGGAAAATTGAATTTCCAGTCTCAGGAACTGAAGGCTTTGGTAGTTCAGCATAATATGTAAATCCTTTGTGGTTTTGATAAAACTGCCACTATTTTCACCTCTGTATATGTGTATACCATTAGAACTATTCTCACTTTCTCTTGAAAGAAAGTCATCTACAATTTGTCCTTCACCCTCACAGGGAAAAAGAAAATTATTTTTATGACACTAGAATTCTGTTTTTTTTTTTTCTCAGTTTTGTCTTTATTTTCACCTAACTCACATTTATATCCTAAAAAGCTTGCAGGTTCTGTATAAGAGTTCCAAGACATCCAGAGATCAGTGCCATGCTTGTCAGACCACTACAGTCAATGCCAGAAGCAAGTCCTTCATAGAGAAATCAAACTTTAGCCCATTACTGTGAAGGTCATCACACTGCACAGTCATAACCATCTAGTAGTTTGTATATCAGCCCAAGGTAAAGATGTCTGAAAGCAAACATACTTCTCATTCTGTCACTGATGCCCCTATCCCTGCCAGACACACACTGCCAACAGAGAAGCCATGTCTCCAACACTTACTACCAGTCTGTCAGCCCTTATTCAATCCTTTCAGACCAGTCTATTTGACACCTGGGACTACTTTATGTCTTCTTTTTCCGGGGAGTTATAATTCCCTTCCCATGCAGGAAAGAATGCTGATCTATTGTAAGGATCACTCACCTTATTGTGTCACAAATGAGGGCAATAATAACACCTTGGTAACCTAGGTAAGATGGCCCACACTGTGGAGTTACTGAGAGGATCATCTGCTGGGAATGTTTGGTTTAGTTTGCAGGGAAGACTGGGACAGCAGTGTCCCTTATTTGGGAAGAGTAGGACTGAAAGCTCTGGTGAAGGCATTCCTCTGTAGACCAGAAGGCTCCAATTCAAAGCATTTATCCAGTCAGTTTGGGCTTGGCCACCTTGTGTTATGCACCCAGACTTGGTATTCCTTTCATACCCATCATGCAGAACCTTGGCATAGGCATGGACATAAACATAGGAGGTTTGATCTGATCTGGTCTTGTTCTAGCACAGTTCCCAGCACACCTAGTCAGGATGGGATGCAGCAGCTGCATGTGGTATGGGAGAAAGT
Organism: Notiomystis cincta; assembly: GCA_013398075.1. NCBI lineage: Eukaryota > Metazoa > Chordata > Aves > Passeriformes > Notiomystidae > Notiomystis > Notiomystis cincta. Next base: position 112,339 of record VZRX01023599.1, on the reverse strand, counting down.
GCTGAAAGGAAGGATCTCTGTAAATGTGCAAGAAGGTTTTCTCAGGATTCTCCCTACATCTGTCACAGGAGATATGATTGTAATATTCATAGAACTTGTAAAAGGCCTCCTGAATGGTCACAGCATAGGAGTCTAATGACTTCCATGGAAACTCTTTAACTTCAGCCTACACAGTCTTTTCTGAATCTATATGGAATTTAGCAATCAGTCTTCTGAGATATTCGATATTTCCATTAAATCACTATACCACTTTTTAAATAGTAGCCTTGCTGAGAAAGAGGGTGCTTCAGTTAGTCATTAAGTAGAAGATTATAGCTACAATTTCTTAGGAATTTCATAATTGTAAACATAGCACACATCACTGCTGTAAACTGAGACTACAGCCCCTAATCCCCTTCTGGGTTTAATTTATAGTTTCCTTCTTTAATTTTAAAAGGGGGGGTGTTGCTTTTGTTTTGTATTTGTTTCTGTTTTCTTGAATAACTTTTTGCCAGAAATGGTGGCACTCAATACTTTGTACATAATGATTGGTTTTATATTGCTGGAGTTGAGAAAGAATCTAGAAACTGAGAGAAACAGAGGAGAAGGAGCAGAATTTGAGAGTTCTGCTTTCAAAGTAAATGGGCCACTCAGTGGGCTAAAAAACGAATGAATCTTCGGTTCAACAGCTCAATCAAAGTAACTGAGAGTGTACAGACAATGCCTCCAGGCAGGCACTTAGGATCTGTACATGGCAGATGCAGTAGAGAATGAAGGGAGAACTGAGCCTAGGCACTACATATGAGTATCTTACCAAGTAAAACCTGCACAGCATTAGCACCATTGTAAGGGAAATTGCTTGTACCTGTTATTGACAGGTATTAGGCATTTTTAAAACTGCTGGGAGAAAAGAGTGAAAGAATATTTATTTTGACCTGCAGTGTGCTGAATTCAATACTGTGATCCTGCACATGCTGAGAACTGGAACCCCAGAGAGCCCCCTTCATTTTCCAGATGCTTGACTATCTAATAGGTTTCAAGAATATGATGATCCAGGACAGCAGAATAACACAAATGCCACTTAAATTCTTTGCTGTATCTCAGCAGAAGCCACTGTATTGGGTATTCATTTACTGTTGTGGTAACTGTCACTGGAAGAAAAAATATTAATTAATAAAACTGAATATCACTTTAAGACCTCACATGAAATAGGAGATTGAATATCTGATTTTTCCATAATAGAAAGTCCTGTAAGTAGTGAATACCATTTAAATGGCACAAGAGATTGTATTACTAAAATGACTACAAAATTAAATGATATCTAAATGTTCCTCTCATTTAATTATACTTCACAAACTGTTACAACAGGCTTGGTTTGGTGGAGAGACATCATGTTTAGATTTAATGTTACAGAAGTTCTAATAGACTTTAGGTTAATATAAAGTATTTTCCAAAAAGAAGTAAAGACAGAAGACTTTTGTGACCTGAATGTTCTTGTACAAAAAAACCTGCTTTTACAAACTGCTTTAAATTAGTTGTGTGACCAAAGCTAGAATAGTTTCACATCTAAATGCATATTTTTAGAAAAGATAACTTCACTATTATTACTTTTCTCAGCAGCAGATCATCTTTTCCTGTGTTTTTTTGCTAACAAAAGTCCCTTTAAGTTCTTTCCATTTTTGAAGATGGAATATGTCAGATGAAACCTCTTGCTCTTTTCCCTCTCAAAACATAGGGCTGCTGTTTAGGTGCTACAAGAAACTGCTCTAATTATTGTCTACAAGTGTACCATTAGCCTGGGAACAGCTAACTGCCTTTAATTGCTGGAAACAGATGGGTAATTAATGCTACCCAATTAGTATAAACACTTTATAATCTTCTTTGAATCCTCCTGTGACCCTCTTGGGTATCATATCTCACAATTTGAAAACAGAACTGGAGGAGAAGTTGTGAAATCTACTATTAAAGGCAGAAAATTTAATTTCTGGCTGACAAAAATGTATACATCCTTCATCGTAGTCACTCCCAGTGCTTATTATTATGATTATTTATATTGTTGTAGTTATCATCTATTGTGTCATGTTTGTACATTGCTGAGAACAAGTAGCTTGTGTCCAAAAATGTTCAGAATATAAGACTTTGATTATAGTCCATAAATCCAGTGATTAGTCCATAAATCTGTTTGCCTGTCTGCAGCAAACCTCTGTGGAGATATCTCCAGAAGAGATACAGGCAGTTCAGGTTGCAGGAGGAAAGGGAACTGTATGAAGAATGCATGGCATGGGGAAAACTTGAGGAAAGCATTTTAGGTTTTTTCACCCCAACTATGAAGGAAAGGAACAAATAAAATAAAACACTGTCTATAAAGTTAGGGTTTATTTTGTAGACTAGATTTCTACTGATGCTCTCCCAACTTTTCCTCAGGGTTGTCTGCACTGGATAGTACAGTAACAGACTAAAGTTACTTAAGTTTTCTGAAAATAATATAAGATAGTGACTACTGTCCAGATGCAATAGCAGGTTAGGCTGTGATAAGCCAAGAAACTGCCCAAACTAGTCTGTTTCTTTCCTAAGACTACCCCATGCAAAGCTAAATCAGTCGTAGTGGAAATACTCTATAGTCTGAGCTCGGTGCATGGTTGGACCACATAGTTACATGCTCACAGCCAAAACACTGAACCAGAATTCAGAAAGACTCTCCTTTCCTGTATAAGTTAATTTTTCTAGCAATAACAATGTACACACATAAACATCTAAAAATTATTCAGTTACTCTGGGACAGTTTATATCTAGTCAAATAGTGATATGATTCCTTGTATATGTCCAATGGGATGAAGTACGCAGAAAGACTAAGCTGGCAGGTGAGAATGAGAGTGATTTAAAAATTGTTTGGGGGTTACATATTAGAAGGAAAATTAATGAAATTCACAATAACTTATTAGAAAGAAAACCAGGAAGCAAACCTAACTTCCATAATAAATAACTGGTTAGACTATCACTGACTTGTAGAATGGACTGCTCTTATTTGTTCAGTGCAAAATTATGTTTGAAGAGGAAACTCTTAGTAGAGAACAAGAGAGGAATTTTCAGAGTCCCACAAATTTTAAAAAACTTGGAAATGTAAACAGGATGTTACTAACTTTCAGTTTGGTCGTTTGGGTTTTTAAATATATTCCTCTGAAATTCCAATCCTCTGAAATTCCAACACATGCTTGAGAATAAAATATCTGTGAATTGTGACAAGTTTATTTCTAAAACATTTTGTTGCTTTTTTTATAGCCTGACAGCACTGCCCATTAGCTTACTTTTATCTTGCTTTACATTACTTTGTCTTGTAAAACCAAGCCTATATTAGGTGAAAGACTTAAAAATAAAACACATAAAATGTTCAGAGAAAACCATATAAAAGTGCATTAATTTGTCAAGAATGCTCTACCTCATAAATCATGCACTCAATTTGTGAAAAAAATAATCATTTTAACATGTAATTTAAGTACTGAAGCAAAAAAGTAAAACCAAGGGAAAGATAAATTGTGCCGTTCTGAGATTAACAAAGCAGATGAAGTGGCAGAAAGCACTTCAACAGTATAAATAGATCTATTGGGTAACTGACAGATATAAAGTAGTTGTTTACAAACCTGTAATTTTTACTGTTTTGTACTTTCAACAATGTGAACAGGTAAGATTTATGAGCAATCCTAATTTATTAAACTAAGAAGAGTTTTCTGTAATAATATCCCAAGCCAACATAAAGACTAAAGTTATGTGAATCTACTAGCTGTAAGACAAATGTTCACGTGAATTTAGCAATAAAAAGGATAGCAAGCAACTTTTCAAAATTTGCTAAATATAATTACTGTTTCTAATATGTTGAATATACCACACAAAAATATTTTTGTGATTTAAAACAAGTTACTACTGTGACAACTAAAATGGCCAATATTATCTTTGAACTTAATTTCTTTACTTTTTATTGGAAAAAAAAATACTAAAAGGACTGCTCTTGGCTGAATTTACTGAAAGTTAAATAATTCATCACTTCATATCTCTACTTGCCATTATATAAATCAAGTATTATGGTGAACACGTCACATGTACTGAAGCTGTGCAAAATTTTAAAAAATATTGTATATTTCCAAGAAGACTGATCACCTTTTTCTGGATTGTAATGCCATTATACATTGCATGCTTTTGTCCTAAAACAAACTTATCAGTGACACCCTTCTATTTTGATTGATAGGTGGAGAACAAATGCATGGAATGCACTGCAAGGGAAATAAGAAAATAAAATAAAATAAATAATGAAAAAGAAACAGCCCTTTACATTCAATAAATGAACATCTAAATTTTCCCGGCAAGCTTTGTTTTATTTGTAATAACATATTGGCCAGTGTAATTTAGTCAACTGATGATTTAGTCAATTGATTAACTCTGTTGAACTGGGATAGCAAGACATACACAAATATTCTGATTATAATAATAATAAAAATAATAAATATATTATCTTTCATTAAAATCAGATCAACCTGATACAATAAACTTGTTAATAGCCAAGACACTAGTTTTGAGACACAGAGTATAAGCAACAGAAACAACTTTCTGATACTTGACTTAGTGAGAAGCAAATTGTTTTCCTTGCTGTCTCAATTATACTAAAATTACCATCTTTCACCTTCCTTCAGGCCATTTTTTGCCAATGTTTATCCTACTGTATCACTGTGGTACTGTATCCCATTCTTGGCTCTTTGAGATGTACAGGTAGGCCTAAACAGAGCAGAAAATTGAAAGGAACTAATATCTGGACATTGGATTAAATGCTACATTTTCACTAATGATGATGGGAGCTTTAACATTTAGACCACCTAAGAAAGACACCTATATTTAGTTGTTTTATTCTGTCCTAATCTGAATCTAAAACCCACACTCTTTTTCTTCCTTTAGTTTTTCCTATTGTCCAGGCCCACTGTAGGAAATATGTGGCACTTACTGTCCCATTCTTTCCCTTGAAATAGAGCATCTTTCAAACAAGGAGAGGCTGAAAACTATGACTGTTAAAGCTGAGAGGAAAAGGCTCAGGGGAGAGTTTGTCAAAGTGTATAAACATCTGATGGGTGGAATAAAGATGAAGCCATACTCTTCTTAGTAGTATCCAGTAACAAGCAGATACTCTCCTGTGAGAAGCAGTAGTCACAAATATAAGTTCCACCTAAATGTAAAAAACTCTTCTTTAACGTGAGAATGATTGAAAACTGCTACAGATTTCACAGAGAGGTTACAGAATTTCCATTCTTAGAATTATCTAAATCCCAACTGGACATGGCCCAGGAGAAACCTGCTCTAGGTGACTTTGCTTTGAACAGGAGGATTGAACTAGATGACCTCCACAGGTCCCTTTGGACCTCAACTGTCCTGTGATTGAAAATAGTACACTATTTTAGCAGAAATGAAAAATGTTAGTTGCTAAGGCTCATATTGATTTTCAACTGCCCTCTAGGAAGGACAAATATCTTTAACCACAATGAATCATAGAAAGTTAAATGAATTACTGCTTTCTGTTTTGTTTTGGGGGTTTTGTGGACTCTCTTCTTTATTGTTTGATTTCATTTGGTTTCAATCTATAATGTCAGACAATCCAAAGGAATGATATGTTGATTAACTATAGATACTTTAGAGGGGAGGGGGCAGAGGAGGAAAAAAATCCACTGCATAAGCAGTATTATCAGGCCTGTCTTTTCTTAATGTGAATACATATTTACTTATGAACTCAATTATTCAATTTGGAGACTGATAAATTATAAACAATCTTTAAAATGTTTTCTTTTCGTGATAGTATTTGATGGAAATCCAATATAAAGGCTCAAAAGGGTATCTGAATAAATTAGATAGTTTAAGATAAACCTGCACATGAGAAAATGTGGATAATTATATTGCCTTCCGATATACTTAGACTGTGACCTTTCATATGTAGTTGAAAGTATTACAGAATTATAGAAGCAGATGCCTTCATATTCTCCTAGTACAACATTTGCCATTCAGTTTAATAACTGATTGGAAAACTTTTATATCCTCAGTGTTGAAACGTATTTTTGTTTCAATCTGATTAATTTTGAAGTTGTCCATTTCATAGTCCATCCAAAAATCATTATCTCAGTCACAAGCAGATAGCAATTCCCTCTTGTATCCAATTAATTGCTGTCATTGTCCTTTGAGTCAGACAAATGCTACCAGAATGTTAATCTATGTTTAGTAGCACAAGCCTTGGGGGCTATCTCAAGCCAGACTTCTAATTTTTTACTTAGGCAATTCACCTATCGTCCCTTTAAGGGGTTTTGATCATATTTTTATTCCTGCATGCCCAATATATACATCATGTATATTACATGAAAGCTCAATCTTCAGAACATGAGTTGGAAAAGTCTGTCTCTCTGTACATTGCACAGCTTTTCATTAATCCTAGCACCATTTAAACTGTCTGTCTCATCAGTGAGAGAACATTAGAGAGAATTTCACCTTAGTACACATATCTGATGTTTCATCCCTGCTTTGTTTTGCTTGAGAATTACAGTGCTATTCAACACCTGCAGATCACTGACTATGAAAACTTCTATAATGGTGGTAAAAAGTGAAATGCAGAAAATATTTCTGATTCGGCTGCAAAGCTGGATTTCAAACATTCACCTTTACTCTTCAGCCCATTAAAGTCAGAACAATAAAATTCATCTGTGAATAGTGTAGACCTATTGTTCACTGATGGTTTAGGGTGTGTGCATACTTGTTGTAGTCATTATTCCTTTGAAGTGTCTCTGTTTTCACATGACAAACAGTTACTGAATATTATAGGTGGTTCCCCAGCTGGCTGGAACTTCACTCTGAACTTGATTCATGTGGTTTTGTACCTGAAAAGACAAATTAAATCCCAACCAGAGCATTGTGATTTTGAGAGATTCTCTTACAGGACAAAGAATTGTGTGTTGAGTACTCATCAATTTAGAGGAGATGAAGTAAAAAAACATAAATCACAGCTGCTCTTGTTTTAGAAGTTTTTTATCTATTGCAGGTGTATTTTTTCAAGCTACTCATTCATGTGCTTCACATATCCCTACTTCCTGTCATGACTTAGTTATTCAGGGAATGTTTAGGTTTACAATCCAAAATAGCACTTGATTTCACCTCCAAAAGAGTTTAATTCTTTCTTGCTTTGATTAATAGAAGGAATTGAAAAGTTTCTGTGTGCTGTCAGTTCTCTCATGACATGGAGTGCATAATTAAAACACGAAGCTTAAACCAAAAATTTCAATATATTTTTAAACCCACACTCTGTGCATTCTTTCCAACTTAGATCTCAAACAAAAAAGGTAGTGAAAGAAAGATTAATGTTTTTTCTGCCTGAAAGTACAAGTTCAAATCCTCATCTTTTAACTTAGCACTGGGCTGTCAGCTCATAGCACTCATGCTTGAGAGGGTTACTTTCCACTCGTCCTGGTGAAGCTGTCACGCTGCATGGAAGGAGCCAAGACCCGCAACAGCAGAGCAAAAATGTATCTTCACACTCAAGTGACTAAGATATTCACCTGAGAATAAGTACTCCCATATCCATACATCTGTCCCCAGTATGCCTCTACATTTGCTGTGTACAGGTGTAGTTTCTATTGATTTCAATTTGTTCTTATCTATTTTTTCTTGGGAATTAATCAGTGTGAGATACGGAGGAATAACTTCCCAAACTTCCTACCCAGAACAGAACATAGGAGACTGAAGGATTGAAACTTTTTTTTTTCTTTTTATGTAAGGTTTATAATTTGGGGCATTTTGCCATCCTGTGTAATTCTTTTGAGACTTGAGTCATCTTGTTATTGTTGTCCACGATGGAGTGGGAATTTCTCCTTAGCTCCTGATTGTGTCAATTTGTCCCAGCGCTGAGAGGGCCTGAGGGTGCATTCTGAGCTCTGGAGTACTCAGCTGGGAGGGTGAAAGCATTGTAATACACCACTCTTAACTGACTTAAACCAAAACTGAACAAACTAAAGAGCCTTGTCTCCCCTGCTTTGCTGTGGCTGTTTCCTTCACATGATTAAAAGAAAAAAAAAATATAAAAACTGCGTAAATTTATAAAGTACCTACAAACTTCAGCACCTACGGTTTATTCAGACCTCAATCACGTATCTCATAATCTTCTATGTTGAGCAATGTTCCACGAATATAGTAATAAGTTGCTTATTTTTTCTCAGTCTTCATGTGTCAGAAGCATACTATGTAACATTTAGACTAAGGACTCAGCAAGGACTCAATTTTACATAGTAGCAAAATAATTATTTCATAGGGCAAAGTGAATTTCAAGCTCTCTCATTTCCCTCACCTCTCGGAGACAAAAAAAAAAAGGCAAATACAACAGATCCAGCAAGTGTCATTACCTAATAGCCTGACCCAAAAAGTTAGAGAAGGAGGCTGTTTAAGTTAGATTTCAAGAACCAATGAAAAGACAACATTTATAGGAGAAAATGTGAGCTAATAGTTGTGTGAACTTGCTGATTTTTATGCACCATGGATACTACAATACTGCACTTCACTTTCTCTCCCACCCTTCTCTCCCTTGGAGCAGAGTGGGTTTTTTGGATATTTTTTTCCCATAGTAGCTGATATCTGTGACAATATTATTTTCCCTTGCACTGTTGCTACAGAAACTTTGCAAGAATATATTTGATGTCATTCTGCAGGAAAAGCAAGTTCATAGCTGTGTTAAGCACTATATGAAAAAAGATACAGAATGATAAGGGTAGAGTTGGGTTTGTTTTGTTTTGTTTTATTTTGTTTTGTTTTGAATTGTTTTGCTTTGTTTTGTTTTTAGGGTCTAGAAGTTCTCCATGAAACAAAATAGAACCCCCAAAACCCAGTAGCACCCTGAAACCAGGGAGCTCTCTAAACTCTAAGAGGAAGTTTCTATTAAACAAAGCTTCTTTTTTTCAGGAAGGCAGAGAGATAAAAAAAAAATAATTAACAAACAAACAATTAATTTCTTGATTTCTGACTATTATTTTTGTGACTTAACTAAAAAGATATTGCTGTTAAACAATCTTTGCTGAAAAAACACTGCATGCCATGATTTTATATATAGATGATAACTAAAAAAATTAATTTTACATTTGCCATAAGTATTTTTTTACAATCAATCAGGTCATCTGTTATGCACAATTAAGGCAGATTGATAATTTGAATATGTCTTGAAGAATTGATTTTTTATGAACTTTGTGAATTACTATTTAATAAGACATCAGTGCAGAAGCATTTTGTCACAGCTAACTAAAATGTGAACCCTGACAAATCTTACATGTTTGTATATGCCATTAAACTGCAGCAGCAGTCCTGTTAGGTTGGCAGCTTCTCTGATTTTGTATTTAATCCTCTCATCTTTCATGACAATTATGTTTTTACATAAACAGTGAAGATAAAGTGACAAAAGAATAAAGTCAGTGCAGTTTCTGCACTTCATTTTATAGCAACAGATGTAGTGAACTGAGGACATTAAAACAAATTCCAAAATTATAACAATGAAGTGTTCAAGGTAACTGCAAGGATGTTTGACCTAGAGCTCCACCTAGAGAAACTTGGTGAAACAAGCATGAAAAACAAGCATTGGTTCACTTGCCTAAATCTCGATATTTAAAATTTATGGGGTTCCTGTCAGCCACAGGTATTAGCATTTAGCTGCTCAAGCTGCTATAAGGTGATGATTTATTTGCATTTTAGAATTAATTTATTTTAATTATCATAGAACATTCCTTCACTTCTTTCTCCTGATGATTTAGGGAGGTGAATAGTCATGTTTAGAATGTTTTAATTTTGATACTGCTAAAGAATAAGCAGGTTTCACTTTTATACAGAAATCCTAAATAAAAGCACCTCTCAAAAAAATGGGATCTTTAATTCTCTATCCTATCTTCATCTTTTACACTAGTAAGTGATATTTTAGATAGATTTCACATCCAACCATGTAAAAGGCTGTTCTCCAGTTAATATTAGATATCAGGCTGAATCATAATGTCATGTTTCCTAGGTTCTAAGGATGAGTAAGGCATGAATTTAAAACTGAGCTTTTATTTAATTAACAATATTATGATCAGGAATGTGTCAGAACTGGTTGTGAACTTCAGTAGCAGCACTGATATGTTGGGAAAGCAAACAACAAAGAGACTAAGATGAGAGAAAGAAAAAAAGTGCTTTTTGAATTTTTCATCTCTACCCTTTTTGGTGCTGTATGGAAAGCAAGGGGTGAACAGTGCATCTTGTTTGCAAATACTGCACCAACCTGAGGAAAATATTCTGTGAAAGTCATAGAAAGTGATTTGTGCTAATTTGTAACCAAAAAAAGTTTACTGAAATGAGCATATTGGGGCAACACTAATACTGGGAGAATACTCTCTTCAATATAAAATCACATTATAATTTTAATAGCATTTCACCAATTGCAGATTTTTTTTCCAAATGGGCTGCAGACCACCATTAAAGAAACAAGTTATAGTATAATAGTGCTTACCATCAGTTCTCACCTTTTCAGATCCAAAGGTCAGATACAAAAAGAAGAAATATTTAAACTCTTAAATAACTCTCTATAATGTAGGGAAATAGCAGACTTCTGATAGTTTGAACACTGAATAAGAGAATGTCTTTCTGAGAAGGTAGGTTGATGAAAATAACCTGTGAATATACATGGAAGAGCTTTATTGTTGTATCTGTACACATGAGAATAGTACTAAAATTTTTCAAGCTAATATAAAACTTATTTTATAGCTTTCTAGGTCTCTGCACCTTTAAGAGTATACAATGATTTTTACTTTGTATTTTCCTATATTTTTCTTTCTTTACCTTAATTTCTTTAAAATACAAGGTCCAACAACATGCACCTTTCAATTGTCTTGAATCATTACAGCTACAACAGACTGGAACAGCTTGAAAGGGCCAAGAGCTGAAGAAGCTTTCTCTTATGCCAGAGTTTAAGGACTCAGGCATTAACTGCTGAAAAAAGAATGTGGGTCAGGGATTTTCTCTTACTGAGAATTCCCAAGTATGGGAAAGGAGTTAATAGTGAGTGTGTTAATGTTCTGTTTTGTTTCTCCACATTGTGTAAAAGAGTAATTTGTGTGGGTGGAAGTACATATATTTCTGTACAATATAGTGATTAAGAATGTGACTACAGCTAAAGGGCTTTCTGAAAACTGGGAAGCCTGAACTGCAGTGACAGTAAATCATATATATAATTTTCACTCAGTACTATAAGCAATAGATTTTGTTTCTATATTTGCCAAAAATATATTTTATTGGAAGAAGGAGGGCAATAAGATGGATAAAAAAAGCAAAAAACATACAGTATATCTCCCTTAGGTAAAGCCTGCTAATGTTGACCAGGGTGTATGGAGGGAATTTTTATGCATATTCACACATTTTAATCCTTGTGCCTTCCTAAGGCTAGCATTCATAATTACTACCAAGTGGGCATTACAATCTCCAGCAGAAAATAACCTGCAGTTTTAAGGAAGGAGCACATTCAGTAAAAAGGCAAACTCACAACTCTAACAAAAAAAGCCTCCTTTGAAAAATAGCCTTGAATGCTCCACATGCCCTGCCACTTGCAGCCAGGTTTTTAAGCTTTTGAATACTCTTTGCAACTCAGACAGTTTTTCTGAAGTGGTGGTTTGGTGAATGTGATTATGTTTCATGTGTTGCAGCTGACCTGTTTGTGCTGTGGGAATCTGTTGCATTTAATTAATGTGCCCTGGGGAAAGGCAAGCTGTTTCCTGGGGGCAGTGAGGTGAAGAAAGGTAATAAATAATGGAAAATAGATTTGGAAATTACTTTAGAGGACATCTAGTTAATCCCCTTCCTCACAGTAAATTGCATAAGTGTATAGTTCCTAGCTCCCATAGGAGAAAGTTCTGCTCTTACCAGAGCACAAGAATAGTAATCTCTCATGCTGTCCTTAAACTGGACTCTGAAAAACACAGAGATTTTCACTCTTAAGTCACAGGTAGTTGTCTGTAATTTAACATAAAGTCCTGCACATGAGTCGGGGCAATCCCAAGCACAAATACAGGACAGAAGATGAATGGGTTGAGAGTAGCCATGAGGAAAAGTACTTGGGGGTGATGGGGGGTGAGAAGCTGGACCCAAACGTGTCCTGGGCTGCATCCAAAGAAGCATGGGCAGTAGGGGAGGGAGGGGATTCTGCCCCTCTGCTCTGCTCTGGTGAGAGCCCACCTGGAACACTGCATCCAGCTCCAGAGGCTCTAACATAGGAAGGATGTGGACCTGTTGGAGTGAGTCCAGAGAAAAGCCATTAAGCTGTTCAGAGGGCTGGAGCACCTCTCTTACGAAGACAGTCTGAGAGAACTGAGTCTGTTCAGCCTGGAGAAGAGACGGCTTGAGGGAGACCTTACCAGCAGCCTTCCAGCACCTAAAAGGGGCCCACAAGAAAGCTGGAGAGGGATGTTTTACAAGGACATGTAGTGATAGGACAAGGGGGAATGGCTTTAAACAGATAGGATATTAGGAAGAAATTCTTTACTGAGAGGGTGTTGAGGCACTGGAACAGGTTGCCCAAGGAACCTATGAACGCCCAACCCCTGTGAGAGTTCCTTGCAGGAAAGGGAATGAAATCTTGAAATCAGAGGACAAAGTGGAACAAACACTCTGGAAAGGAGATAGGGTCAAATAAAAATGCTATTGAAAAAAACCCAGAAAATTTTAAATGCAGTGACTACAACCAAATGTACTGAGATGAAAAGAGGTGCAGTGAAAAGGACTAAAACTTGACAAAATTATTCCCATTCTATAGGTCTCTTCTAACCCAAGCCATTTTAGGGTTCTGTGGTAACACATTGTCATTACACTGAAGTTTCTGCAATTAGTGCTTCTGCAGTAAGAATATTGGGCCTAATGTTCAAGTGAGCTGGGGGAAGGGGTTAGAAGGAAGGAGAATAAGAGCAGTAAAGATGATGAAAAATGATTGTGAATAGCAATGAAAAATGCTACACACAAGGAGCTGTGGAACTGCTGTTTCATTTGAAATAACAGAGAATTATATCAAATTTTTTTTGTCTCATCTCTCTGGATCTGCTTCTATCTATGTAGGGTCCTGTAACATGCCAATGAACTCAAATAACATTAGCTTTGCTTTCTTAAAGTGTGAAATGCACTTGGTGCTGCCACTAAATATTCTGAATATAAATGAAAATGTATGTGAGAAAGAGGTATAAAATCAATTTCTATATATGGGTGGTCCCCATGCCTTAGTGCTTTTTGAGTGAAGGAACATATTTTACTTTCCTCACTTTACTAACACTGAAACAACTAATTTTCTTCATTTCTTTCCCCTTTTTTCTGAAATAGTATATAGGTTGGCTGTCTGCAAATATATTGCAGTCAAAATGTTTTCTTGCTGTGATTGTAATGAACAGAGCTTCTGTTGGACACATCCTAAAATGTACTTTTGTTAATACTCGCTTGGAATCCACAGAGTCTCAAACACCTTATCACACACTTGGTACACTCTCACTTGTCTGGATCCTGAAGTCCACTGGATTACTAAAGAAGTTACATCATGTCTATGGTTTACATTCAGATATCTGACAAATTTAACCTTTTAAAATGCCTTTTAGAGGCATGATGAATAAATGCAAATGTTTTTACATGAGCCTCCATCAAAAATTTTTACAGTAGGTCAGATATCTTTTCTGAAAAAAAATTAAATTTGAGAAAGATCTTCTTGGTGCCTTATTAATTGCCATTGAATACTCTGTATTTGCCATTTACTTCTTTAGAGCTGCATATCCAAATAATTTTTGTGAAGTAAGGAAGTAGAAAGCATTCATATGGAATAAAAATATCCTTACAGAATAACCATAAGTATTCCTGATTCTAAAAACCCGTAGTAAGGACCAATATCTTTACTGGAAAGAGAAAATTTGTCTTTCCCAAAGATAGACATGCAACTACATGCAATGAGATGTATGTAATTCCCCAGAAGAGGCTAGTTTCACACAAGTTAACTCATCACAGGTACAGTCACTATTAAAATTTCTACAGATAACCCTGATTTAAATGGTACTTTCTAAGAAATATGTTAATATTGAGTTTAGGCTTTTCTGTATAATATGGTATCTCCTCTTATTTATAGACATGAGTATCTGAAGTCATGTCATACAACATCCTTACCTACAACATTGGCTAAATCATACAGAGATTATGTTTTGCCCAGTCTTACACATTCTGAGAACTTCTCAGTGATAATTCCAGTGATATTCAGAAAGACAAATGGGTTGCAATTTCTGCAACTGTTTTTCTTTACAAATACAATGAAAATAATAATCTGAAATCTTCCATTAATTCTAGTACTTTTGTTTATCTCCCCTGACACTAAACGTTATATCCAGACATCAAAGTATTGGAGGTATATCTGCTACAAGAAAAAAAAAAAAGAAAATAAAAAAAAGGCAAAAGTAATTCTTTGCAGTTTGTATCAAGGAAGAAATATTTACAGACTACTCAACAGAGTGGTTTTTTGGATCTCAGCTTTTTGTTCTCCCATTCTGCAAAGAATCCTTGATGTTTTGATTCTGCTTTGTCCTTCCCTTCCTTGAACTTTTGCACATATAATAAAATGAATGGATAAATTTTCTCTCATATTCTTCACGTTAACATTATTTTGTAAAATACATTGAACCTATAAGGTAGAAGATGGCAGATAGAGGTTTGAATTTCCTCAGTGAGAAGATGGAATTTAAAACAAGACTCACTCATTTGTGCTAAAACTAAAGTGGCTAGGCTAAATATAGTACCCAATCTACCTGATTTAGGACTAGCCAATTCATCATTATTTTTTCAGTTTGCATGTATTCATGGCTGCCCAACACAGGGATAAAGTGGACTTTAGTTTCAAACAGACCTACTCAAGCAGCACCTTATTTATACATCGTAGTTTTTGCTTGACTCACTGAAAAGATTTCTTTATACCTTCCAAGAAGCACATCAATTTTGACAGGGTCTTGGCACCTGTCTCCCAAATGTCCCTGAGAACAGTCTAGAAGAGTGATGTAGTTCTCTGCCTAGTTGTTCTACACAGCTTGATCTAATAGCCATGTTCTGCAAACAATTAGAGATTCAGGTTTCTACACAAATATTGAAGCAAAAAATATTGCCTAAAAAACAAACAGCTAAGTGAAGATGGGACTGTCACATCTTAAATAAGAAAAAGTCAAGCATCTTGATACTTACAGAATCACAGAATATTCGGAGTTGGAAGGGTCCCACAAGAATCATTGAGTCCAACTCTTAAGTGAATGATCTGTACAGGGATTGAACCCACAGCCTTGGTGTTATTAGCACCATGCTCTAAACAGCTCAGAGCCTAAAACTGTTAGAATGAAGCTCTTTTAAAACATATTATTTAAGGTCAGAGCAACAACATTGGAGGACTCACAGTGGGAAAACCTTCTTATTGTGGCTTGTCCTCCCTTACATAACTTTTTAATTCATATTACAATAGTTTCCCATAAAAAAAGCCTAAGATGTTTAAAGACTAGAAATAAAAAATAAATAATAAAATAAACCCTTCTACCACTGCTATCAATGCTGTTTCCCAAAGCAGTTTTTTCTGTGTAGATTGCAAAGATTACCTGAGACAGTTAGTAGGTATAGGAACACCACAGCATAATGACTTGTTCAAATATGCAGCTCAGGTTTCATGACTGAAGATATAAGTTTTGCCTGAATATTAATTTTAAGCCACTCTAGTGCCTGAGATAAGCTACATTCTTTGGGGATTTTTTTGAAATGTGATAAAGCAACATATATGGCGTTCTTGGGCTTTAGAAAGTGGGTGACCTTCTGCACATAATTAAAAGGCTCACAAAAGATATTGTGGTAGAGCCCTGAAAACCCCACAGGGAGACTATAAAGGCTTTAAATTGTTTCTGGAGACAGAAGCACATGCAGTTGAAAAAGTCACCTTCATCCAAAAAAGGTCGTCTAGTCCAAGAAAGCCTCTTCATTCATGTATGAATTAGGCATAACATTTTTTTTCCTAGGGAAAATAAATCCCTTTTTTTTCCCAAAGTACCTGTGTCCATGGTTTATAAATAGTCGAATAAGATTTGAGGATTAAATTCATTAATATTTTCTCTAATAATGATTTATTCAATAGCAGAGCTACTTGAAGAAAAGACAACTGACAAGTAGCCCTGAAAAGTCTTTAAATTTTGTGGGAAAATGAATGGGGTTAAAATTAGATTTAAGAGCAAATTTGAGCATGTTACAGTAGATTATCTCTCAAGATTGTCCCTATTATCAGTTGGAAGACAATATATTATATTTCCTTCTTAGCAAAAATCTGAAACATATTGACATAAAGTATATTGTAGAAATCGGCATGTTCCCACATCACCCTAATATAAAAGTATCTTTCATGATGATATTATAATAATTGAATTAAACTTTTTCTGCTTTTGTAAGCACTGGACAATGAAGGAATCTCAAAACGGTTTGATTTTACTTACAAACAAATGAAATGTTTGTTTTTATTTTTTAACTCTTGTTTTTATAAACCCTTTCTTTAACTTTTGAGTGGCAAATTGGATATTTCCTCACACTTGAAAAAAAAACCCCAACCAATTATGCCAAAAATTCCCAAAGAGATAAAACTAGAATGCAAGATAAACCAACTCTGATCTATCCAAAACAGTGAGAATAATTAAGTTTTGCTGAATCTATTTCAGAGTTTGCAACACTGCTGATACCTTAGAGTAAAAATGCAGGACTAGAAATGTCAATGCCAGGGATAATAACATTTACAATAATAATAATAACAGTAGTAAAGAGTCTGAGCATTAGCACTGAGCAGGTTAATGAACACAGTGTTTCTCATCTCTGTCCTTTATATTTAGTCCACCAAGTTGACACAGAAGCTTTCAAGTGCTTTCTGCTCTTTTCCAGAAAAGTCTTAAGTACTGAGAAATCATCTCTGCAGAAATAATCTCAGAGGGCATTTATATAGATTATTTGTAGGTCTGCAGTATACAACCCCTCAGAAAGGGAAAGGAAAAAAACAAAGAGGGAGTTCACTTACTAACACAAGATAGCAAGTAAAGAAATAGAAATGTGAATTTCAGAGCATGAAAAAGTCCCAAGATTTCTGTTCTTGATTGTAAGTACATACCATCTGGATAACAAAAAACTGGTTTTGTAGAGCTAAGTAATTAAAGATACCAAAGTTAGCCACCACCACTTTTTTCTTTTTTCTTTCTTTTTTTTTTTTTTTGTAAATTAAATTTAAAATATGCTCATTGGAAAAGATCTATTTTTTCAATTCATGAATAGAAATACCAGCTCTTGGTAGTCCAGAGCTAATTGTTCAATGAAAAATATCCCGAACAGTTAAAATTGATTTATCCATACTTGGCTTCTAGCCCTGCCCCTGCTGCTATGTTCACCCTCTTCTTCTCCTCTGGACCTTAAGGCTGGTGGCTGTATTCTCATGTATGTGGGGAAGGAGGGGACAGGTTAACATTGAGCACCTGCAGTTCCTCAAACAGGAGATGTGCTGGTTATGCCAACAGTTTCTTCTTTCTCAATCTATGATTCACTTGGGTTTATCCTTCCTTTTAATATCCTTCTGCCCCTTGGCTTTTCATCATTGGTCTGTAGCTCCTTGTTAATCCAAGTTTGGAATGTCTTTAACATATGTCAGACACCTTGTTCACTTTCGAACTCCTGAAACCAATTCTGACCAGCTCCGTGTCAGAACTTCTTTATGAATGAATTGTTCACATTTGTGATGCCTCCTGTGCTCCATCTTTTATCACCACCTCATACCTGTGCTACTTCTGTGATACATCTCTGATGTGCATACACTTGAAATTTCTACTTTGGTACCTGTAATACATTCCATGCTCCTTACCATCTGGAGCAAAATTATGTCTTAAAAAATCAAATTAGCCTCATGAACATTACTTCTTCATTAACCAGAAAGCATGCATTAAAAATGCATGACTTAAACACTTTATGCTTTTTTTAAAATTATAGTTACTTTTAGCTGAGTGTCCATGATTATCACAGTAAAATAAACACTTGTTCATTTGCTGAAGAGAATTGAGATTTTGAAATTCTCCAAGGGTAAAGTACCATCAATAAACCGTATAGCTCCATTCTTAAACAAATCACACTAACACAAAAATTCCATCCCTCTGCTGAAACCTCATTAAATGTTACCTCATAATAAATACAGGAATGTACATTAATACTCATTTAAGTGACTTTCAGAAGTGGACCTTTTACAGGACAGACCTCTAAGTACGACCTTATAAAGATCTCATTTGAATTATTTAAGTTACAGATTATAAAAGCCAAGTAATAAGTTCCTCGTTTTCTCCTTCATTTGATGTCCACTTACTTATGAGGTAAGCTTATGTGTTGAAATGTTCAATATGCATACCAGAAGACTTAAAACACATAAACAGGACCTTATATTACCAGCACACATTTCTTACAAAAATTATAGTGTTGAAATTTTAGGGGGAAAAAACCCTCTCATTATTATTACCGAATAGGACTAATGAATATAGTTATGTATTATTTATTATTACTTATTTATTCCATCCAGTCCAGCTGATAAGTTTGTCATAAAGGAATAACATTTCTATTTTCAACAACTTTGAATAATATTTCTTTGCATTCTTTGTGGACTTCTTTCTTCCATTTCAAACAGATCCAGTCCATGCATAATCCCCTTGTGTTTCTTCTTTCCTTTTAAACAAGAAGGGTTTGTTCATTTGTTTGTTTCTTTTCTGACAGCATCCTAATTTCTTATGTTTGTATTCAATTAACTCTGACGTGCTTTTCAACTGCAGCATTTTCAAAACTTCATGCATATATTATTTATACCATCTCACCAATGCTTTTGAGATGTCTTTCCATTTTTTAAGAGTAAACACTGGTTAATGTAAGTTAACTTACGTTAGAAGGAACAGATAGAAGATGGAACTGAAGATGAGCTCATCTGGTTCAGAGGAAAGAAATAACCACTAGGCCACATATGCACTTTTTAGTCAAGGATAGGAATGCTAGCACCATTTTAAATAATATTTGGTCCGAATATTTTGAAGGACTTTTGGATAGCAGTAGGAATTTGGTCTGCTGAGATTAATTAGTTTTGTGCAGATCAACGTGTTTTGCAAAGCATGGTCTTGTGGTCATTGTAGGAGGTCCAAGGCACATGGAGCACACTGATTTACTGCATATGTTCCTCTAAGTAAGTGTAGGACAAGTGAGAACATTGCTTGAACTCATTCCCCACACTTTTATTTAGCAGTGTAATGTCATGAATTCTACATGGGCACAGGCACCTCTGTTTGTGAAATTGAG
This sequence comes from Notiomystis cincta, assembly GCA_013398075.1. Taxonomy (NCBI): domain Eukaryota; kingdom Metazoa; phylum Chordata; class Aves; order Passeriformes; family Notiomystidae; genus Notiomystis; species Notiomystis cincta. The sequence continues at coordinate 92,953 of VZRX01023599.1, read as the reverse complement.
ACTGTATAGTTATAGAATATGAAGCTTTCTGTTGCCAACATCTGCTATATTGTTCAGTGTTACTAATATTTGATTGCAGAGAGTCTTTCTTCTTCCCTTTTAGTTTCAGGCTCTTTCTGTCTCTGTATTACATTAACCTTGAACTGTTTTGATACATTGATTAAGAACTAATCAGCCAGAGAAATATGAATTAAGATTTTCTTTAGCATTACAGGAGTGCACTTCTGATCTCAAAACTTTGATTCTGACTAATTTGTAATGGATGGTATCTTAGAAAATAATTTTAATGGAGATTTTGGTAAATTTAAATTTTAAATTTATGGGGCAAATATTCCTTTGGAGAATCTCAGTTACATATATATACACTTTCTTTTTTTCCTTCATTGTATGGACAAAACATTAGATTTACTTTGCTTTTTCCTTCTGGTGTAAATATAAAGGCCTAAATTAATGCTCTAGATTCAGTGCTTCATGAGGAATCTGGGTTAAAGCAGAGATTTATGAAATGTACACACTCTTTCCTTCAAATGAATTAGAAATTCAGAGTAGACAAAATTTTATAAATAGGTAAAGATATTGTATGTCATCTCTACTCTGAGAACATGTTGCAATATTCTTCTGTATAGAGTTTTAAAGATCATCTTACTGAGAAAAAGAAAAAATAAATTTCATCTTCCTCGTATGCTTAAATTTCAGTTTATTTGTCATCTATTCATAATTACATAGTCTAGTTGTGAGTACTTGTGTTTAGATGGCAAAATTACAATAAGCCTCAAAAATGGAATTACATTTGTTTGGGCAGTGTATGATAGAATCTTACTTAAACAATTTCTGTTGCTCCCTCACAGCACTTTGCTGGGGAGAACTACTGGTATTTTAAAGCTTCTGGCACGAGGACAGCTGACTGAGTACAGATCTCTTTCTAGTATTATGTATCACCTCCTGAAGGATTAGAGAGGAGGAATCCCATCCTTAGTATTTAAAAAAAAAAAAAAAAAAAAAAAACACAAAAA
>VZRX01023599.1:70270-91887 GCA_013398075.1 Notiomystis cincta | reverse complement strand
TTTTAAAAAAAAAAAAAAAAAAAAAAGCCAGTGCCTTTGTAAATTTACTGCTTCATGCATTTTAGGAAGCATAGAAGATAAAGTCATAAATGCTTGTGCAGTTGCTGAAAGTTTTTTGACCACCTGAACATATCAATGATTTTACACAAGAAAAAGAAACAAACTAAACAAACAGCTAAACACAAATACCCAAACTTGCCCAGAACAGTGACATTTATTCTCATTCAGTACTCCCCTGGAAATTCCTAGAAGGTAATTTTTTCCTATGTGCTCTTGTTGCAGTCCAGGCCATGCAATGTATCCTGTTTCCTGGTATAAACACACTTCTCTGATAAACTGAGATGCTGCCTTCCACTGTTGCAGATGTTTACAATGGAAAAAACCTAACAAACTGCACCTTAGTCTCAGAAGGCCACTATGTGGACTTCAGGAAGAAAGAAAGTACAAAGAGTAGGTGATGTTCACTTGCCTGACCTGCTATAGGGGTAAAATGTTTACTGACATTACAATGTTTGTTTTCAAATCAGCATAAATTGGCTATATGATATACACATTTTGTAAAAATAAAATGTTTAAAATGTAATCAATATAAGCTTGACCAGTCATTAAGAATATTAATTCTGAATTATGTTCTATAAACAAGCAAATTCTGGAATATTCAAATCACTCATATATTAATGAAAAAATTTAGATTAACATTTTAATTTCTCAAAGGAGAAATCAAAATATTATTCTGATTATAGAAAACAACATAGTAATGTCTGCAATCCCTCTTATGCCTAAGTTTTATGTTTCCATGTTTCTCTTTATCCAAGTTTTCTTCTATACTTCTTACACACTGGGTTTTTTTCTGGATAAAATATTAAAATGAGATCTCATTAGACTGAAAAAATTGAACAGGAGTTCAGGACAGGTATAAATCTTCCTTAGTATCTACTATAATGTAGCATGTGTCTTCCTAAATGTATATTATCCTAAACTGAAAAAATTTATGAAATGCCCAAATCAATAAATGTCATAATAAAAATGGTTGTAAGTATATATATATGTATTGAAAGCAAGTACAAAATTAAATAAAGAAAAAGCCACAACACACACACAAGAATATGGAGAGATCTGAACAGCCTACATGAAGCTTGTGGTCTTTATCAAATAGAGTGGTTGAAAACTACAAATTTTATTGTTGAATATAATCAATGATAAGAAGCTAAGAAAAGAACATCATTACTTGCCCCTGTTTCTTCCTTTGTTATATAAATTATTGAAATGACCTTGGGTTTTTACACTAAGATAGCATAAGTAGGTTGCTTTCTATTGGAAAACCAACAAATGAAACCCATCATTCAGGGGGCCATGAGAGGATTGGTGTTTTTTTTTTTTGTGAAAAAGCTCTGTGATTATTTTTTAACATGAACAAAGTGAACCATCAAACACTGACTTCTTTAAATTTTTGTCAGATAATGGATTATACTCTTTATTAGGTATTAGGTAATGAAAAACCAATTTATGGAACTTCATGATATTGCCACTTTTGCCATGAAGCATGCTAGTTTCTTATTTTTCTGATTAAGTATTTAATTTAAGTATTTTAGACAATTTTTATCATGCCATATGCAAACTCTTACAGAGTAAATTTTACTGTTTATTATCCATCATTATATTTCAGGAAGTTTGGGATATTTTGTTTTCTTAATGCCAAACCATCCTGTAACATAAAATGCTATATAATTAAATCCTCAGGGAAAGTCAATATGAATGAAACACTTCTATGGTGTGAGTAAATCTTATGAAGGCTAATCTGCACAAAGAGAATTTAAGTAAACAAACATGGCATAAAAGTTCTTGTATTCATATAGGAAGACTGAATGTCAACATCTTTATTCCCCATGTTCCAGAATCATTATGTTTGAATCCATCATTCACAGCAACTTTCATGACATATAGGCTCCACAGAACATTGAAGAGTTAACAGGAAACCCCTATGACAGATTAATTTTGTTTCATTATCTAAGAGTCAAGTCTTTGGATATATGTGAGGCAATTGCAAAGCAGCACAGCTGCAGACCTAGTCAAATTGAAAAGAAAATTCTCCAAGTGGAAAGAAGAATCTCAAGGAGCCTCCTAGGCAAGTGAATAAATGCACTTGCATTAATGATTTATCTAATTTTATTGAGGAAAATACCAAGCAATCACTATAAGTAAAGTTCCCTTGCTGCATATAATTTTGTTAGAATTAAAATCCTGGATTGTAAGAGTTGCTAGAAAGAAGGGTACTATTTTCTTTTAAATATTCTTCTTATTTGATATATACTAAAGCATTGAATGTGTATAACAGCCAACTTTTAATAGTCTGAAAGCTCATACATATGCAGATAGCAAAAATTTAAAAGTTTGGGGGTTTTGTTTCACTGCATTTCTTTATGTGTGCATTTATTATTTAAGTGTCTAAATTGTTTTTGTATTTAACACCTGTGTCGACGTTTTTTAGAGAAATCTTTTCCTCTTTAGAAATGCAAATAGTAGGAACTTAAGGAGAAGCAAGAGAAAATGGCTAAGCCCGGCGGCCATGTGGGTGCGGCCCCTCCCTGTCTGGGGGTTTCTCAGGGAGGGACAGAGACCCCGCGGGGGGTGGAGCTGGTGGGGGCTGGGACACAGCCCGGTCCCGCTCACCGGCTCGGCCTTCCGGAGCCCCGCCCTGGCCCTCAGGCTGCTGCTGCTGCTCTCGGCTTTGGGAGGGGGACGTGTGGCTGTGACCGGGGGAGAGGAGCTCGCTCATCGCCGCAGTTCCAGCCCAGCCTGTTTCTCCTGCTGCGGCCACAGAGGTTCGTGCCCCGTTAATACCTCGCTGAGAGGGGAACTCTTTTCACCTGGGGATCTCGAGATCCGAACTCATTTCTCCCGGTTCTGGCCGGACTGTGTGGCCGCCGCCGCCTCAGCTGCCACTGCCACCACCCCCGCCCCGCCATTTCTTCGGCCCCGCTCCGAGATCCAGCTGCACCAGCCCCGCACCCCCATCTCGCTTGCTGAGGTGTCCCGGGTTTCCAGAGAGCCGCGGGGTTTCCAGCACATCTCAGCCACCACCCCGGGATCGCTGCGGTCGAGCCGCCATTGGCGTCTGCTCCCCGAGCTGCCCCACAGCGCCCCCTGCAGCCGCGGGGGAACCATCGCACCTGCCCTGCCCAGCGCAGCCACAGCGCCCCTGCCGGCCGGGACCGGAACTGCACCAAGGGGAAGGTGCCTGACACCTGAGAGCAGCTGCCAGTGGGTTCTCTGGGTCTGGTTTGGTGTCACCGTTGCAGTTGTTGCCTGTTTACCTCATATAAATACTTAGTAAAGATCTGTTATTCCTATTCCCTATCTTTGCCTGAGAGCCCCTTAATTTCAAAATATTACAAATTTGGAGGGAAGGGGGAGTTTACATTTCTCATTCCAAGGGAGGCTCCCGCCTTTCTTGGTAAACACCTGTCCAAACCGTGACAATCTGGAATGCTCTAATCTATGGCCTTTCTAAGAGTCCCTACTACCCAATGGCTTGATTAGTAAAATCCATAATGTCTTTCAGTTTGGGCACAGATAGCACAATAACTCTCTTCAGGCTGAGCAAGCTAACCTCCTTCTCTGAGTGACAAACACTCCCTCCTTGGATCAGTCATATCAGGTAATTTGTCATCCTCATCAACTGACTTGTAGACAGGCATCTCTTTATAAACAACAGTGTGGTTAGCCTGAGGTTAGTTTCCAATGAATCCCTTAGGAAGTTGGTTTTCACCTCACACACACCCCCACACTTTCGTCTCCAAGAGCCTCATAATAACGATAAAAAAAACTTGTTACATAAGGAAGTTTTATTGACAAATGTAAACATTCCAGACAGAAATTCTTTCAAACAGCCTCCCTTACTGCAATGTAAATCAGGTTAAGGTAAAAAAGTGAAGAATACTGTCTGCTAGATTCAAATTGGAATTAGATGAGAAAGGTGTTAAGATGCTCAGGCTTGGCCAAACTGGTTATGGTCAGAGGTGGGATTATCTCAAGAACTATGGAACCTCTAATTCAGTGGGGAAAGATGTAAGAAATCTAAGTATTTCCAGGATTTGCTGGCAGATACCCAAGGGAATTTCTTGTTTGCTTAGAATGGCAGTATTAGTATGCACAGCTGTTCAGACAATGATGTTCTAATTGTCTGTACTCAGTTTTACTCTGCTCATTATAAGACAGTAATATATGCCAGCCATTTTTTGCCCCTCTGAATTTATTATAAATAAACATTAGGAAAAGAAACAACATTGGGAAACATCACTAGTAATTAATTAGATGTACAGTATCACACCAGAAATAAAGAGCTTTTTAAAAGAAAACTAGAACTGAAAACAGAATCAGTGCCATATGAGAATTGTTTGAACTTTTGATTCTTTGCTACTGCAATGGAACTAGCAATATCAACTAAGGCTCAATAGACACAGTAATCAAAGGACCAAGAAAGCAGAGAACATTATGTAGATTAATATCATATGGTCTGGATTATTTTTTTCTGTGTCTTAGGCTGGATATTTTAAATTTTTAATAGGATCTCAAAAACTCTGGAACAAGTGCATTAGTAGAGCACCTCACAGAAAGCTATTAGCAAAGTTTACTTGAAACAACTTTTTGTATCAATCAGTAAGAAGTAAATAGCTTTGAAAGGAATGCATGCAAATACAAGGATATACAATATGCTTGAATATTCCTTAAAGTCTTCAATTTTTTCAGATTGCATAATTAAAACTTTTATAGAATCATAGAATCATAAAATAGTTTGTGTTGGAAAGAGACCTTAAAGATCATCTAGTTCCAAACCCCCTGCCATGGGCAGGGACACCTTCAATTAGACCAGGTTGCTCAAAGTGTCATCCAGCCTGGCCTGGAAACTTCAGGGATGGAGCATCCACAGCTTCCCTGGGTAACATGTTCCAGTGCCTCACCACATTAAGAGTAAATAATTCTTGTATATAACCTAAACTTGCTCTCTCTTAGTTTGAACCCATTCCTTGTTGTCCTGTCACTACATGCTCTTGTGAACAGTCCACTTGCCACTGCTGTCCATCAGGGCTCTGAGCCATTGAACACTATTCTCTAGATGTGACCATCCAATCAATTCCTAATCCATCTAACAGTCCACCCATGAAATCCATCACTGTTCACTTTGGAGAGAAGGATGCTGTGGAGGACTATGTCAAAGGTTTACAGAACTCTGGATAAAAGACATTTGTATCTTTAACTACAACATGTAGGTACTCCATCATAGAAAGCCACTAGGCTGGGCAGACAGGATTTTCCCCTCTGAATCTGTGTTGGCTGCCTCAAATCACATCCCTATCCTTATGTGCCTTAGCTCAGCTTCTAGGAGGATCTATTCTATGAAGGACATTGATATAAAAAAACACCAGTGATTCTAAATGGAAAGAAAATAAAAGGATAAATTAAAGATTATAACATGCACATAAAGGCAATAGTTCACTGTGAATTTTAGGCCAAAGACCAGCACAATTCATTACCTTGGATTTCAGTACAGCAGAACTAATTGTTTTACTTGTTTTACATCCACACAGATTTTTTCAACTACTATTAGTTTTTCAAACTAATATTTAACATAACTCAACTGACTGATGGGAAGCCCTGTAAGAATCAAGTACAAGTCAAGAATTTTTGTGCTGTGGAAGATTTTACCCCCTACAGATTTCATGTTCATTTCTTCAACATTTTTCTAACAGAATGGGATTAAAGATCACAGTTACTGTGATGTAACAGATGTGTGAAAACCCAAGAAAGTACTTACTGCACATATGAGGGACCCCCCAAAAATAGATAGAAAGGTTCCATGCCTGCTTATTGGTGTTCACAGAACCATAAACCAGCCCATATTGGAAGGGCCCTTGAAAGAGTTACTGGTCCAAACTTTCACAGTAGAGATGAGATTTAAAATTCCTAGATGGGATTATTTACCTTCATCATATCCAGTTTAATTCTATTTCATAGCAACATTTATCTCAGCAGATACAAACACTTAGCGTTAATGTGATTGGCTGGTAGATGGGCTCATGGTACATCCTACAATGCTTTCTTTATGAAGAGAAGAATTTGTTCCTGTGTATATGAAAGTCCAACTTTTTTACTTATTTTTATTTTTTTTTTCCATCAGTGCAGCAGAGTAGTGAAGAGAATATTCTCAGCCAAGTACAATAGGACACTTTGATTATGTGATTGATTAATCATAACCGGCCAATCTGTAGGTAAATATTGCCAATGCAATATCTAAATAACAGCTGTGTCATCTATTACAGTGGATTAACAAAGTGTTATCAGGTCTTGATCCCTCCTGCTGAATCAGTGGTTCAGTGAGAACATCTCACTTTCTAAACTTCTCAGAAAGGTCTAGGTGTACCTTGGTCTGCTTAGTCTGAGACGTGGTCAACAGTTCATAAACTGTCTAAACGGTTATAAAATGAAAATTACACCTACTTTTTGACCTACCTTTTAGAAGTTATACTAACATTCAATCTCCACTGAAGAAAAGATCTTTCTAATGAGCAGAAATATCTCAACTGACTCACAAACACATTTCTTTCCTGAATGAATAGTAGGATCTTTTTGTTACTTTTGCATTTGGAAAGGCTTTATGACCAAGGGGAATTCCTAAATATGGGAATATGATAAATAGCAGATACAAGAACTACTGGCACATATGACGCAAGACATTTAATCAGATGTTAAATTCAGTGCTGCATTTTCAATTTCTCTCTTCAACTAAAATTCTACTTTTTAGTGCTTGAAACTCCACAGTTGTGGACCTCCATCCTATATATGATGTCAACTTATTTTGTTCAGAAAAACACATTAAATTAACTAAATTAATACCTTATATGCATATTTTAATATTATCTAAGTATTTTTATAATTTTCTTAATAAAACACGATAATTAACTTGATCTGCCTGTGGATATCACATAGTATAATTTAATGAATCTTGGAAAAACTGCTGTTCACTGGATATTTGCTGCCATCTGCAGACAAAATATGAAAAATGCTTTTCTAGAAATAAAATTCTGACATTTAATATTCGGTGTCCTTCCCACCCCAAAAACTTGTTTGTTATGTTTATATAATTGTTAACTGAAAGATTGAAGTGGCTACAATAATCAGCTAGAATAAACTCCTGGGAAATCTGTTGAGCATTTAATATTAACTTTGTGTAACTTTTCTACTGGATTTTTTTAAAGTATAAATATTGTGTAGATTCTTATAGCTTTTCATTTGATTGTGAGCTTTTTTTTTTAACATAACAAAAATTAATAAGGTTTCTGTAACAGAAATCAGTGTACTTTGAAGTGTAAACTTTGACTTTGGCTGGATACGCAAATTTTAGAAATACAAGTTTCTCATAGTTTCCTACTGCAAAAGACCTCCTTGCTCTTTTGTATAGATCTCATGGGCAAGCACTATTGACTTTTTTTTTCTCTCCTATTGCTCTCAACTTTGAAGAGCTGGTTTCAGATAATCTGTTGATATCCAATTTTAATTCACCAAGAAATGTTTAGCTGTTGAATCTGTTATATCAAATTCTTCTTAAAAAAAGCATTTTTTATTTATGTGGTACCTACAGAATTTTTCCTTATAGAAAATGAAATGGTATTTTATAAAATTTTTATTCATAACACTTGAAGTAAACAATGAAAATTCATTTTAAAATCACATAATACTCTAAAAGGGATGATTTGGAATAACAGTTAAGCACGGGATCTACAGACAAAAATTACACAGGGATATAAATGTAGGTAAATGATTGACTGTAGCATAAAACTGATTAAATTCAAATACATTTATATAATTATACAAAGCTTTTATTTTTCCTGGGTTCTTCTGAAGAGTTCAGAACTTTGCTGAAGTTTGTCACTGTAGATCATTCTGGCATGGACAAGAGTGAAGAACAAATTGTTTTAATAGTTTTGGTCACTTGTTCGTAAATTGGTCATTTTTTTGTAAATTACTAGTGAGGTATTCAATCTTGTCCAAAAAAAGGAAAAAAATAAAACAAGGCAAATATTTAATGAAAGCATAAATCAAAGAAACTTTTAGGTATTCACTGTCATTGATACAGAATTTCATATAGCATTTCATCTTTTCTTCAATATAATTTTCGGATAATACACACTCTATTTCACTTTCAGAAATAACCATTATTTGTGAAGACAAGTTTTTAGGTTGTATTGATTGAAATTCTCCATTTTATATTGAGCCTTTCACAATAATAAAATAAATGGTTCACAACAATAAAATAAATGATTCACAACAATGAAATAAATCATGGAGGTCCCATTTATAATACATATTATTTTATTCTTTTTCTTCTTCTTCTTATGTTTTTTCAGTGAGGAGATGAGAGTCATGGAATAGTTTGTTTTGGAAAGCACCTTTAAAGGTCATCTAGTTCCAAGCCCCCTGCTGTAAGCAGAGACACCTTCCACTAGATCAGATTGCTCAAAGCCCCATCATCTGGTCTTGAGCACCTCCAGGGATGGGGCATCCACAGCTTCTCTGGGGAACGTTCCAGTGCCTCACCACCCTTGCTGTAAAAAAATTCTTCCTTATGTTCCCCTTATAGTTTCCTTTAATTATTGAAAGGGAGTCTGCAAAGCAAAGGTGGACATAGAAACAAGAATATGCTTTTTTTTTATTTTAGCATAATTTTGAGGCAATTCTGTTTTCTGTCAAGTTGATGCAAGTAAGAAATAATTCTTCTGAAGTCAAAAGGATTATTTTTCATAAAGCTGGCAGGCAGTTAATTCTCAGGTCATGTCTTTAAGAGGATTTCATATCTAAATCATTGCAGTTTATTGACTTAGAAAAGTCTTTTGGTCACAGAGTCCTGTTTGGAACTAGAGTTGAGAAAATGCAAAAATTACTACTGTTTCTGTATTTAGTCTTTCTACCTTCCCCCTTTCTCTTTCCAAACCATACCCCTCCAGGAAAAATAAAAAAAAAAATTAAAAAGGACAAAAACCGCAAGGAAAGGTTTTCTAATCTGGGTGTTGCATGTAAATCATTGTGATTGTTTTGAATTGCTGCACTACTGATCTGCACAGCTTAATAATTCAGTTGGGTGTTCATGTCTCAGAACCATGTGATGCTACTTATTAATGCCAAAATGTATTTTTAAAGTTGATATTATATTTGGTTGTGCAGTGAGTTCCTTTTAATTAATTCAGCTGCAGTGTGTGCCTTGCTTTCTGCCATCTGCATTACAATAGTAGTGACTTTCTTGCCTCTGTGGGCAGTCAGCCAGAAATACAGAGTAACCCCAGTGTCTCCCTGTGCTTTCACTGCCACTTCAATGGACTATTGCTGTCAGCAGTAAAAATACAATAAATTGGGGCTCTTTCTTCAGTAGAAATCCTAAGACAGAATTAAGGCATACTTCAATATTTTACAAGAGACTGAGACCATCTGTTAAGATCCAGCTGGATGGCTCTTGGTCTCACAGAATGGAAATGGATCTCGTGACTATCTATTTAGGTGGTTTCTTCAGCTGTCTTTGCCATTGTTAATCTTTCAGTAATCACATTCTGTGTCACTGAGCGGTCAGAGCAATTTCCTCCCTCAGGTCAAACCTCTGGGGCTGTGCTTTTAGTTTATTTAATTAATTACCAACTCGCTGAGTTCAAGCCCTGTTCAGCATTAAACAAGGGGAAGGAAAAGAGGAAAGGAAAACGGGGGAGGAAAAGAGGAGGAATATATGAATGGAGAATGAATTTCTATTTTAAAGGGAAAATTTAGGACTTGAGTGCCATACCAGCTAAATAAAGAGCAACTTGGAAAGGTTAGGAGATTCTAAAAGTTAATATTTTTAAGATACTTTGTAATGCCAAAAGGTGGAGAGTCTCTTCACTAGCTGCAAAGAGATATTTTACTGTATGCATAAATCTTGAACACAGGATTCATTAAGGCTCATCCCACTTTTTTCTTTTTGTTTTATACATCAGAAGGATTGCCACAGGTAGTAGGAAACATCTGTCCACCTTCAGGTCAATGGAGTTGATATTCTGGTGGACATTTCTCATATTAACCCAGGGAATTAAGAACTGAATCACATTCTGCTTTGTACTAAGAGACTTTATGTGTTTGATCACTGTGGTATCTTCCCTCTTCCAACTGAATATCTTCTGACTTTTAACCTAATTTTCACTTTAAAATATCTCAGCAACTGTAGTTGTTGAACCACATCCTGAACTGTATGGAAGGGTCCATATGAAGACAGGCTGAGAGAGCTGGGTTTGCTCAGCCTGGAGAAGAAGGCTCTGGGGGAAGCTGATTGTGGCCTTTCAAAGCATAGAGGAGGCTTATAAACAAGGTGCAGGGAGACTTATTACCAAGGCCTGTAGTGACAGGGCAGCGCACAGTGGTTTGAAACTGAGAGAAGATAGATTTAGGCTGGACAAAAAGAAGACATTTTTTAGGATGATGAGACACTAGAACAGGTGGTCCAGAGAGGTGGATGGTGCCCCATTCCTGGAAGTGTTCAAGACCAAGTTGGATGGGGCCCTGAATAACCCGGTCTAGTGGAAGATGTCCCTGTCCATGTAGTAGATGATTTTTAAGGTCCCTTCCATATCAAACTATTCTATGATTCTCCCATGCAGAATGCATTTAGGGAAGAGTTAGAGGCAGAAACAGAGAAGCAGAAACAATCTTAGTTTGGTTTCTTTCTTAAAAAAACCCCAAAGCATAAACCCCCTGTACTTTAAATAACATTTCTTGCTGGTATTCTTTAATCGAAACTTTAAAAAGGTATCTTAAGAGAATTCATTAGTAACTAACTTTTCACATTTGGAAGAAAAGATAAAATTGAATACCAATCTCTTTTTAAAGAAAAGATATGAAAATTGACTGAATTGAAATAATACATAGCACTATATCTATATCAGACTCCTTATATAATTTACTCTTATTTCAGGAGACACAAAAGTGTAGTCTATTAATTAGAGTTTTATACTTTGACTGTGCAAGCTTTTTGTTTTGAGAAAATTTGCAGTTTGAAATGACAAATTGTTTGCAAGTTCGTCACCTTTTTAAGTTTTATTATTTTTTTTTCACTTTCAGTAAATCTACTCAGACAGAAAAAAGACAAAATGCTTGCATTTTTTTTTGTACTTAGCTAGAATAGAACAACATAGCTTTTGAAAAATCTACAAGTTAATGTACAGTCTCAGACAAGACATTTTATGCAAACTAGATAGAAAAGGCAATGTTAAAAGCTAGGTCATTGCAATGAGCACTTAGGAGGATGGGTAAGTAATGCCTCACTCAATCATTCTGTGTCCTTCTAAGAAAGGTAATAATGTCATAGACACCAGGGGATTTTGTGTTCTCACACTCACATCACACAGACTCTTTGTCCTGTTTCAGTATTTGGGGGTTTGTTTTGGCTTGAGGGTATGATGAGGATAATTATGATCACCATGTGCAAGGTTTTGGGTTGTGGTTTTTTTTGTTTGTTTGTTTGTTGTTTTTTTTTTTGTTTGTTTTTGTTTTTTTTGAGGGGGGTTGGGGTTTGTTTGTTTGTTTGTTTGTTTGTTTGTTTGTTTGTTTGTTTGTTTGTTTGTTTGTTTTGTTGTGTTTTTTCTTTTTTTACCTGGTTAATTTAATAGACACAAGCTGCCAAATCCACACAAACTTTCTGTAGGCAGTTTAATTAAGTTAAATCTAATTTAATTAATTAATTAAAATCCAATTGAGGATCAGGTCTACTTATTTCAGCTGGGATGGACAGGATGTATTCTATAGGAATTGAAAGCAGAATTCAGGTACTACGTATTCAGACTTTCATAATCGCAACCAAAAATTCAGTAAATCGGTGACTGTTTAAATTTGAATTTGAAATTTACTGGTAGAGAATAATTTAACAGAACTATCAGACTATCTTATTTTAGAAATCCATGTTTTATTAGCGTTATTCAAGTACGTAGCAATTAGTTATACATGTAAGTAAGATATTTTAAAGGATTATGGTAAGTCTCTAGACAATACTATCAGGCCAAAATTCATATATAATAAGAGACAGTTCCCATTCAAGAAAGTTTAATAAATCAAAGGAATTTATACAGTTTGTGAGAAGAGTTACAGAACCCAAGCACTTTGCAGACAGTCAGGTGACAGATGAAAAATGGACTTGAGTGATTTGACTTTAGGGCCAGTGTTCTAACCTGCTCTCCTTTGCCTTAGAGGCATCTCAAAACCACTTGTGTCCATTACATCCCAGGGATAGTTTAAAAAGTTAATGTCAAAAGACTACTGTCAAAGACTACTTCATAAAAAGAAGTTTGATTAAATTTAATGCCTTTTCAAATGACTGTTGTGAAATTGAGCTCCTTATTATCTCTTCTAATGACTTTTAATATTTCATGTGGATTAGCTGGTTAATGAAATCACTAAATGATTAGTTTATGTTTCTTAAATTATATGTCAAAGGTTATAGAAAAAAAAAATTACCTTGTCTCCGAACTCTTTTGGAGGACAAAATAGTTTTGTAATAATGTGTCTTCTAAATCATATATTCCTGTCAATATATTTCTTTCAGTTACAACTAATGCTGTTCTCTTCAAAGCATTACTTAGGAATAAGAATATGGTTGCTTAAATATTCTTATTTTTGGAGGATCCTTCTGTGAGCATCTTTCCTTTTTTTATATATTACATGACATTTTTTTCTCATCAAAGCACTCAAAATTAAACTGTATTGAAAACTGAGTAAATTTCTAACAAAAATATTGGTTCAGCAAGGACTATGTAGTAATAATAATAATAATAATAATAATAATAATAATAGTAGTAGTAGTAGTAGTAGTAGTAGTAGTAGTAGTAGTAGTAGTAGTAGTAGTAGTAGTAGTAGTAACTAATAACTAATAAATTAATGCACAAATTTAAATTTAGAAGTCAGTGAGTTTATTTACATTCTGGATAGAAAATAACTTAAACATCAAGCTAGGTGGAGGCATAGTTTGCTCTGTTTAGCTAGTAAGAACAAAACATGCTCATCCTTGAGTTTTTCCATATCAATTATCCAAAAGGCCTTGTTAATCTTTTAACTGTGTTCAGAGATTGTTTATTGTGTCCCACCGTACCATACAAGCTTCAGAATGCCATGAACTTATTCCTGCAACAAATCCAGTTGTCACTTTTTTGAGTTTAAACTTTTATCTGCAAACATATGATAAATACATAACTTGATTTCAAAAATCATTTCAATTCTGTTAAAATTCTAGACTTATAATACATGATTACTTGTGGGAGCTAAGGATTTCCTTTGAGTTCCTGAACTGGTAAATTCTTAGGGCTGAATGCTCAACACACATAACGCAACACAGATTCATTAAAACCAGTGGAAGTAGGCAAGTTTACTTAGACTGAGGATCTATCCCTTAATATTTAATCTAGTTTCCATACAGTTTTTTTCTAATTGCTCTCTATATTCAGCTTTAGGGGTATCTGGCAGTTACAGTGGGATGGTTATCAACTATTTGATTAAATTGTGAAGTCACAGCCATATTTTATTTCAAAATATTCCCTAATGTTTTAAAACAGTTTGTTCAATATTGAAATTTTAAACATTAGTGGGCCCAGCTTCTTAACATATATCAGTTAGTCTCATTCTGTGCAAGTAAGTGAATTATACTACATCCAACTCCATTCCTGGTTTGAATAAATAGAACAAATAATTTCTAATATTTCTTCCTACAGTCACTGATTCTTTGTAAATGTTTTTATGAATTCCAGATGACTTCAGAGGCAATATCTACCTTTTGTGAAAATTTTCAAAATTGCTTTTTTTTACTCAGTTGTGCTTTGGTCATTTTGCCTCCACCAAAGAAAAAAGTTAGAGACATTTATGATTATTTAATTGGGCTTGAGAAAAGGACTGAAGAGTCTATATCATTTAAGCAAAACTTTGGAGGCAGAGCTGTTCTAATACTAAAAGAAAAGCAAAGTAATAAAAATTCCTGTTAACTCATTACTTCATAATCAGACATTCATGTATATTTGGGTACAGAACTGGTAAAATGATTCAACACTGTGTTTCAGTGTTACCACAGGCCTTCATTGTGCATGATGAGTGCTTTTGTCTATGTAGTAGGCTCTCACTTATCAATAATGACAAGAAAGTAAGTTTGACCTGAAGAAGGATATCTTAATTTATTTTTTGTTTTTACTGGAAGAAAAGCTCAGATAAAAATCAGGTCTTTGAGAGCAGTTAGAAAGCCTCTAAGAACCTAATTAACAGCAAAAAACCATAGATGATAGTTATTAGTCAAGCTCTCAATACACAGTCTGGCATTCTTGGATCAAGTTTAAGTAGATTGTCTAGACTTGATGATGATGAAGTTCAATAAAATAACAGATTACGATAAATGGAGATAAAATGAAGTGATGCTCAGCTGTGGATTAATTGAGAGATGAGCTAAGCCTCACACAGCCACTTAGCTTGCTGCCACATGGGAGAATGGGGAAGTTAAAGACAATTTAATAAGTAAAAGAGAAAAATGAAGGGGAAAAAAAAGGAAAAATAAAAAATAAAAGCTAACGCAAATGCAGTTCACTATTAGCAGACTCATGCCTAGTCACTTTCTGAGCAATGGTAACCACTGGAAAACTCTTCCCCCAGCTTTTACTTCTGAGCACATGGTATGGGGTATCCCTTTGGTCAGCTGGGGTCAGCTGTCCTGAACATGTCCCCTCCCACTCTCTTCTGCACTCCCAGTCAGGTTTCTTCTGTGGGAAGGACAGCAGTGTGAAAAACAGAAAAGGCCTTGATTGGCCTTTTGGGCTGCAGCTCACTGTGCTGATGAGCCCTGTTGAACTTTTTGTCCACAAACACTCCCAAGTGTTTCTTCCTAGGGCTGGTATCCTTTCTCCACCTAGAATGTATTTGTTCTTGGCATTGCCCCAGGCCACGCAAGAAAATGAACGCTGCCTTCAGGGCTCATACTGCTCACACAGTACAACATTAACTCAGGCATCCTGGTGGTTGAACCTACTCACAGGACACAACCTTAAATATCCATTACATTCCTTCAGTTTAGTGCTGCAAAATCACCACTGCAACACTTCTGATTTTATTTTACATACACTAGGTTTAAAACAGCCCCAAACTACATGAGATTATTTAAATAACACCTGTTTTTCCTTGCATCTCAATGTTTACAAAAAGTACATGCTGCAGAAACAGGAAAAACACAAACTGATTTTGTGCCTCAGTAAGCACAGATCTTGGTCTGCAGGAACCTCATGCTTGTGAAAAAACAGTGAAATAGCTAAATAGCTGCAAATGTGTTCGTGAAATCTATAGGAAGACATAGATAGTGATAACATTCTATTTTTCCCTATCTTTCTTTTTTCTTTTATTTTGTTGTCCTCTGTCTCTCTCTCTCTTTTTTTTTTTTTTAAGAAAGGAAGGAATGTAGTAGCTGAAAGTGCCTTCATCATCACTGAGAAAACTTGAGTAAGCAATAAGAAACAATATAAATTTAAATTTCAGGTGTAAATATGAGTATGTAACCCCATAAAGAATGTTACTTTATTCTCCGAAATAACTCGCCTCTAGAAATAGAGATCCCGTGTGTCTGCCTTCTCACACTCTTCCATACTTGCCAGAGAGAGTAAAGTAGCAGAGAATAATGAGGAGAAAGAGAGCAGAGGCAGCAGAGAAAGGCATCAGCAGAAATGCTTAACCTTGCAAAGCCCAAGGAGGAAGAAGACAGAACGGTAATGTCAGTACCAGTGGTAATGACCCGTGTCGTCGCGAGCAGCCTTGCGGACACCCAGCGCACGCTGCAGGCGTACCAAGGTGAATGTGTTTGTGAACATGGTGGAGACTCCAAGGCATATAGAACCCCACATATTTCAGGAATGACCTTCATCTGTACCTGCAGGCTGCTGACTGGACAAACAGCAAATCTGCTCTCAAGGGCAGTCAAACACAGTGCAGTCAGATAAAATGTCTCTTGCACTGTTTCGACAGCTGAATGAGTTTGCAAAGCATGTCCTTGCTCAGGGCCATATCTACTAGAATAACAGATCTATAGTAGATCTACTAGAATCTACTAGTAATAATTTACACTATCTAACAGTACAGTTTCAGCTATTAGACAGGCTGCTCTCTAATGAAAGGATTACCATGTTCCATCTCAGGCTATTTCATACTGGAGCATTTTATTATAGCTTCCTACTATATCTTTACAAGACAAAAATAAATTGAAATTCTGGTTGAAAATTTTCCAAGGATAAAAAGGCTTGAAGCTTTGATTGGGAACTGAAAAAAGTACAGTCAGGCGTGAATTTTACATGGCTTTGGAAATCTGAATGGCATACTACTTTTCAGTGTTTGTGAAAACTTAAAAGAAAATTTTCCACTTCCCATTCTCTGATGTATCTATTAGAGCTATTCTAGCCCTCAACATTTTCTGTAAAGCCTTGAGCAAATCTTGTGGTTTCAAATGGAATCAGTATGAGTAGAGGAATCATTAGTGCTCAATCATAGATCAGCAGAAACATACTGAACAATACCAAAGTTAAAACATGCAATAAAAGAATTATAAAAGAACAACACAGATTTTGAGTTTGCATAATGAAAAAAAAATCCAGAAAGGGATATATACTGCAAAGAAACAAAGTTAACTCAGAGGTTATTTTGTCTATGTTCTAATACCATCAATTATTTAAACATTTTGGATTTTGCTTAATAGTATTTTTTTCTTTATAGTACCTAATTTTTAATGGTGAAAAATTGTTATTTTTTTATCAGTCCTTTTTATCCTAGGTTAATTTGCAATATATACTCATATCATTCCAAATTAGAAACAAATAAATTCTATTGATTTATATTTGGGAAGTCATGGGAGTAATGTTCTGTGGAAGAAGTAACAGCCATGGAACCATTAAGATGTTGCACCCCTGGAGGATAATAATTTGGGAATCACTTTAAAATTCAGTGTTATTGGAAAGATGCAAGTGTGTGAGTGTGTGTCCATACAGAACTGTCTATTATCTTATAGTCTATGGAGAACTATATCATGAGTGTTAATGGAAACATACAGAAGCATCATTTTCATAGAATGGAATCACTTCAGTATTTATATGAACTATTTAGAACTTATACTGATAATTTTCTTCTGAATTCACTGAGAGAATACATGATTCCACAACAAATTAAAGGCAAAGACATCAGGGGGTATTACTTGATGTGATGATGCAATGTACTGTCTGGGATATAATATTGTACAATACAATCTGATGTTTGCAGCACCTCTTGGCTATAAATTGGTCCACTAGGTCCTTCAAAAGTTCCCTCACTTCCTTGAAATCTGTTTGAAGTGCCATCTTCTCTCTTTACATCTACCTGGGATCTGTAACAGAATTTCATAATCAACAGTCTCAGCCATTGCCTTATTCAGGGTATAGACAATAGGAAAGTAGGTAGTTTTGTGCCATTTAAAGTTTCTCTGTTGGTGACACCATTTAATTTAAATTTTCTTTAATTATTATATATGAGTGCATATGAGTCCATGAATAACTAAAAAGCTAACCAAGAGATTTTGAAAGTAAAATCTGATTGTGATCTACACATCAAAAAGTGATTAGAAGTAATATCCAAGTGGAGGACAGAGAGAAAGTGGAGATCTGCCAACTACAGCTATTTGTGGAAACATGATGAAAGAGAATTTTAATAAAAAACATTTCTTCACAAAGACTATAGCATCTTGCTGGAAGTATTTCCCCAGAAGTCATTTGGAGATTGAAAGCAGAGGTCAGAAAATCTCTGACTGGGTTCTGCGTGCTGCTGTGCAGCACGATTTACTTCAATACACAGATTTGAGGCAGCAAACAAAGCCACAGGTCCTGCCAAACACAGGCTGCACAGCTTGTGGGTCTCAGCCTTCTTCTGTGGGTTCTTCATACTGGGACTTCAGAAACCAGCTTCCTATGTAGGTTACCTGCTACAGAGTCAGAAAGCCTAGGAGCATAAGGGTCTAGGGATGCAATGAAGTACTAGTCCGAGAGAACATAAAATTAAGTAAAGGTTATTGGCATAATCTTCAAAATATTTTACAAGATACAGTCTTTCTAGAATAAAGTGTACTCTGAGGTAAAACTTTAATTAATAAGACCTCATCCTCATATTCTCTCTCTGAATTTCACATTAGCTATTAAATATTAGTTTTCAAAGCTATGAAATAAAGCAGGCAATCATGTTTGGATGTTCAGGCTTTATTTCCACATCAGAGTGAGTGGAAGTAAAAGTTTAGCTATTTAGTTTACAGTTCTATAAGCTCAATTTAGATAGAAGTAGTATTTTTTAAATTAATGTTAAAATGTAATTTCTGTGTTCAATTGGTATTAACATACTCTGACTTTGCTCAGGCTGATATTCAGATTATAGAGAAGAAGGTGTCTTAGTCATGTTTCTTCTTAAATGATTCCTAATGGAAACCTTTTTTTGTTACAGAATTTAACAGATCAGTCATGATGAATATCAAGCACTTGAATTTACTTAGGAGCAATATGTTACAACATGTATAAAAACTACAATAAACCATTCAAATATATGAAGTCACCAAAATCTGCAAAATTAAATTAGGAACAGATTTGTTGCTATTTATTATAAACATAGTGTGTTCCTAATACAAAAGGAATTGCACAAAATATTCTAAGTGTTTATATCTGCCAAGTATGTAGAAGTTCTCTGTGAAAAAAGAAAAAAGAAAAGAATATACAAAAAGAATCCAAAAAACAAGAGCAACTCAAGTGTAATGTATTCTATTACATATATTAAGTCAGTAATTCAGTTTCAAATATGATTTTAAATAATCACAAGAATATATTATAAAGACAATCAACCAACTAATTGACACATAACAATTTTTTTGTAAATTTCAATCATTAGTATTTGGCCTAGTTTGTTTAAACATCAGATAGGTCTCTAAAATAGGTCATTCAACTTTCAAATATAAGTAGAAGTCTATCTAATCAGGACAATTAAATGTGTATTATTAAGGGTTTATTCAGTTCTTTTAATCATTTTACAATTTATAAGTCAGTTTCTTTTATCTGTAACTTGGATCCTTGAACACAGAGTACTTGAGGGATCGAGCATCATTTTCATTAACTGTACTTTCTTTGAAGTAAAATCTTCAGTCTTTTGCAGTATAATTCCATGTTAATTTAAATCACTGTTCTGCTTTCCTGCAATGTTTTATTTTTACAGCACTTCACTGTAACTGTGAGTTACAGACAAAACAGGTCCCAAAGACATGAATTGGCACACGTGTAATTGGCACAGAATGCAGCTGACTGGTTTTTTCTTTTTCTTTTTTTTTTTTTTTTACATTTAGCTTCCTTTATGAAAAAATGCTGCTGGTATCTGCACTTGTTAGAAAATTATTCATTCTTTTCCTAGGTTAGAGCTCCACTCGGTGGTCAATAGGACAACATGTAAGATTGTCAACTTTATTTTAAAAAGAATTACAAGTATACTTAATATTATTTTTATAATATAAAGCAATAATTTAAAAAAAAACAAATCCCAGCCCTAAGTAATGTGTACTTTGATTTTACTATAAGCTAATAAGAGTACTTTTAAAGATGGGAATACACTGTTCCTTAAAGGAAATGCTGACAAAATTAATTCTCATTTATTTTTTCAAACTGCATAGCAAAATATTTTTATTTGTGCTTGGTAGATATGGAGCAGATGACACAGGAACTGAAAAACATTTCCCATAGTGATAAAAAGAAGGGATTTTGACTTCTTTCTGGGATTCCAAGAGTGCATTGGTATGGGAAGAAAAGAAAAAGATAATTATTTGGTTTTTAAATCTCATATGCAGTTAATTTACTGAAATCTGGTTTTTGTGTCAGATAGATAAAGAGCATATCAATATTTCCCTATCTACTGAAATCTGCACTAGATCAAATTTTCAGATTCTGATATTTATATATATAAACAAGTAAGATATTATTTACTTCTCTGTTTTACAAACAAAATTTTGCTCACTGGAAAATTCTCAATGGGAAAATATTCTTTCTCATTTAATTCAGTAGTTTGGGTACAAATTAACTCCTTCCACTTCAGCATAAACTTCAGTGACAGCAACTTAGAACAACATAATCACACCCTTAATAGCGTGTCTCGTGACACTGTTCAGTAACCTCCATGTCTGGTTATCTTCTAAACGAAGAAGATGCATAGACAAATCATATCCATAGTGCTTTATTTAGTATTTATAAATAGGCAATGGGCACAAACTGAAACATGGGAGGAAAAAGTTTTCTTATTCTGTGGGTGACCAAGCACTAGCACACATTGCCCAGAGAGTGTGTGAAGTCTCTATTTTTGAAGATTTCCAAAAGCCTTCTGGACATAGTCTTGAGTTTGAATCAAGATTTAAACAACACAACTTATACAGGGTTGCTGGGCCAGGTCTGATGTTCTTCAGAGGTCTCTCCCAAAACCAGTAATTCTGTGATGATTTTCTGTGATTTTGCTTAAAGGAGAATCTCTAAAAAGTTTGCATTTATGAGGATAAACATTATCCTAAATTGTGAAAATCCCTATAAACCCTTGTTACTTCTGCTGTTTTTAGTTTTCCTTCATAATATTCTTCATGGTCAGGCAAAATTTTACTGTTACAGTAACTCTCTTTTGGGCATTTACTGTTTTTTTTAAATGACATTTTCAGTGCAGTTCTTAGAAAACTAAAGTTTGGAAAAGTCAGGTAAAAGTATTTTTCTATAAATTCTCTTAAGTATGTTTATTCTGTATGAGATTTTTTTAAAATTACTGAGTAGTGAGTATAGATTTTAGTGTGTGTTTATAGAGAATTTTAAAATGGATGATTGAAAGAAAACAAACAAATAAAAAAATAACCAATCAAGCAAACCTGTTTAATGGACAAATTTTAGCATAACTGTGAAATTTTTCAGTCATTTACTGAAACTCCTATAGCCTCTAAATTTACTGTTTCTTAGTCTGTTTACAAGTCTGTGATTAGATGTCCTGCTATTTTGAAGAAGGAAATATATAAGAATTATTCAATGTGCACATCAACACCAATAGTTTAAAGCTTCGTAATCATGTAAGATTTCTTACACCTACCTTTGTCACCTAAAAATCATATCTGACCTATCCTATAATTCCCTCGTTGTCAATGGGGGGAAACAGGTTGTTTTTGAAGTAGATTGGATAAATCAGTCCTGTGTATCTACCTAAGAAGAAGATGAAGGGTCTTGGGGAGTGTCAATGTTTTTTAGAGAAATTTTTTCCTCTTTAGAAATGCTAATATCCAGTACTTAAAGAGGACAATGGATGTGGCTGAGCCCGGAGAACATGTGGGTGCGGCCCCTCCCTGTCTGGGGGTTCCTCAGGGAGGGACAGAGACCCCGCGGGGGGTGGAGCTGGTGGGGGCTGGGACACAGCCCGGTCCCGCTCGCCGGCTCGGCCTTGCGGAGCCCCGACCTCGCCCTCAGGCTGCTGCTGCTCTCGGCTTTGGGAGGGGGACGCGTGGCTGTGACCGGGGGAGAGGAGCTCGCTCA
>VZRX01023599.1:56942-70204 GCA_013398075.1 Notiomystis cincta | reverse complement strand
GGAAGGGGGGGTTTACATTTCTCATTCCACGGGAGGCTCCTGCCTTTCTTGGTAAACATCTGTCCAAACTGTGACAGGGAGGCACCTAATTATCTCTGAATAAGAGCCTGGATCTCCACCTAGATCAGTGAGCCTATGACTGTTCTCTCGCCCTGAGTCTGAGTGACAGAGAGAGTCACCTCCAAAAACTCTTTAGGGGACAATGTTTTGTGCATGCTCACTCCTGAACTGTTCTCAGATAGTCTCTGGAAAAGGCTGAGCTGCCTTAGAATGAAGCCATGCCAGGGACTGTGAAATAAACAGCAGAACTGGTTGTTCGTGCCCAGGAAAGTATTATGGCATTAATAATTTACTGAAATGGGTGTAGTTATGAGTTTTTACTTTCAACTCAGATACTTTTCTTGCAGATCCACCAACTTATACACAGAACTGCTACTTCTGATGTGATAGCACAGTGTTTCTGACTGCCAAATTTCCTTTTTTATAAATGTATGAACCTCTTGATAAACTCAACTTTTATGATAAATCAAAAAAAGTCAACAAGAATTGAAAGGCACTGGGTTTTACTAGAAATTCTTTGTGGAACTTTAGTGCACAGACTTACAGGGCAGCCTAAAGGTCTCAAAATGGCCTTCATCTAAAATACCACTTTCATAATTCTTGCCTCAGCACCATATAAATCTGAACACTCTTGAAGTGAGATGTCAGCCAAGATTTGCTCCTTCTCCTCACATAGTTATTGCACTAGAGAATTAAATGGTAAAGAAATAAAAGGTTACATCTAAGTATCAACTTAGGAATAAAAGATCACCAGGGTTTATATGGGAATTAGAAAAATCATTGAAATTACAAACTAATAAACCAGCAGGATTATCTTTATATATGCACCAACAGTATTCCAAAAGGAGATTGTAGTTTGCTAATAGTTTAGAAGATTTTTAATGTATCTTTTATATTCAGTTCCTAGAATAAAGGAGTAGATAAAAGAGAAATGAATGGCATAAGGCTTTCAAAAGATTATTGATAGAGTAACTCAGGAAAAAGATCCCTTAAAGCTAAATCATATAGTGAAATGGTAACAATAGAGATTACAATCTAGCTGAAATATGGGAAAGAGGAAAAAAAAGATTAATTTTCTGCACATCAAAATGCTAATCCAGAATGTCACTGTTTGCACTGAAGAATATTGTGATTATTTTTACATTACTTAACAATTAAAAAGTTTTCTCACCATAGGCATTTCCATAACTATTTCTGCCAACTGTGTGGTTTAAATAGAAAATCAAGCATACAGACGTTTGAAAAATAGCCATTGCACTCTTGATTAATATTTTCATGTCAGTTGCTCATTATCATCCCCTAGTTTCTGGTTAATACCAGATTTTCTATGTGAGAATAAGGAAAAGAAAACCACATTCCCAGTGAATGAAGCTAGAATGCTAACAATTAGACAGTAAATAGATTTAACCAGAAATTTAAGTTATGCTTTCTTTTATGTGAAAATAAATGAGAAGAAAGATACGTACAGAAATATAAATCATATGAGGAATAGAAATATCTGTTTTATTTCATAGCATACAAAAAAATTAAAGCAATACTTAGATTATTACAAAGGAAATTAATTCAGTACTGGCAAAAGGGATATTATTCCAATGCCTGCACAGGCACTAGAACACAGAAATCAGAAACATATATTATTAAGTGTATAAGATAATAGGGAATAGCTGGTATTTCATAAATGTTTTTTTACTTTCTCTAATTCATGTAATACTTGGCTTATAACTTTTATTTCTGGACCAAAGTAATGAAATCTCTTCTATTCCAGAGGAAAAAAAACCCTTACAGACACACACTTTATGTTAGCTGTCTCATGAGAGATTTTGTACAAATTTTTATTTGTCACAAGGAAGTAATGCTTTTCATGGCACATCTTGAGCTTCTTCTACTTCCCTATAAAATTTTAGACTTCTTTATCTATTTTTTTTCCCCCTGGAGATTGGATTAGTGCATATTTCACATGTTGTTAGATACATGTTCTAATGAATTTGGTATTTTATTGAAAAAGAATGTGGCAACTGTCATACAGCAGAATGGTTCATTTTTTCTCTCTGAACAGGGCCAAATGGAACTTTATAAACCAAATCCACCCACAGGACTTTGCTCTTTGCTTCACAATCTTTTCTGCTGTGCCATTGCCTGAGGTCAGATCTGAAGCAGAACAGACATAACGAGCAATCTGGAAAGGCCAGCAGCCGCCGTGTAGATCAATTTGTGAGTGTGCACTTGTACGTGCCTCAGAAAGAACCACAGAGAGCTGTGAAGTGCCAGATAAATATGTTTCACTAAAATTTAACAACAAGTTTGTTGTTTTGTCTGTTTGGGTTGTGTTTTGTTGGTGGTGGTTTGTTTTTGTTTTGTTTTGTTTTTTTCTTTTTTCATTTTGCATTTTTTCATTTTGCCTAATGGGATTGTTTAGCATTAAATTAAGGAACTAACCATAAACTCTTCCCCTCTCCTCCATGACCTCTTTATTTCTTGGTTTCAACATGGTCACTTGGGTGTTGTGTGGGTTTGGTTTTCTTTCTATTCTGATTGCAGAAATCTGAGCTTTGTTGCCTTCAGTATCTGGGATATTCCTCCTTACAGTTCTCATGGCCAGGCAATTTGCTGTCTCCCCTCTGGCACACAGAGCTCTCAGGACCTTGTCTTGACGTACAGACTTTGTCCCCTCACAGCAACTCCCCTAGTTTTCTCTTTTTATGCCCTGAAGTCTTATCATCATCACCTCTGGAGCATCTGCATGCACTGCAAGGTGGGGCATAATCGTCCAGATCATGAAATCAATCATAAAACATTCCAGTCTGGATGGGACCTTGAAAAGTCCTCTGATCCAAACATTTTATGGAAAAGAGAAATTCAATGATATTATCTAGACCATGTTCAGTCTTGTCTGGAAAACCTTCAGGGATAGACACCACATCATGTCTTTGGGTAGATTATTTCAGTAACAGATTTTCCTCACAGTGTGCTTTTATTTTTTTACATCAGTATGAAACTTCTGCTAGCATAACTTGCACCCTTTGCTTCATAACCTTTTTGTGTGGCTCCTTAAAGGAGAGATATTGTCCTCTCTTTAGCCACTCTTGAAGTACTGGAAAATAGTGATGAGATACTCCTGAGCTTTCTCTTCTTCAGTGTCAGAAGACCTTGCTCCTCTGATCTTTCTGCATAGGGCAGGTTCTTAAGCCCTTTGATCACCCTTGTGGCCTTCTTTTGAATGCTCTCCAATCTGTCTGCACCTCGGTTGAATTCTGGGGACCAGAAACAGACTCAGTACTCCAGGTATTGCAAGTGCTTAGTGAGATGATTACATGTCTATCTCTGCTAGTGATGGCCCATGGATACAGACCAGGATCTAAATTTGTTCTTTTATTTTTGCCACAGATGCGCACTGACTCATTATCAGCTTGTTGTCCACCAGGACTCTCAGATCCCTTTCCATAAGGATGCTCTATGGCCACACAGATCCTATCCTGTACTTGTCTCTGTGATTATCATCAGGTGCAGGAGATGTCACTTTATTAAACCTCAGACTGTTCATGCTAATCCACCTTTACAGCCAGTCCAGGTCTCTCTGTAAGATGGTTCTCCCTTCTGACATGTCCACCTCACTACTCGGTTTGTTTTCAACATCAGACTTGGTGAGGGTACTTCCAGTCCCATCCTCCAGATAATTTATGGACATGTTGAACAGTGGCAGGCCCAGCAGCAGTTCTTGGGGGATCTCACCTGTAAAAGCCATGGACTGACACCCTCTGTCTGTGTCTATTAACCAATACTCTGCCTACCTCACAGACCAGATATCTACTCTTGCCAGTTTGTTTAGGAGGAGGAGATGAGCACCATCATCCAGTTCTTTGCTTAAGTCCAGCTAAAAAGAGTGCACTCCTTGCCCCATACCCACAGAACCCCCTACTTTGTTGTAGAAGGTGATCAGGTGAGTCAGATGTTTCCATAAATCACATTGCTTTTTAGGAGGGAGTCACTGGACACGTGTCCAGTTGTGTTTGTTGAAACTCTTTATCTTCTCATTGACAGGGTGTACACTGACAACATCCTAGACATCACTAAGATATGAAAAATCCAGGATCTATTTCCATTTAATAGAATAGAAAAACAGGCAAAGTAGAGCAGAAACCAGCTCCACAGAATGGGATCCAGGCTGCACTGTGAGTGAGCCCAAGAACAGAAGCTAGTTCACATGCTTTGCTTTAAAATATTGGACAGTAACGAATTTCCCTTCACAGTAAGGCTGTGCAAATTGAAGTCCTTAGCTGCATGAATAGGCACTGAGTTTATAAGCAAGAAGTAGGCTGACATACATTCCTGCAGAAAGGCTTGTGGAAGAGTACCGAACATGATCATGAATCAACAGTACTCAAAAGTTTGGAGAAATTATTCTGAGAAAAAGTGAGGCAGAAGATTTATCTGATTGAAAATATTTTTTTTGTTTCGATCTGTGCTTCAGTTTTGGGTTTGCTAGTTTGTGTTTTGGAGTTTTGGGGTTTTTGCCCCCAGATGTTCCTAACAAAGATTTTTATCAAAATACAAATGAGTGCATTTTGGCTATTTTGAAGAGAGGCTTTGAGGGATGAAAAGAGAGGCAGTTATGTCAGAGATGTTTAGACAAAATGAGAAGAGTTAGCAAGGTGAGTGGTCTTTAAGGTTTTCAAATTTTTTTGTGAGAAACAATTCCAATTTAAAATGGAATATCAATATCAATTTTTATTCTTAAAAAAAACCAAACCAGCCAAACAAACAAACAAACAAACAAAAAAAAACCAGCAAAAAGTCCACATCAACTACAATTTTTCTCCAAAAAAAAATCTCATTACAGTTTAGAAAGACATTGTGACAGGCGAGCATCATTTCAACACCATTTACCGGTAATGCCCTCTATCCGAAGTTTATTACACCTGTCCTTCCCAACAGGCACAGCTGTATTTTTAGACAGCTCCTAAATCCTTCAAAGGAGCTGTCACTCAGTCATTACCTTGCCTCTTCTGGAGAGAGCAGTGTGCTTCCCGCTGCCTAGGAGTAAGCAGAAGCGCGCCGTGGCCGGTGCCGGGCTGCCTCCGTTCCCCTGGGCGGCTCTGCTGTACAGGCTCTGCTTTCCCGGCAGGGACCCAAGGGCACAGCCGGGCAGCGACACCGCTGTGCAGACAGAAGGACACCGGCGACAGCGCAGCCCCTCGGACTGAGGACGGGAAACAGCTCTGCGTGCCTAGACAGGTGATCGTGCAAGACCAATGGGAATATGTTGGTAGGAATGTGGCTTAAATAAACTGCAAAGGTTGTAGGATTTGATTCAGCTACTGCGGTGATGTTGCAAGCACAACAGGCTTAAATGCTGTGCTGGTTTTGAGAGATTTTGAGAGTTGATACCCTTTATGCTCTTGCCTGTAGAATTTAGTCTGTGACTGGATTTCCAAAAAAAAAAAAAAGGGGGGGTTACTGCACAGAGTTGTAGTATTTAAAGTAGAGGGGCTGAGTTTCAAGAGTAGCATTCATAATACAGAGTTTCTAATGTCTTAGACAATATGATATTCTATGGAAGAGCAACAGACACTTACAGCATTCACAAAATAAAGCCCATTCAAAGACTATATAGATAACAGAAAGTGCAAGTGGCCACTCTTTCAGAACTGTGGATTTTCCCTTCTCAGAAGCAGAAAGAGCTCTGAGGTCAGCAAAGCATTTAGAGTGGTGGAGGCTTTCAGTGTTGACTTCCAAAAACACAAAGCACTGGCTGCTTCTAATGACTTTGATGAAACCTACTGTTCCTCTATAAACTCCATGAAACATTTTCATATGCTGTTGGCCCCAAAGGCTCAAGAGATACAGTACATTAACAGGTAATCCAGATTAAAAAACAAGCAAGCAGCAACAACACACACACACTGTGTAAATTACACTTAGAATAGACATGAATAATATAATTGCTTTAGTTAGGAACAATCAACACAGCATTTCTGATGTGATATGAGGATAGATGACACCATTAACTGTATTTTCCTTCAAAGTAATCCTAACATCTTTTGCAGCAGTTGATCTTCTTTGGTACATTATTCTCTTGAAATTCAATTGCATGTCATAGAGGAGCTGTGAAAGAGGAGTGATGTCTGACTGAAAACATACTTAAAAAGAAGCATTCCACTGTGGCCAAAAGATCAGATGCTAAAGTACATGCCTGTATCAGCTCCTCAGGAAATATTCCAGGCTGGCAGCTGTGCCCTGGCCTTCTGTTTCAAATTCTCATGTCTTCTGGCAACATGTTGCATATCCATTAGATATTTTGCAAAAGATATTTTAAAAATTATGTCTTCAATAACTTACAACCTGAGTTCCCTATAGCTAACAAACGACATGAGGAAGTCTGGATTAAAAAAAAAAAAAAAGAAAAGGGTTAATGTTCTTAGAATTTAAATTTATGCTCCCACCAGCTATTTCTTATGTGACATCTAGCCTACTGAATATTTTTAGAGGATGAGGAGTACTTGGACTAAAATCATTGTAATTCAGGCCAAAAAATGAATAATTGTACTGCAGCTGACATGATTTATATAATTTGCAATGATTTATCGTACTGCTCTTAAACAAGTTGTGATCTAAAATAAAATCCCTAATTAAAATGTAGATATAAATTTTACAATNCATGAGGAAGTCTGGATTAAAAAAAAAAAAAAGAAAAGTGTTAATGTTCTTAGTATTTAAACTTATGCTCCCACCAGCTATTTCTTATGTGACATCTAGCCTACTGAATATTTTTAGAGGATGAGGAGTACTTGGACTAAAATCATTGTAATTCAGGCCAAAAAATGAATAATTGTACTGCAGCTGACATGATTTATATAATTTGCAATGATTTATCGTACTGCTCTTAAACAAGTTGTGATCTAAAATAAAATCCCTAATTAAAATGTAGATATAAATTTTACAATGAAAGAATCTATAGTTTATTTGTAAGAACAGTACTTTTAACTTACCCATGATCTGCCTCACCCAGTACTACCTAGGGGGAGAAATTATGCTGCTCTTTTTACTTTTGATTTATATTGACTTGTGTCGTGCATATTCTTAATATCTTAATATCCATCTTCTATAAAATATAGAACTATAAAATATCTGCATCTGCTTCCATAAGAAACATCATCTTGGCAACAATAGGGTTCTGTAAGGAGAGACTGACAATATATTCCTTAAAGATATCTACATATTAGGGAAAAAAATAGAGTAACCTTATTTTTATAACTGCCTCATTTCCTTAGGAAGAAACAAAGGTTGGATGGCACATTAAGGATTTTAAAGAAAGACTATGAAGAGAGTACGGGAAAATGCTTTTATCAGGAGCTTAGAATCTCATAATAAGTGACAGCTGATGCCACAAACAAACTAATTAATGATAGTCTGATGAGAGAAAATGTCCCCTGGAGAAGAAACAAAACAGAGCAGTGACAGAATTAGAGAGAAAAAGCTCAGGGTAAGAAGAAGAAAATATTATGGTATTAAAGCTCTGTATTTAAGTAAAAACAAAACTCTAGTTCGTTAAAAAGCAATGCTCTTGCATCTTGCAATAACTTCTACTGTTTCCATGGTACCCATCACATTTTGGGGAGATAAACTGTACCTTTGGGGAACATGAAGTTATGTGCTTCTGTGTGGCAATAATTAGTGAATTTTGGCTTTGTTTGTAAAAATAGGAGGAAAAATGTCTTTAGATTTTCTTGTCCAAGTTGTGTTACTGTTTATAGGAAATCAAAACTCAGATGCAGCAGATAAAATTATTAACATAGTTGTTGTGATTACTTGAATTGAGTGGATTTTATAGAATCAATTGGTGAAAAGCTTCTGGGATCATCAAGTACAATCTTCAACCAAACACCACCTTGTCAACTAGACCATGGCACTGAGTGCCACATCCAGTCTTTCCTTAAACATCTCCAGGGACAGTAACTCTACCACCTCCCTGGGCAGCCCATTCCAATGTCCAATTACCCTTTTTGTGATGAAATTCCTCCTAATGTCCAACCTGTACCTCTTATGGCTCAGCTTGAGACTACATCCTCTCATCCTTTTTTTTCTGAGATGCTTCAGAGAAATGCCTAAAGTTTTCCATCTCTCCCTTCATATCCCTGAGCCTTGGCAGCAGATTCCTATTTTTCTCTCCTCCTGCTCACCAAACATTCACTATAGCCATTTTGCAATCCTGCTCAAACATTTTATAATGCTTTGAAATATGTCACTCCTCAC
Organism: Notiomystis cincta; assembly: GCA_013398075.1. Taxonomy (NCBI): domain Eukaryota; kingdom Metazoa; phylum Chordata; class Aves; order Passeriformes; family Notiomystidae; genus Notiomystis; species Notiomystis cincta. Next base: position 61,894 of record VZRX01023599.1, on the reverse strand, counting down.
TGGCATGCCCTATCTACATTGACAGCACGGGGAAAGTTCTTGAATGTGAGGTCATTGAGTGGACTCAGGTTCAGACCTTTCACATTTCAGTCTTTTCCTGCTCTTTCTATAAGCTTTGACACTGACTCTAGAGCACACAGAAGCAGAGTTGTAGATACATTTTTTTTCAGTGAGGTCATCTGCTGTGAACTGAAGTGCTGCTGCATAGAGCAGGAGTGTGCTCTGTCCTCCTCACACTACAGAAGCAAGACACGAAGGCATGTCCTACAGCCACAATCCCTCATGGCACAGGCACTAAATGCCCTTTCCTTTTGCAAGGTCCATAATGGCCAAAGTGATTATTCTGCAAGGAAAGATGGTTTGCCTTTTTTCAAGAAACAAAGCACATGGCCAAATCTTACATATTTTACTCATGGTTTGAACTCCAAATCTTCATTTTAGAGTTTGTTTTTTTTTTTTTTCCCAGGAAAGCAAAAGCTAACAGTGATCTTTCAAGGATCAAGAAAACAAAAACAGGTTCTTTCCTATGTGATACCTTTGGATGCCCTGAAGAAACTTACTGGAGAGACCATGTCACTTGGTCTAGCTTTCAATGCGCAGAAATTGGTCGCTTGACAGGGATCTGGCTTTTCTTGCATGGGCTGCAATTGGAAGAGTTTGATAGTAGATGAATACAGGAAACCTTTTCACTTTTTCTGACTTTCCAGAAACGCTCCAGAGATTAATGTTGCCTGTGACAACAGCAACTGGCATTAAGTTACCATCAGACTGAAAAAATCACAGGCATTTACACTTGGTGGTGCTGGCCAGGGTCTGCCAACCTCTGCCTTCAGGCATCTGGCCTGAACAATGCAGGCCAAGAAGTCAATCTTTTAAAGTAAGTCCAGATAACAGCACTATGTTTTATGCCCTCCATGACCCCTATAAAAGAGAAGCCTCCAAATAAGTGTTTTTTTTTAAAACCCTAATCCCCAGCACATGTTAAAATTGAGTTTTTATACTGTTAGTTGTCAAAACCAGCAGCTCTGCCTCAAGAATCGAATCTATTGTGGAAAGGAAAATCAAAGTCTCCAATGAATTAATAAATGGTTATCCTGTCTAACCTCCTAACCTGCTAGGTTTGCCACCAACACTAGTGATGTTAGATAAAGCAACAGGGACCTCTGAGTAAGCAAACTTAACTGTTCTGCAGAACTTTAGCTCAAATGTGTCTGCAACACTTTGCAGTATCAACATATGTCAAAAGTAATGATTTTTTTACAGAAGTCTTACTAAATTGATGTTGGTTTTTTTCTGTAAGCATCCCAGATTTTTGAGTCCATTTCAAGAAATTTACTCTTAAAAACAGTATATTGCTATCTCTTATATTAGAAAGAATTTGAAGACATTTCATTTCTAAATTTCTAAATGTTGAGAATTCATAGTAGACAATGCAGCCAAAACATTTGCTATTTTTTAGGTTATGGCATTTATAAGAATTCCGAATTCCTTTTATTTAGCCTTTAGGGTCTTTTTTCCTTTTCTCCATGACACCCAACCCACCCAGTGGATAAAATAATATTTGTAGGGAGGAGGAGTAAAACTGATCAACTATTAATGAGTATATATATATATATAATTATGGATATACAAAGTTGTGTGCATGCAATTTTTGCATTGAATATTTTTTTAGAAGGAAAAACATGGCTAAGGAAGAAACTTGCCTGGTTGTCTTGCTTTGACAACCTATTATTGAGTTGGGATTAGGAGAAATTACACTCCACTATGATTAAAACAACAAGTGGGGGAATTTTTGTATTAAACGGTAGAATGGGGAATTTGTTAGAGATTTGCAGGCTTCTGTGAGGAAGAATATCTTAATACCAGGGAGGGGATCCTGAGTCACCTTCACAAGTAAAAGAGAAGATTTTTCCCGGGGAGAAAAAGGATCCCATCTGGAATTTATTACAGTAAACAAAGCCAATAAAATTGCATAAAAGAAAAGATGAGCAGAGAAAAGAAAGTAACAGTCAGACACCTTTTAATATGAAGTCTGTGTTATCCTGCAGGCACAAGTTTCTAAGATTTAATATGGTACAATCTCATAATTTACAAAAATTTATAAATGGGGATTAAGGCTCTGAATAATTCATCAACCTATTTCTGACAAATGTGGTACTTAATGAAGTGTTCTCTCATGTTGACTGCACTGATGAATGCAGAAACCAGGGAAAACTATTATAAAAATCCACCTTTATATATATATATGTAAACAAGCAGATGAATGGGGTTTTACATGATTCAGTTAAAAATTAAAAACATTCTGATGTACATACCTGATACTAATTCATCTACTTAATTATAAATTGTAGTTTTCCTGACACACCTTCATCTTAGCTGTCATATCTGTCATGGCTTAGGAATGGTACTCCCCAGTTCAGTGCTCCCACCAAGTCTCTCCAAATCATGGGCTGCTTGATTGCTCCCCCCTCTCCCTGCAGGTGGCTGGAGAGAAGAATTGGAGGCACAAAAGGTAAAACTGGTGGGTTGAGATAAGAGAAATTTGCTGGAAACTGTGATGAGATAAGAAAACAATAAGTAACATCAACAATATTAACAACAAAGCGTACAAGATAGGCAAACAATTCACATGTGACTGCTCTGACCCAGCTGTTACTCTACCAGAAGAAGCCCCTTCACCCTGTGCCCAGCAAAGCTGTGAGGTGGAACAGAATAAGCTCTGTGTCCTGGGCATAGCCCCTCCTGGCTACTGTAGAAATTAACCCAGTCCTGCCTGGAACCAAGACAATATCTCAACAATTCTTACAATTTCTGCTCTATCAGAGCTGCAGTGAGAAAACATTTACTACCCAAGAAACAACCAGCAATCCTTGCTACTTCCTGCCATTCTATTTGGATTTTTTCTTCGTTTAAAGGCACAGGAAGGCCGAGTGAGTTGCTGTTCCTAAATATCTTGTTAGCTCGAAGATGACAAACATATCCAAACAAATAGCTACATACTTATTCAATCCCTTATATAATAACATTTCACATTTTCATTTTTCCAGCAGTATTTATCTCTTTTGCTATTCAGCAGCAAAATAAATAAATCTCTGTAGAATGATAATCCACAAGGAGTTTGTTATGCGAAAATATGACAAAGTGTCACTATAGTTAAAGAAAATGCATCTGCAAACATCAGTGATGTGGAAAGATTTAGATTAACTCCATAGAAGTTCATGTCCTTTCTCTGAACTTAATAACAAATTCTAGTTTCTGGACTTGAACATAAACACATTTAAATTAATTTTTAAAATTACTACACCTACTAATTTTGCCTTCTTTAAATTTACCTTACAAAAAATGTTTGTAATATAGTTTAATATTATTTTTTTGTTTGTTTTAATTTCTTTTTCATTTAAAGAGAAATCCATGATTGGTCACTGAAGTTTCTATATAATTGATGTTTGGAAAGATATCATGTAATCTTGTACCCACTTCCACCAAGCTTGTTTGCCATGGTACCTAAGCATAACAGCTCATTGTGAAATAGGAAGATTAAATGTAGAGCAGGAAGGGAGAAGGATTTTTTTAAAATTGTTTCTGAAACAGCTAGAAGAACTATCAGTGCTGAGAGTGGCTATTCTTTAAAGGAAATATTAACTTAATTATGAATATAATTATTTGACTTGTTCCATAAGAATAAAAAAAAAAGCAACATTTCATTTAACCAAGACAGGCAGTCATTTAACAGTGAAGATCCAGAAATATTTTGAATCTCTTCTCCAAGTTTTTGAGAATCATATGAGTCATGCATAATTACTGAATATTTTCTTCTTTTTCTCCTTACCTCACAAAAAGGTAGAGATTTAGAAGACTACTTAAAACATTGTGCTTTTTTCCCAGATGGTATCAGATTAGTTATTTCTGTAAACTGTTTTCTGGCATACTAGAGTGATACAGACTTTGGTTGTGAGGGAAGGAGAAAAAGTGAAAGTCACTTTATCACTCTATTTCCCCATCCTAAGTAGAATTTAACTTAAAGCATTAAAGGCTTTCTCTCTCTATTTCTCTGGGAATTTGCCTATTGATTTCATAGAAGTGAAATTTAAGTTACTAACATAGGTGCTTTCAGTGTGTTTCAGTAATACATTTTGTCAGTTTTATTATCTCCTGAATCTTGTGTTGTCACTTTTAATCCTAGTAATCTGTATCACAAGTGACATAAAACTTTGCTATATGAAGTCTGCCATTTTGAATTTATCACATAAGCTGGTAATTCAGCTGGAACTGCTGCAGGGATGTAAAGCACATTTTGTGACCTTTGCTTCTCACCTTGGCCACTGCCCTGCATGTCAGCTGCACATCCCAATATCCTGTCCAGCTAAAGCAGTTCCTCTTCTGTTGGGAGAAACTACAATGCCACAAGGAGCCTTCCTCTGGACATGTGCAGGGCTACTACTGGATCTCTGTTTTGATCAGGCAAAGATGGAATGGCCATAGCTGTCCTGTTTTGTCTCCATATGGATATTTTTTACATTTTTCCCACCCCATCAGAAAATAACCTTCAAGAGTGTCACATGGACACTGCAGCTAGATAGACTACGTGAATTTTAATTTTTTAACCTGAATACATTATAGTACTTTACAAACTTTGATGATTACTTAAGGGAAAGATTCATGAAAAGAAATATCTCTATTTGTATGGATTAGAAGGTCCTATCTTTGCTTATTCCTATGTATCCTACAAAAAGTTAAAAGATAAATGTATTGTAGTTGTAGACTGGCAGGATTCAATGATGCAATAAAATAATCTAGGACCACTTTACAATCTAGTACTACAAAACTCAAAAAACCTCTGAACATATATACATTTTTATAGCTCTAAATTTTGGTAACTGTCGCAGTTTGGACAGGTGTTTTCCAAGAAAGGCAGGAGCCTCCCGTGGAATGAGAAATGTAAACCCCCCCCC
>VZRX01023599.1:38628-56607 GCA_013398075.1 Notiomystis cincta | reverse complement strand
AGGTCGGGGCTCCGGAAGGCCGAGCCGGCGAGCGGGACCGGGCTGTGTCCCAGCTCCATCCCCCGCGGTGTCTCTCCCCTCCCGGAGAAACCCCCAGACAGGGAGGTGCCGCACTCACATGCTTTCTGGGCTTAGCCACATCCATTGTTTCTCTTTAAGTATCACTATTAGCATTTATAAGGAGGAAAAAATTTCTCTAAAAAACGTCGACAGTACCTTATATTTTTCAAATTTATGCCTTTATATTAAAGATCTCCTCAACGTAAAATAAAAGTTTATAAATATAATTTTTAGTAATAAGGATCTTAATTCCCTTGGGAAAGTATATTCTTCTTGTGGTTTGGTTATTACTGTCTTGCTGAAAGAGTAAGCTAGGTTTAGTCTAATGTCAATTCACTTTGGCTTTGTCCTGAAGGTTTCAGAGACAGGGAAATAAACTGTACTCAAAGTGACATCAGGGATTTTAATTTCTTTGAACTATTCTGCAGTGGTCAGGTGTCAGGAAACATATCCTATTCTGATATGAAAGAAAAGACTGAAATAGAGAGATACAGACTTTAGGCTAGAAAGCAAAGGACAAAGAAGTAAATGAAGGCAGTCTCCGAAGGGGAGACACTAAAGCTCAGTTTCACTCCCTTCTGTTCCCACCTCAAATTTAGGCACTTAGCTATGCATTGAAGTGAAAAGTCATTTCCACAAGGGATTGAGAGATGTTCCCATCTACAGTTGTTCTTAATCTGAATGTACTATTTTTAGTTTGTTATTTGAAAGGAATGGACACTATTTCATTAATCTTCATTTGCAGATTAAATACAAATTGAAACATTCCCACTGGTTAACAGTATTCAATGTGTTTAAGATTGTTTCACACCAGATGAATATAGTCTTGCTGAGAAATAAATGAAAATATTCCATTAGGTCTTGCATCTTAGGTCCATACTGTGACCTCTTTTCTTTCAGTACCATTTTATTTGTGTTTACTTATTGTTCATTATGTTGCCCAAAGCTAACAGAAACCACATTTCATTGGTTGTACACAGTGAGGAAGAGAGTCCCTGCTATAATCTCCGCCAAGAGAAAATACAAAGGGGAATAAGAAAAGTGTGCTCCAAGATAAAGATATAAAAGAGACTTCCTCATTATTCCATTTCCTTATCTCTTCCTGTACTTTTCTCTTTAAGCTTTTTATTCTGCTTGGACTTTTTTTTTGTGAAGATAGGGAAAGTCTGAAGTGAAAAAACCCCACACCATTTCAAAGCATTTGTTGACTTAAGTACTTAGAAGTCACCAAGACTTTTGTGGCACAGATAAATACTCATTGCTGAGACACTGCTCAGGGAACGATGCATTTTATTCAGAAGGCTCAGTCAGAGCCTGCTCCTCTTAGAATGTATATATTAGGGTCAAATGCATCTACAAGAGAAAATTATGTACTCCAAAACAATATACTGCTACAATTTTAACAGAATTGACAAGAACTATCTGCTATTTTACAGTTGGGTTTCTCTTGCTTTTCTCTTAAAAAAAACAAATCCTTTAAGAAGAAAGAAGGGAAAAAAAGCTTAGTACATTTTGAAAAGATATTCAAGAATAAAGCTTGGAAAAATACATTAGCTATTACAGTGCTATGTGATACAGCTATGTGATAGCCTGGAATCTGCTCCACAATCTATAAACACATTACATTATCATTTTGAGGTCTTTACTGTTTTTCACTGAGATCTGTGGGAAGATTACTAAATTCTTTTAACAGTTTAACACTGCAATAGTGATTTAAAAATGCTTACAGAAAAAGGTTGTTGTAGGTTTTTATTGCATGAATATTTTTCATTGAGGATAGTATGAAGGGCCAGGTATTTTATGGCAACCTGGCAGAATTTTTTGGTTCTGCATAAAAAGGGCTTCTAAGATCCAATGGCCCTTTACGAACACTACTATGAATGACAATGGAAATTACATTTCTAAGAGATTATTTATTAGATTTTTGAAAGCTTATGACATTTTGTATGGTACTGGCCATTTTGTTTACTTTTATTTGTGTTTAATATCTGTGATGACAGTCTCAGAAATACTGTGAGGGAAGTCAGGTTCAGATGGGAATGCCCAGGTACCTCCTCTGGGGCAGGGAATTTCACACTGAATGATGTAATGATGTGAAATCACAGGAAGCTTCAGGATTTTTTGGCAGTTTAAGACTTTACAGCTGCCTCTCATGTCAGTGCAGTTGAGTCAATTAGGGCCCATGAGAAGAGGTGAATGTCAGAATGTTTTCCCAGAGGAGAGTTTTCACAGCTGAGACATTTGTGCAAGGATTTAGGCATAATAAAAAGCATTTCCCCACCTCCCAGGATCTGCCTCTTCTCAGCCTCTTTCCTTATCTTGTTCAGCACCCAGCTGTAGCCTGAGGTGGTGGCTGTGCACCTCTGCACCTCTGCACCTGAGAGCAGAGCACATCAGCAGCTTGCACTCTGATAGTTTGAGCCATCAGCATTCCAGTCTCTCACAGGTCACTGATCAGTCCTCCCTACAATTTCATAGCTTCCCCTGGGATCAAAATTGGCATCACTACAATAGTAATGAAAGGAGGTGAATAGTTTACTGTTGTTTATCACTGTAACAGAAAGGCTTAGGTTTATATTAATCTCTTACTCCTAAAAAAAAGAGCATGATGGTAAGAACTGGTGATTTGTGTGGCTCTGAATTGCTGTGTTTGCCTTGCTGACCTTTTTGAATTGAAGTTTTATGGAACTCAGCTGTTTGCCCTGTAAAGACTTGCAGAGATTTATCAGTTTTATGTATTACTCCCTTTGTTTTGATAATTATAATTGTATGACCGAGTCACAGAAAATACTATTGCAGAAAAAAAAAGCTTTAATAATCTTAATGTTAAGGGGGTTTTGAAATATAGTAACAAACATTCCAAATCTAAAGTTTTTAATATTTTGCTTTTACTTAATTTTAACATCTACATTGCCATGATTGTATGGGTTGGCTTGAAAACAAGAATTCTCTTTCCAAAAAAGAAAATTATTGCATTAAAAATTTTGGAGTTGTGCTACATTCAAAAGGCACTTTACAAAACAATATCATGGACCGTTAATAGGTGCAAAAGTTTCAGTGCTTAGCCAGCATATGTAAGACAATGAACTCTCTTTTGCATGACTTGGAAGAGGCATTTTAGACCAAATGAGGGTTTAGCAGGAGTTCCAAGAGCCTTTTGGCTTCTTCAACCTTAAACCCAACGTTTACTGACTAAAGGTATGCAGCTTCTTTAATCCCAGTTTTGCAGCTTCTCTACTTTCTCAAGGTGCTTCTATCCAGGTCCTTCTGGCCACCCTGCTAAGAAGGTAAATCTGGCAGCTGGGCTCCTAAAGGCAGAGAGACGCTGAGACAGAAACTGCAGTGCCTGTGTTGAGCTGCAGGTGCAAACTCCTGTGTTTGCATTGGCCTCGTTCGTGCCTGTGATGCAGCTCAAAGCATCACCCCACGGATGGAGCTGCCCTGGTTCAGCCCATGCGAAATTCACCCAGCCGGTGTGAAACTCGCCCTGCCTCTGAACCAGAACGATTCCCCTCCACTTTTTAGTTCCTTCCTGTCCTAGGAGTGGCTGCTCAAGGACAATCTGCTCTCCAGTTCACGTACTGGTTCCTCTGGGAAATCTCTATGGAAAATGCAAAAGGGAAGTGGCATTTCATGATGAAATCATGCACATATTTGGCTTCTGTTATTGAACACTGAGTGAAATAACAAAGCAAATTTGAGGCTTTTTGTTTTATGCTATATTTTAAAGTTTACTTAAAGTATGGAAAACAAGGCTGTACTTGTGCATTATTTTTGACAAATAATTTTTGAAAAGCAGCTTTTATATTAAATGTAGCAATTGTAAAATTTGTTCCTTTTTCTTGATTCGTATTTCTTTGGTTTGGGGGTCAAAAAGAAATAATTTCTATATAAATAAAGTACAAAACGTAAAAATTATACTTTCACTAGGGGGCAGAAAATGCCTGAGTTTTTCATCTATAGAATCATATTTGAGTTTATTTGACATAAAGTTTCTACAGCAGCTGTACTCTGAGCTGTCTAACCTCTGAATCATCATACACTAAGCAAATCAATAATATTCTGTGGTAGTCACTCTTCAAGGAGAGAACACTGTGATGGAAATGCCTTCACTTAGACAGTCATGTACTGAAGCTGTACACCAGTGAGTAATAATGCTTTCCAAGGAAGTCACCATGGAAAAAGAAATAATTTCTCTTCTGTTCTACCAAGAGTGAGACAAAAAAAAGGGGAGAGAGAAGGAAAAAGATGAAAAATCAAACCTTCACCTTCAAAAATGACTTTAAAATGTTATTTGCATTTTAATACATGTGATCAAATCTCCAAAATTATTTGCATTTATAGATAAATAGTTTTGATGCAATTCTACACTTCATGAGCATTATTGGCAAAATTAACATACACTTTTATTATTTCTGAAATAGCTGTTCTCATTAAAACCTTTCACAAATTTTATATTAGCTAACATATTTATAACCCTCTGTGTCAATCATTGAAAATATCTGTATTTACATACTAATTTCACTGCATGGTAGAATAAAATATTCTGTATACGAAGATAATAATACAATCTAATGAAATACACAAAACCAAGATGCTACATACTGAGATTTTTTCAAGCTTATGGCATCTTTTATAGTTTTACTGAAACTCTTCCTTTTACAGCTTTAATATTTAAGCTTGGAAGAGACAGAAAAAATAAATTGCACAGTGTTGTAATTTATGTTTGCATAACTAGATTTCCAACTGAAATGGTAAATCAGCTAAGGACTTGTAAAACCAGCAACTCTCAGTAAGTTCACCTGTACCTTGTGGAATCAGAATAGCCCAGTGCAGGATGATCTTCACTTTAGAATCATTGCAGGTTTTCTGCTACATTTTGTTGAAACACATTGATCTGCTTGAAAAATTCATGAGGCATAAATATTAATTTCTTGGTCCAGAATTTCAAAAGGGTATTTGAAAAGGCCCTAAATACTTGTAAATGTATCAGGACACAGTCCCAGGCTACAGAGCTGAAGGAAAAACTACTCTTTTGACTACAAAATTTTAAATTGTTCCCTTTAACTGTTCGTGAGGAAATAAGCAAATCCCATCTACTAGCACTATTCCCCACACAAACCTTAAAATAGGCATTTGTTTAGCTTGAAGAGAGCTTCATAGTAGGGAAGTAAATTACAATTTTGCTCAACTTGGCATGTCTGTCAGTCTTCAATGGCAAATTAACTACTACATGAATAAATTAAAAAAATCCATGGAATATGCAACAAGTGAGAATACAATTGATTTTTTTTTTTGCAGTTATTCTTTTATGTGAGTCACAGAGTCCTGAAAATAAGGCCTATAGTAGATGTAACAGCTGTTCAGTGAAGCCCCCAGAATGAGAAAAGCCACATTAATCTTTCTGACTTTAAAAGCATAAGATTCAAATCATTTCACATAACTTGTATCTCCAAGATCTAGCTCTCCATATTTAACTTAGTTAACATAGCTCCCATTTGAGGCAACAGAGATATGCTGATTTGCAAGTGACAAGAATATTATCTTATTATCTGTGATCAATTTTGGTATTCAAGTTAACTATAGGATTTTCATATGAATTTCTACATTAAGCAGGATGAACTATAACTTGTGTAAATACCAAACACTGAACAGATCCAAGTTGCAGTCTAAGTCACTGTACCTGGAGAAGAGCAAAGAACAAATAATTACTATCTGTGCCTTCAGGAAGAGGTTCATTTGATACATCCTGTGGTATGCAAGGAAGATTAGATAAGTTGCCCTCAGGAAGTGTCTATTTCTCTCTGTAAAAGGTAATTTGGTTCGGTTTTGATTACTTGGCTTTAAATTTATGTTAAATTGATATCACCTAGTGATACTGTAGTTACTTGTGTGAAAAAGCAGTGGTGCAATGACAGTAAAGTCTTGAAGGTCCTTCTAAATGTAGCTTTGTCAACAATCTATGTAATATCTAGATACATATTTATTTAAGAAAGCAAACAGATGGCTTCAAAAATGTAATTAAGTAAAAAATTCTCATCTGGTCCTGTCTAAACCAAACTATGCAGAAAATCAACAACAGCATTTGTTTCTTGGAACACACAAAATACGCACTGTTGCTATTTTTTTCCCCTTTTTCCTTCTGTGCTTTGTCTGATGAGACCAATAAACATTGCTATAGTTCCCATGCCATGAATAAATATTTTACCTCACTTTTTATAAATTTCTGTAACACACCTTCTATTAACTGCCTATTATCAGCCAATCTCACTAGTATTCCTTCATTTTATTTCACTTTTATGTGATGTCAAGCTGCTGCCATTGAGTTATTCAACACGAGACTTTGTACTGTGTCTTGCCTTGAGACAATAAATCTTATTTATAAGCAGCCATGTGAGTCTGTGGTATAGATTTGTGACTACCTCAGTGTTGATAAGAGATCAGTCTTTTAGTTATTGCTGAATGCTGCACAGCACCAAAGACTTTGTTGTTCCTCAGTCTACCCTCCAACAAGGAGGCTGGGAGTGGGCAAGCTGCAGGGAAGGAACACTGCCAGAACAGCTGACAAAGGGATGTTCTATCCTGTATGGTGTCATGCTCAGCAATAAAATCATGGAGGGGCTGGCCAAGAGCATTTCTCAGTCAGGCTTTACTCAGGCTTTGGCTTGGCCTAGCAATGGTCTGCTCATAGAAGGTGTTGACAGACTGATTTTATTTTACCTGGTTTCTGTTGATTGTTTTTTTTTCCCCTTCCCCCCATTTATTAAACTGAATTTGTCTAGACCTACAAGAGTTGTCTTGCTTTCATTGTTCCCATTCCTCCCAGCATACTCTTAAGAGGAATGTGATTAAGTGAGCAGCTGGTGGGCACTTAATTGGTAGCTAGGGTCAACCCACCACAGCATTTCTAGATAATTAAAAAAAACCCAAGAAGTATAAATATTGCCTGAAAGAAATTTGCATCTCTCTCTCCTTATCTCTTTTCTCTCTCTCTCTCTCTCTCTCTCTCTCTTGCTTTCTGCCTCTCTGTCCACCCCCCCCTAAAAATTATTTCCACTGTTAGTAATTGTCCTGAAGAAAATTATTCAAGAGTTTATCAACTTTTATCAACAGCAAATAAACAAAATAGGAAAGTTTCGCATAAATTTTATGGATAGGAACAGTTGCCTTGTTAATTTTAGTTTTCCAGTTTCAGTACTGCATAAAAATCTACTTCAAAACATTCAGTTTCAGAGCTCGTATCTTTCACTCTATTCAGCAGCAATTTAACCAATTTAGAGATAATAACAAAAGAAAATAATATTCTGCCTCTTTTCTCATTGCTATCAAGTCCTCAAAATTTGCACTAGAAAAAAAATTAACTAGCTCTTCAGAGTGAATTTGTTTACTTCACTGATTTAAGCCAGTATATTCTTTAAATAGTTACGATAAATATACATTACAAGAAGTTCTGCTACTTAATTTTAGACTAAAATATGATAGTATGTGATAATAAAAGTGATCTCTGTTGTACATTTTTTCTGTGTATATTTGTATAACAATATAACTCACTCATATATAACAATATGCATATATATTTTGGCTGGAACCTGTGTTTGAGGTGAATCTTCCTCTAATGCACTTCACAAATTCTGAAAGGCTTTAAAATCAATATGTTGTGGAGGGGTTGAATAAAAGCTATGACATTTCTTTCTCTTTAGAAAGAGAAAACTGAATGTGACAGGGAAGCATAAAACATAAATAAAAATAACAATTATAATAAATGATAGTAATAGTAATAAAAACATCATCATCTAGAGGAATTTAACTGCTAAAAAGTTTAATTTACATTGTCAATTTAATACTATAATTACAATTGAGCATTTTAATATTTTTTTAAGTGCAATTACACAGTAAAATAAATTCTTTTGGTTTAATTTTACTTTTGACAGGTCATATTTCAACCTATGATTACATCTCTAAGGAGGTAGGTTTTGTTTATTTATATCAAATCAGAGTGAGATTTTTACTGTAACAATATTCCAGCATGCTGTAACAAAAGTCTCAAATATCTGTTGTTTTCAGGTGGCATGAGCTGAGGTATATTGAAGATGAGCACTCTGGCTTAGCTTCAATAATTTTCTTTTTTTAAAAAGTTATCACTATTCCAATTACTTGAGATTCTCCGTGCTACTCTTTAGCTTCTTACCATTCTTATCTCTTATCAGAGATCTCTGCCATGAGCTCTGAACCAGTATCTAACATCTGGTTTATCCATTTCTAAGGCCTCTTCTCCTTCAGTCTATGCATTAATCCAGACCAATCTAGAACTATACAAACCCATATGCCCTTGGGTAAAACTTTTAGAGATGATAACTATACATACTCTTTTATCAGCTCCTGTTTCCTTCTGAATCTGACATTAAAAAACGTACTTTCACAGAAGGTTGAGAATATTGCACAGTTAAAGAAGAGATGGCCTCAATTCATTTTTGTTTTGCTTCTCTCTAGAATAGTCACAGCATTTCCTGAAAATACAGAGGAAAATGGTCAGAAATGTATGCATTTACACTGAGGTAATCAGTGCCTAAATATCTACTTATAAAGCAGGCTAAAACAGGACTATCTCAGCAATTAAGATTGAAAATTCAACAGAGATTATCTAATTATCAACGGAAATTATCTTCCTGTTCAATAGAGAGAAAGCAGTAAGAAAATTCAGTATTTCTGCTAATAAAATTCTAATGTCTTCAATTTTAGCGAAAGCAACTCTAAACTCAGATAATGAGCTAAATAAATCTCAAATTTTTAACAACTGGAGCAGAGAAATAATAGGATTAGCATTAAAGCCTTTATAGCCAACATACTGAGCAATTTTATACTTCATTTCACTTATTACTCTACCTCCTACTATTTTCTTTACTCTTTTGCCCTAAAAAGGGCCATAGCTGAGGCTCAGAATAGGCCAGGTATTTACACCATAAAATGTCATTTTCTCACAGAGAACTCTCATGTATATCCCCCACAGTCACCAGTTCACTGAGAAGATTTGAGATGCAAATGACCTTATTTTGATTGTATGTGTGTTTGTTTGGTTGCATGTACTGTAACATCCTGCAGTATGAATAAAACCCACTGACTGCATTTGAGAATGAAGACATCAGGTCTTTGAAACCCTTGCAATGCACTCCTCAGCACTGGGTGGTATTACAGATACATCAAATATAATGCTCTATGTTCAATTAACAGATCAAACACTACTCAAAATAGCAACCTAAGTCTCTCAAGAGATAATCAGAGCAGTCAGCATTGCTCCTTGAGTCAACAGATTCTTTTTATCCAGAAGAGTAATTCTTCTCTGTGCAGATGATGATGGTAAGAACCTCTGCAGGGAGTCAAAAAGCTGCCAGAAACCTCAGCAAATATGAGGAACATTGTTTTGGCATCCTTTCATAAAGATAACCCTTTTATGCAAATAGAAAACTGTACATATTGCGAAAATTAATCTGAAGACCTATTTTTCATTCTTAACACAGAACAAAGAAAACTATTTTTTTATTATTATATATACTACTTAACACACAACTTGAAAAATATTCACACAATGCAATAGTAAGACATGTTATAAGCCTTTTTTTTTCTAAGAAAAGAAAATGTCTTGAATATTTTCTTGAACCTTTCTAAATTTTTAGACATCTTTCTCTCTGTGCTTATACAATAAACTTTTGATCATCTATTTTATACCAGGATGCACTGGGGCTTTATGACAACATGAAGAAAGACACTTAGACTTTGTAAAGTCTCACTTAAAATGATATTTATTAGAGTTAGCATTTTAAAGAAAGAGAGAATAATATAGACAATCACATATCTCTTTCAGTCATTGAACATCTCCAATCCACAGGCAGCACACCATGAAGACCCCATTTGTGGAAAGGGTTGCTTCCTTCTGGTTCTTCAAGCTCTCACAGAATTTTCTTCCAAGAAAACAACATTATTCATTGTTTCTTCTATCAGACAGAAAGTATGTTTGCGTGAGAACTTCTTGCTACACTACAACACAAAGGCAAGGCCATGACAAACACAATTGTCAAGTACCAAGTGGGAGCTGCCTGCGGCTCCTCTGTTACTGGCCAGTTTTATTCTGCAGACAAAGGATTTGCTCGGCACAACAAGGTCCTGGAGGCCAGGTTGTACATCCAGCTCAGCACAGCAAAGGACAGTGCAGGCTTGGGTCTCTTAAGTGGGTCACAAACCTTTTGACGTAAAACAATTTTTCAGTAAGGATCACTGCAATATCTCCATCAGACACAAGTTTTACCTCCATCTAATGGAAGAAATTCTGGGTGATGTCTGTTTTATTTTGCTTTGGAGAAAATTACTTTTTGAGAACAATGCTTCTTTTACTCAACCAACAGTGTGTCTAAATCTCATTATTTGATAGTGTGTGTTAAAATAAAAGGCATCTCGTCTAGTCCTATTAATCAAAAAGCTGAAAGTTCTGTCCTTGCCTTACCTCTAGGGACAGTAAAAAGGGATAGTCATCCCCACAATATCCTCAGATGGCTTATATACAGTAAGTAACCTTTGGAATGGTCTTACTTCTCACTAATTTATAAAGAACATTAAAATAATTTAGATAATGTATTGAACTTTTCATTCATTGAAGTTAGATGAGATGAATACCAACTTAATTCTATAGGCTAGTTATTAGACACAGATTTTTGTGTTTCATTTATTAAAAAATATAAAGAGTCTTTCTATATCCTAACTGTATGAAGATGTAAAGAATTGAAAAATATTCAGATTACAATAGCTGAATTGAAGAATTTAATGTGACTGTTGAAGTTTTCATATGCCATCGCCTTTGCATTATTTTGAATGTTGAAGTTGGCTGGAGTTATTTATATTGAGGTTTTACTATCCTTTGAATGAAAAAATCTTCTTTTCCCAGGGGGTGACTGGAATGTCAAATTCACAGAACAATGGGAAGAAAACTAGGACCAGAATAGTTACCTTACTCTGTGTACCCAGAAAGAATATGCACTTCTATAGTTAACAAACTGGTGCATTACTTGACAGTATGAGCAAGCTACTATTACTCTTAGAAATGTGGAACTAAAATTACTGGGACTATGGAAATGAATTTGTTCTTATTTAAACATTGGGACATTATAAGTAAAACAAACAGTCTTTATAGCCTTTATTTGGAAAATGCTAAATAAATATAAGCTTTATTAAAATTTTGGGTTGGTTTACACAGTTATAGAAAGGAATGATTAACAACTGTTTGATGAATTGGAGTGTCTGTTTAACTTATTTTTACACTAAATAATCCTGTAAACAGAGTCTGGAAAAGTTTCTGCTTTTTACATATATATAGTTTTACAAAATTACCTGACATATAGAGACTGGTGGTATAGCTCATTGATTCTGAAACTAACTCAATTTACATCAGTTAAGAATGTGACCAAGTAGAAATGTTCTCAGTCTGAGGTATTAATACTAAGGTGTGTGGGGGTTTTAATCAGTCAGTAGAGAAGGACATGTTAATCTTTTCCCTTCTGTGTAGAAAGAGCCACTGCAGGACTGTAGTCATACCAGATAAAAAGCAAGATGTGTTTTACTAAACCAATTTTATGGTGAAGTGTATCGGTTATCACTAGAGTGCATTTCCTAAAGAATAAACAAAACTACATTACTCTTATTGAATCCCTCAACTAAAAGTCTTTAATTAGCTTTTAATTTAGGTTCCACTTAATTTGTAAATGGATTTTTTTTTACTGAGTTAGAACTGTCTTCTGAACAAAGTTAGTAATAATTTTCTTATGCCTGCTTGGATACTGCCTGACTCAGTACAGCTTTTTAACTTCAGAAGTTACATAACAATTTAAGTCAACAAGATCACTAAGCTTCAACAGAATACAAAAATTGATGTCTGGGAGCTGTGAGAATCACCACAGTCCTAGGAAGAAGACATCAAAAATACTTTCATGGACCAGAGATGAGAAACACTCATGAAAGTCTTCTTTAGGACAAAAGTTCATACATGCTCTATATGGGGTTAAGAATTTATGTCCTGTTAATATTTCAGAAATCTAAAAATAACGCAATAAAAATATTTACAGTTAAAATTTCAATAACAGTAAGCTCACACATTAAAAGCTAAAAAGAAAGAGAGAGAACACTGACTCAATACAAACAGTTAATAAATTTTAGCTTCCTATTATTCATTCCTGTCTTCTGATGTTATGTTACCCTTCTGTCTCACGGGGTACTAAGGTCAAGAGCACCAGTATTTTTAGTAGGATGTGGGGGGCTACAACAAACCATCATTGTCCTGAGCTTTTGGCCAATATTGTTAATGGTGGGGAGTTCTTCTGCCTTGGGCTTCGATTTTTCAGTTCTGTACTTATTCTCTGAAGTTAGTTTTAGCTAGCTCACACAGGTGCACTCCTGCATTGATCAGCTTTCAGCCACTGCATTCTGTTTTATAAACTGGAACTTCTGATGCCGCCCTATATATGCACACTCTTCAACACCACATTTAATGCTGTTGTCACCAGCAATTCCCCTCACACAGAATGGCTATTTGTTACTGCTATATAATTTGCAGCAGATTTCGGCAATAGTTACCAGATTGTGAGACAATTACTATCTCAGGGAAAGCGAGGTAACGTCAGCTCAGGATGAGGCAAGTGAAAGCACGTCCTGAGAGACAGCACTGCCAGGTCAATTCAAAGCCTGAGGCTTTTTACAAGTAATGACAAAACATCATATTTCCTGGGCTACAGAAAGGCTACCCTTCGGCAATCCTGCTGTGCTGTGTACTATTTAAGCATGAAATTGGATTCCAGGGCAACCAGAAAATTTGGCCTGGTTGACCTTTGTTGCCCTTACCTCCTTCTACAGCTAAAAGAGTGAACAGCCTTTGTGGTAGCATAACCCAATTACATGATCTAATCCTTCACAGAAACTTGTCAGCAACTGCAAAATTTGTTGTAATATTTTAAAATAGATAAGATATATTGCATAAAAGTAATATTTATTCAAATACTATTTTTTTCAGATATGCTTAAGTAACAGGGCAGCATTTGTCACTTAAAATCTTTATAACTATGAACCTAAAGCATGTCAAAATTAATAATTTCTTTTCAGTTAATCCTCAGTTAGACAAAATGAAAAAATATTGTCAGTATTTGTTTATCAACTGCCAAAGAACACTTTTCAGACTGTCTAAAGTAGTATAAAATTCATTGGACAAACACTGAATATAAAACTATTTGGGAGTCTTCTGTTTTGTAAGAAGACAATTTACTGTAAAAGGGAGTTGCACATTTTGAATATATATGCAGTTTTAATGAAATTTTAATGGAAATATTAGATTAATTTGGGGTTTGAATCATTTTGATACACAAAGTATTTCATTATGATGCCATAGACAGTATTTATTTTAGCAAAATTTGTTTATCGTTGAATAATTAAATGGTTTGTGCCTTTACTATGATTCCCAGTTTCTGAACTCAAAATTTACAAATATCTAAGTACAGGCTATATAAATTTCTGTCTGAGCCTAGATATAAATACTGTATACATCTGGCCAGAGCTTTACAAAATAATGCTTCACACGTGAAAAACAGCAAACATTTCAGTAACCATAGATATTCCCTTTATTGTTTCTGTTTGGTTTGGTTCAGTTTGGTTTAAATCAACTTTCCATATTAAACGTTAATTATTTTTCAGCCACTTTTGGAAGAACTGAACTTTCTATGACCAGATATCCCAGGCAGCTCCTGGCAATACACTTTTTTTCTTGAATCATTTGGAACTACTGTTTCTGAGAGTAATTGTGAAGAGTCAGCAATTAGTAGCTACTTTGTACTCTATTCCAGTCATGGTGCTACACAGGCTAAGAGCTTCATTGCTTCAGAAATACATTTTTTTTCCTCAGTTTTCTCTGAATAGTATTACTGTAAAACTGAAAAATTTAATCAAGAATTAATAGTTAATGTTCAGTGTATATGGGCAAACATATAATCCATTAGAAATATATTTGAGATCTCTGTCGTTAAGAATGCACAACTAATATACCATCTTCTGATCTGCTCTGTTTTAGAAATATCTCTAGGGATTAAATGACTAACATTTGCTAAGGGATTTCATTGGTAATAAACTATATTGTCCTAAAGTTAATTATTTAGGAAGTACTCACTCAAATCTGCTAAGGAATAACTATTCTCTAAAGATTGGGAGGAAAAATAACAAAAGAAATTGTTTGAAAGAGAAGGTTTTGAAAATTTGGTTCAGAAATTTCAGAGTTCCAGTAAGATACAGTAAGATAGTTCGAGCTATTTTTTTTCTTTAAATTTATTTCAAAAAGCCGGAGTAATTTTTTTTAAAAATCTCTATAAAGTATCTTATTTTGAGTTTTTACTGTTTCAAATAGTCCCATAGCATCACATACTTACCTTCTAAGCTAAAAAGAAAAGTGTGAGAATCAATCAGTTGATTATTCACATATTAGTCAAACCAGCAAAAAGTCATAAGTGTGATTAGGCACATAAAATCTATTTTCTTCAAATATCCTGTGAAAATATTTCATTTAAATCTTATGTTCTTTCCATGCCTTGTAACAGCTGCAGCAACAGGTTTCTCTCACACACTTTAAAAAGTTTGAGACAGAGATAATGTTTTATCGTACTTAAACTGCTCTAATGGTGAAGTGATATTAAAACTGCAGCAATCCTCTAGTACAACTGATGCTAGTTACCTTTTCATCTACCCTCCACAGTTTTTTTAATTTAGTTATTTTTGTGTTTGAACATTTTACCTCTACTATCTTCAATATTCAACTGAACTTATTAATAGCTGTGGAAGCTTTTTTCACCATCGCTTAACTGTCATTACTTGCTATGAAAGAGATTGCTGAACAAAAATATTTAAATTTATCCTAATATTAAAAGATATATGCAGAATTAATTTAAATATATGAATAGTGGTTTGAAAGTGATATAAAAAATATCAAAATATTGCAATGTAGCCTTCATTCCATCTGAGGAAACACCTGTGTCTGTGTATTTGCACATGCACACATGTGTATCACCTTCTGTGACATAAACAACTAATTTTCTGCAAAATGAGTACAGGAATGGTTTTAAAACAGATGCGAGGACTGAAAAAATGTGTGCCTTCTTATGTAAATTTCCTTTCAGAACTAGAGGCAGAATGCATTATTCAAAATAGTCTTATCACTTTTGCAAAGATGTTTTGAGAAAGATGTTTCTAACGAAGCATCTGTTTAAGCAGATTAGCTATTTGGAATCCTTTTCTAATGGAAAGAATTATATTTGTGTTCAGTATTTAAGGTACATTTTTACTTAGAGGATTATTGATGTGTATTAAGTGTTTATGTATTTAAATTAGTAACCTGATGGACTGGTTTAGAAATCTCCAAAGATTTCATTATGCATTTTTCAGTATTTAAAAACATATTTAATAAATAGAAATTACCTCAGAATGCAGTTGATATACTTTGTGATTATGCTTCTGCTTTTAGAAATGTCTTATAACAATTGGAATATAAAATAAATTTGACATATTTCTTTGCTGATATATGATGCATTTTATTCCTTAAACCACTTCAGTGACATCTACCAAAAGACTCTTGAAGGATACAGGATAAGTTCCATGTCTTTAAACCAGCCTGAGACTTCTATGAAGGAGGATGCTACCTGTATTCTTTCCCTTCCCTTCAAGGGTAATTTGTCTGTCATATGGCCTCTTGTCTTCCTTTGTACCTTTGTATAGGACTGGGAAGGTAATTCCTGCCATGTGAATCACAAGTGAAATCTCCATGCATTTATAGTGCAATATTGGCCCTCATATATGAAAGACTTCCAAATCCCATTTTTTTTTTTTAAATTCAGCTCTCACATTGCCATAAATATTAGATTAGTCAATGAATAAAATTAATCAATGCCAAAAAGCAAGTCCAGCAAAAAGGAAAATAAATTACATAATTGTTGCAAAGACTGTCATCTCTGTACAGCATTCAAGTAGGAATAAAAATCTGAGTCATAATTTTCAGAACATGGAAATAAGTAGTGGTTTCACAGATTTGTTTTATTGTCAGATAGTGTATGTTAAGAACATTTTTGTTTGTTTAGTTTTCTCAAAGAAATATATATCTCAAAGTAGGAGTATAGAATATAGTGTCCTGTTGTGTCAAGACTTCCTACAGTTCCTCATTAATTTCTCTTGATATTGTCTTCCTAATTTGTATATTCTTTAAAGAATATTTTTTCATTTACTTCATTGTGTGTGTTTTCATTTGCACCTAGAACAAGACTTCAGACTTTTTTAGATAAGTAATAATTGTCAATTAGACTATCATATTTTTAAAAACCAATTCTCTGATGCCTATACCATCTCATTAGTCTACAAAATTTAGCAATGTTTACTATTTGGTGTGACATATCTCTAGAAAAAGCTAGCATTTACCAAACATTTAATTGGACATTTTTGTTGACATGAAATAAATGTCTAGATTTCTTATTTTACAGTGGGATAGTGTTTGTTTAGAAAGCCTTGTATAAACAGCAAAGGAGATCTCACAGCTGCAGTCACTTGCATTCATGGGGAAAAATAACCACTTCAGTAGATCCTGCAAAGGCAATGTGTCTGAATACAGGCAACTCAGGTGCTTTCTGAAGAATATAAAGGAGAATTTATTAACTTACATGCTCAGCAAACCAGTAGGGTGATGTGTACCACCAGATTTACTGATCCCAAAGCTGGCCAGAGTTGTGAAGGTTAATGGCAGACTTGGCTGTTGTGAATGCTGGAGGATTGGAGAGGGGAGTGAGAAGCAGAAGGGTAGCAGGATTAGAGAGACATTCTTCAAGAGAGCAGATTTTGTCTTTTCAAGGAATCTGCTTGGAAAGATTCAATGGGACATTGCTCTGATGGGCAAAGGAGCCCAGGACAAATAATTGATCTTCAGGAAACAAAATTCTCAGAGTTCAAAAGCAACTGGTTCCTTGCAGAAGGGTCAGGCAAATACAGCAGAAAGACAGCAAGGTCTGGACAGTGATTGCCTGACTGAGCTCAAATGCAAAAATGAAGCATACAGAAGGTAGAAGAAGGGATGGTGGATATAAAGGGACATTGCTCAAGTGTGCAAGTTTGGACTTAGGAAAGCCAAAACTCAGATTCAGATGAAATTAACAGGGAAAAAGAGCAAAGCCCAGGGGTTCTCTAAGAACATTGCCAAAGAAAAAAGGTTCAAGGAAAACCTTAATCTGTTTCTCGGTGAGGTAGGGCACCTAGCAACAAAGGACTTGGAGATGGATGGCATACTTTAAGATTTTTGTGTCCTGTTTTCAGGGGCCAGAGGGGATGTGTAAGAAATTGCTGAGTGTTTGGAACCTGCAGGCAACCACCGGCCCTGATTGTCCTTGTCCAGCCCACATTGACCAATTCCCAGGAACCCATTTCAGCTGCTGCTTGGGCCACCAGCCTCTGTTCCAGCAACACAGCAGTGGGATCAATCTTCAGATCACCCATAACACTGTCACTCACATCCCAGCTGTCTCAATCCTTGGGATGTTGCTTAATGCTTGGATCTATATTCTACTTAACCTCCATGCCATTAAAGGTATCTCTTATTTGTTAGTGGTAGTTTAAATATTACAGTATTTTATTCTGTATGCCCATTTCCCCCATGTATTCAAAATCATGTTGATTCATTAGAGGGATAAAACTAAAACACCGATTCCTCAAGGATTTATACAGATACCTAACTGTGAGCAGTTCCATTGACTTCACTGTTTGACTTCAAACTGGTGCTTTTCATTTCTGGTAAAGTTAATAGTGTGTATCCCCATGATGCTTTGAGCTATACAATCTTCTTTTTTTTTTTTTTTTTTTCAATATTTAAAA
>VZRX01023599.1:0-38425 GCA_013398075.1 Notiomystis cincta | reverse complement strand
TTTTTTTTTTTTTTTTTCAATACTTGAACTGTATGTGGATCTACTAAAATTAATATTGATTTAGGCTATTTATATATTGGAAATACATATATATTTGGAAACAATTGCAAAATATTAACATAATTGCTTTTTATTGACTTCAACACAACCAACAAGATTCCATATTAGTAAACACTATACCTATTCTGCAAGTGTAAAAGAAGACAAAATGTGAGTTTTCACACAGTAGATTGAATTTCTGGCTCAAGATTTTTATGTGTAAACAAATTGCAAGAGGCACAGAAATGACTAAGGATATTCACCACAAAATCTTCCAGAGTAAGGTCAAACAGCACCATTAAGTCATCAATCTTAGCTCTTTCCAATTGCAAAACTCGAAACTTTACCCAATTTTATTAGCCCTTCTGAGCTCAATAACTTTTATTTGAGTAGACAATAACTTGTGTTTGGCTGAAGTATATCTCCTAGAAAGGCTACCATTCTTTATTTAAAGGTTTCCACAGACAGAGAAATCTACTTCATCCCTCAGTAGCTTGTTTCAGTGATTAATTGCCCTTGCAGTTAAAAAGATGTGCCTAAATTCTAATTGGAATTTATCTGGCTTCAGCTTCCAGGCATAGGTCCTTGATAGTCCTTTTTCTGCCAGATTGAAGCCCGTTAGCAATGGGCACTTTGCCCCTGTATAAGTACTTATGAGTGCAATCAAATCACTTAATCTTTTTGATCAACCAAACAGACTGTGCTCTAAATCTTCCACCATGAGCCATTTTTTAACATGTCTTGGAAATGTCTCTTTTCTGTACCTTTTACAATTTTACATCTTTTAAAAATATGGATGCTAACTTTGTATATTGGTCTCACTGAGCTGAGCAGAGATAATATAATCCCTTTCACTTTTATGATCCTCCTTTTTATGTCTTTCAGTATTCTTTTCCACCAACCCTGCAACAGGTACTCTCAGCAAATTGCAATAATCTTTATATCTTTTTCAGAATAATTGCTTTCCAAATTTGTCTATTTTTTCTAATTGAATAAATTTCTTTAAATTTCAGCACTTTTATTAGAGTGTGATTCTTTACTTTGAAATTACCAAGGGATCCTGACTAATTATTCTGACTCTTCTGTTTACATCTATTTTTTATTGTTACTATAATTAGCACCATTAAATCCATAAGTTTTTGTTTTATCCATTGTTAGATTTGGTTGACTTTCTCCATTAGTATATAATATCCAAAGCTAGTTATTTCTGAATTATTAAAAAAAACAACCAAACAAACAAACCAAACCAAAACAAAAAACCCAAACATTGATTTCCCACCACTAGCAACTGTTCCAGGTTTGTTACTTGGTAATTTTTTACTCTACTGATCTTGTATAATTCCAGAATTTTACTAAACTATTTAATATTCTTCACATAAGGACAGCTAACACAAATTTAAATTAGAGAATGTAGGCATCTGAAGTGGAGAAGTTTTACATGCTCTTCATATACATTTCAGGAAACACCAGTTTTCTCTCTTCTATGGGTTGTTCTTGTTGCTGCTGTTGTTGGGTTTATTCTACTCAGAATAAACAATCAAAAAGAACAAAACAAGGAAAAAGAGAAAGGCACATAAGAATCAAGTATATTTCGTGTTGCAAAATGCAGAACAGCACGGTCTATTTTTTACAACTAGTATACAGAGTGAGCATTTTCTTCATTACTGAGTAACTAATTTGTACCCTGATGGCCAAAGTGACTTAACTCCTTTTTTCAGCCAATATATTCACACTAAAATACAAAGCATTATACAATTTCCTAATTGTTCTTTATTGATGCAATCAGCATAAACATAAGTCCATGACAAAAATTATTAATAATTAAAGTTGTCGTTTGATACTTTCCGAATAGAAATGCAGTTCATTTTATTTACAATATGATTAATTTCTTGAGCTTTTTTTTCTGAAGACTCATTTAAAATCTCTCTCATAAAATTATAGTTCTATCTGTCAAAACTTTTTGCTACTTTTTGATCACAAAAGTGTCAGTACCTTGGCAATATGTGTCATGACATCATATTCCACTTTCACAATGGTAGAAATGAGAAATATGTGTAGGCAGTTCCAAAGCTGATTCTGGAACACATGAGCACTTGCAAATTTAATGGAAGTCAAGAGCTGTAGACAAACGTTATGTGGGAATAATGCTAGGACTACCATTAGTGAACAAATGTGTCCACAATGACAACTTCTTAGAATTGACAGATTGTTTTTAGCTCCCATGTACACCTACAGATTCATCCAAAGTTTGAAATTTGACCACCAAAGTTTCTCCTCCACTATGAGGAGAAAAGCACTTTAAAAATTTATGGATTTTAAAGAAGCTAAACAATTGGCAGACAAGACAGCTTCCCATTGATCTGTGTGCTTAATAAAGCTAAATGTTAGGAAGACTAATGTACCATACTGATGTTTTAGGAATTTCATTAGCGTATTTGAACGACTATCATAACTCACTCACCTCTGCTGAGTTTATGAGCCATGGGTTTTCTCTAGCTCATAAAATCATCTTGCTTAGCAAAATACAGTGACTGATAGCATCAGAGATGACACTTCATGAAGCAAGGTGACTTTTTTTTCCATCTTTTTTATGGGTTTTGTAGGACAATGCAGAGATACAGAAAAGACTAGTGGATTAGAATCTGATTAAATATTATTCTGACTTAATGACAAGGTAAATACAAATATCCTAGGTCTGCTGATATTGTGATGTTGAATGTAAACTGCGACAATGTTAACTTCTGAACTACTGGGAAATTATTTCTATTTTTCCACTTCTTTAAGTGTAGTACACCTGGAATGAAAAATCACCACTGGATTTCTGTCAATGGGTCTTTATACTGAACTTTCATCTAAACATTTTGAAATGAAGAGCATTTACCCTTATGTGGAATGAAAGAGGGAATCTTCACATTTGTATAGATTTTCTCATTACAAGCAATAAACCCTTTAATTTTTAAACAGTATTCTTACCTCTTTCTAGTCATCTTATAATGTAGGTATCATCTTAAGTAATCATCCAAATGTCCCTTTGTCCATGGATCAAAAAAAGGACTCAAAATATGTGATTTCCTAAGTATGATTTGTTTTCCAATTACTGCAAAGGAGACCTAAAAGGAACAGCCCAAATGTGGATCTCTATAATTAGATACATTAGATATATTTAGACCTAGTTGTTCTCATTCTTATCTCTGAAGCAGAATCTGCATATTTAGACATCTCCTACAAAATATTGTAAAAGATATTTTTGATCTGGTTCAAAACAGTTAGCTCCATGAGTTTATGTGGGTACAAGGTAAAATTAGATTTTTAAAATAAACCTTTGGATTTTATCAATGCCCACATTTAGTTCCAGTTCAGATCCCTAAGTTAAAATTTACCTTGAGAATATGTGCCAGGTAAATGGGTTTTATGTCCAGACTGCATGTAATTTTTAAATGAATGTTACATTATTTCTACATTTTGACTCTTTCATCCATTTAAAGAACCCCTATGAAAATCTCCATTACTCTTTTATAACATATTATCTGAATGAATTTATTTTCATTTTCAGTTATGCAGTTACCTAATTTAGCTCTGTAAAAATGATCACTTTGTTTGAAATATAATTTGAG
Source organism: Notiomystis cincta (assembly GCA_013398075.1). Classification (NCBI taxonomy): domain Eukaryota; kingdom Metazoa; phylum Chordata; class Aves; order Passeriformes; family Notiomystidae; genus Notiomystis; species Notiomystis cincta. Next base: position 34,772 of record VZRX01023599.1, on the reverse strand, counting down.
TAGCATGTTATAAGTCCTTATATGCTATTCTATTCTTAAGTATAGTTGGTGTTGCAGTGTGTTTTTCACCACATGACAGGAAGGAAGTAACTTTAGTTCAGTAGTCATTCCTGAGACTGAGAAGCTTATTTACATAAATAATTTCAATATTGTTTTTATAACTGCATTTTTCTCAACTTATTCTCCAAGTTTCCCCATTGCTAAACGTGTTCCTCTATTTTCTTCTGTTGCCTCTAATCAGGACATCTACATTTATTCTTTTTTGGGTAAGGCTGAATATATAGTTACGATTTCAGTTATGGGATTAAATTTAACTTTTCCTCCTTTTCTCTAAGATTAAAAGTAGAGAAGAATTTACTAACATCTGCTAAAGATCTAGATCCAGCTTGCCAAATGAAATGCTATGCCTCCTCTGCATATGTCATACAATTTCAGATACTAACACCTTTATCAGACCAAAGCTTTCACAATTTGCAAGAATATTTTAGTTTGTTGAGAGCTATGTTTCTACTAAGAAAATGTGATTATGTTGTATCCATTGTTGACAGAGTTCATATTACATTCTTTATTTTCCTTGGCTTCAGTTATTAATCCCAGATAAGTAGGGCTGTAGTTTCTGTCTATATTCCAAGTTATTAATTCTGAATTAGTCTAATAGTGATTAATAGTCTCTGAATCTATAAAACACTTGTCTGTCACAAAAAAATATGTCTATTATACTTAAGGAAATAGAGATCTAATATAATATTAGGATATAGAGCAGGTTAAGATTTTAATTTTTATTATTCTGTAAATTTTTTGTTTAAAAAATCCTGTATATTAGATGTTTTTCTTCTAGATATTTATTAACCTTAATTCAGATTATTTTACTTTTCAAAAGTGTTCATTATTTATCTAAATTTAACTAAGTCCCTTTTTACTTAAACTTGCAGAAGATCTCTTTTTTTTGGAGGAGTAATTGCATCCTTATGAAATAACTATAAACAAGTATAAAGCCTTCATAAGGATATATAGTCTTGGATAGAGTTTTTGTTATTTTTGACCCATTTTGACCTCTGTGTATTCACACTAAAGCAGCTGAGTTCTCCTGCATTTTAGAACAGAATTATAGAATGGTTTGGGTTGGAAGGGACCTTAAAGATTATTTAATGCTAAACCCCTTCCTGTAGACAGGGACACCTTTCACTAGATCATATTGCTCAGAGTTCTTTCCAACCTAGTTGGAAACACTTCTAGGACATCAGTAACGCTTCTGAGCAAGCTCTTGCGCTGCTTTACTGCCCTCAGAATGAAAAATTCCTTCCCAACATCTAATCCAAATCTACTCTCTTTTAGTTTAAACACAGTCCCCCTTGTCCTATCACTACATGCTCTTGTAAATAGCCTTTTCCCACATGTTTTGCATCTGTCACGGATGCAAAAGAGTCTGATGGGTATTAAAATCTCTCTTTGGCACAAAGGGCTGCATGCACAAAGGATGGCTGGAATTGACAATACTGCAAGGAGGGCTCTGCAGCATTGTTGGTATTATAGAGTAGTGCTTCAAGCAACACAATTGCCTAGAAAAAGCTCAGATGAACTACCCAGGGAATGGGGAAGTCAAAGATCAGGAATTCTAAGCTATCACCTGAACCAAGGCTTTCATGTAATGCAGAGAAAATTTGGAAGCATTTTAAGCAGAGAGTTTCTCAATATCTGTATTACTAACCAAGGCTTAACTGATAGGAAAAGAGACGGCTAGGTACATGTTGTGTATCTCTATGGTAACAGACACCCTAAAAACAATATAATGGCTATAGATTTAGAGTAATTGAAGAATAAAAGAGCAAAATATAATGAACAGTATATGAGTAATACTACTGCATACAGAGGCCACAGCAAATTCTCTATTCTGCCTAGGGACAGCCTGTAGCTTCATTTTGCAGTTTAAGGTGAGAAGTTGCTGAATTACTACATCTATGTCAAAGATTTTAGAAAGATTTGAAACTTTTGGGAAAATCCAGAAATTGAAGAATCATAGAATGACCAAGGCTAGAAGATACCTTTAAGATCACCAAGTCCAACTAGCACCCAGTACTACCATGTTAACCCTTAAACTACTAAACCATATCACCTCCCTGGGAAAACTATTCAAATGCCTGACCATGTTAACAGTGAAATTTCTTTTCTAGTATCTAATCTGAATCTCCCCTGTCTCTGTTTAAGGTCATTTCTTCTGGTCTTCTCACTGCAGAGACAGCAGGAGAGACCTCGCTGCACCCTCCTGTCTGACATCTAAAATATGTCAGAGGCCCATCCTTGCTCCACTGACCATTTCCCTGGGATGACTACAGAGGAAGCCTCGACTGTTCCTGGAATGTGTGTGTCTACAGTATGATAACTGAGAATGAGACAAGCAACTTCTAAATTTCATAACTATGTATGATGTTTTAAGCATGAAATGAAAGATGTTATCATTAATTTGCTGAAGAGGTTTTTTTGTTGGGTTTTTTTTTTGGGGGGTGCATTTTTCTTTTTTGTTTGTTTCATTGCTGGTTTTGCTATTTTTTTTTTTTCATTGTTTTTGATGGCTGTTTGGTTGGCTGGTTGTATGTGGGTTTTTTGTTCGGCTTTTTTTTTGTCTTGGTGGTGATTGTTTTGTATTAACTAATGACTTATTCCAGGACAACTCTATTACTGATTTTTCCTTATCCATCTCTTTTTCTGTTAGCTTTTCATCTTTGACTTCTTTATCTTTCAACATTTGTGAATAAATGAGATTGCAGACTTTGTGTAGCAAACATAATTCTGCTAATGAACTTGCTTACTCTTTCAAGGCTCTTCAAAGCTTCTTGTGAACTGGCGTGCCCTAACAGCAAACTGGAAATCTTGGACTTAGAGGAGTAAATTTTTGGCCAAAGAACATGCAATATTACTAAGACAAAAAAATAAAGAAAAGAAAATACTTGTTTTTCAGAATAGAAGGAACTTCAGAAATTCTATTTGTTTTGTGCATACTATAGTTATTGCTATAAACTTAGAGGCATAAAATAAGCCTGAGAAAACAAACTCTTGGAGCCTCTAAAGGTAGTCAGTAGAGGGAGCCATGTTCATATGCAGTTCATTGCATGCCACTGCAAAGCTTTCTAAAATAACCCAGCTGATGAACAAACGAGAAATCTTTTTTTTATTTGCTGCAGTATCTTTACATAGGAAGAGAATGTAATATGGAAAACACCTAACTCTTTCCCGACTGAATATATTAGTCAAGTGAAGGATCACAGTAATAACAACATTAAGGTGCAGTTGCAACATTAGATTTGTTCTATTCTGTGATTTTTTTAGATTTACCAAGGGATTTAAGCACTTAATAACAACCTCCTGGGTATTTTAGTGTGCAGATTCAAAAATCACAAGGGGAGGAAAAACCTCCTGTACTGATGCTTATCCCTGTCAATAGCTTGGCAGTTGCTTTCATGTTCAGCTTCAAAGTTTCTGAGTACTTTTATATTAAGAATTAAGTGTTTTAGGAATTGCCTTCTCAGTAATCAGTGACTGGTGGGTTTTTTTTTCTGAAAATATAACTAGAGAACCCTTAGGAATTCTCACTGCTAAAATATTTAAACCACAGGAAGATTGAATTCCCAGTGAAATGCAGTTGCAGCCATTTTCTTTGAAAACACAGCTGGAGCCCTTTCATGGGGATAATGAAGGTGAGTTCCTCACACTGAGAGGAGCATTGAAACAGGGGGTTGAGATCTCACACAATGGGCAAAGAAGGGGGAAGGGAACACAGCAGCTATAGGAATAAATATCGTTCTTGCACAAACCCTTCTTCATTTTGACAGAGAGAAGTAAGCCACTGCTCATTAGCTATTACTGTGTGAAAGGAATCAGCCCACTCCCAAGAACCCCTGCCATGCCACTGTACTGTGAGGCATATTGTAAGAATTACAGCTTTCAGGTTTTCTACACTGACTGAGGTAGGAATTAGGATGTTGAGTTGCTCTTCGACACTAAGAATAAGGAAATTGTGTATAAAAGAGTGGTGCAATTTTAAGATGTTGATGCTGTCACTAATACAGATGTATGAGGAAAAGGCAGAGGTGTTTAGGAGTTAGAAGAAAAGTGACTTAGAAGCAAAATTTTGCAGAAACTGAACTTTATTCCTAGGAAATTACAGTGAACTTGTGTTTTAACCATGTACGTATATACATGTAGTGGTATATTCACCTGTGGGAACTATTCCATGGTTGGTTTTCTGCTCAGGTATGTGGAGATCAGTCTTCCCTATGTTAAAGTTGCATGCAAATAATTAAGAAAAAAACCCAAAACCTTAACAACAAGAAGACTGCTCTCTCCTCTCTGCTGTAAAAGCTATGGAAATTACAGCATTACTAAAAAGCATCAGACTCATGAAAATACCTTATATCATAGGTTAAACAGAAGTTAAAACTATATATGTAAATTCTATATCACAGTTTATTTCTATTTTTGTTCCGGTATTTTTCTTCTTATAGTCATCACTATATGTCAAATCATATAACTTCAGCTCAGATTTTTTTCCAAAGGATCTACCTACCCTATTTTAAGATTCTCTTTCTTTTGTGTTTTTCAGCAGTTATCTTGTTTTGACCCTATTTTATTGAAATTGTTAGACTAGTACTTCTATGGCATAAACATGAACCTATTTGCAGTTTAAAAATAAGACACTTAAAGAAAAGAATATAAAGTAGATTTCATATGCTCTTCCTCTTTTGTGAGGGAACTTATGGATCTAAACCTGTAAATTTCTGCTTCAGCATGCATATAAGCATTGCATTTTCAAGAAAAGCAGCAAGTTTCCTGTGGCTCATGATGTCATTGTAGGAGTGGATATTGTATCTATAGCTCAGAACACACATACAATCAGCACTATGAGGTGATTTGTTCTAAGACAGAATATCAAGTTCAAGTTAATAAACACCTTGCATAAAATGGATTTTTAAAAAAAAATATAAGCTGTAATTGATGAAAACTTTCTCAAATTATGTTATAACCCCTTGCAGGAAATAATCTGGCTGTGTGTTTTTCATACTGCATAACACAGGAGATCACTCTTCTAGGAACCATCCAGAAAACTTGCATAACATTTATTTGCCCACTCTGTAACAGAGTTGTGCATTAAATTTTCATTTTAATAAAGTTACTCTTGATATTTGGAAGGTACAAAAATCTTTCTATCTGTGATGTAAACGTAAGGCCTATGACTAATAAGAACAATTTTTTTAGACTAGGCTGGACAGTAATGCTTTGATTATAGACACATTTTTCACATTTTATCTTAGACTCGTGTATCATAACTGAAGAATCTTCCCATTTTGAATTCTGGGACTGGAGCAGATGGCAGAGATGTATTTCAAATAATGGTACTTGACATATAATTTCTATAAATAGCTACACAGCTACAAGGTGTTATTTGTAATTTTTCTCTCTTAGGAAGAAACTAGAAATTCTCTGACACTTCATGATAATTGTTCTTGGAATTCTTCACAAATGGATAATTTTTTGAAATTTTTACCTTAAGGTAAAAAGACAGATATCAAGGCAGATGTTCTTTTGCATTTTACTGGATTCTCAAATGTCTCTACAGCCTAGTCATAGAATCAATTTCTGCAACATATTATGCACACATATATAGATACATAGTCCTAGAAAAAATATGAAATACATATATTTTCCACTTTTATAAAACATTTATTAAGTTTAATTGTCATGGTAAATGGGTCTACTAGAAAAATAAATTGTTTTTCTACCCAAGAAAAACTACATAAATGATAAAATGTATTATATATCTGACTGAGTTAATATGTTAAAACATTTTCCCTTCAGCTCATTGATGCAATGATTTAAAAAAACCAGAACTGATACTGAAATTATACTGAAATGCCAGCTATGGAGGGGAAAGAGTTGTACAACATACCAAAAATAATGTTTTGGTTTTATGTCACTGGTGGGTGCACTTTGGGAGAACAGTTTGTTCTTGTTTCAGGCAGAAGAGAAATGAGAAACAGTCTTAGACATCCTAGAGTTTATGGTAATATGAAATAAAAACTAATGCTTCAGAATCTTAAGCCAATTTCCATATATTGTATTCTGTTCCAGTATTGATATTGTCATGTTTTCAATCAAGGTTAATGCAAACAAAACAAAAACCTCAGAAAATCATGTACAACTTATATAAAAAACTCTTGCTGAAAATAGGTTAGAATGAACAGGCTGTGTGATTTAAATGTTCTTTTAAATTTTTGGCAGCTTGAGATTTACTCTATATCCCATTTGCTTCTTATTCTTTTAGTTATAGTAAGCAGGTAATGCTTCCTTTGCTGTGAAAAATGCTGTTGTTGCCAACTTTGTCATCTAAGCTTCATTTTTACAGTTCTAGTAGCGTCAGTTTGTCAACATAAAAGCTGAAATATTCTGAGCTCAATCAAGCTTTCTCAGGCTTGTCTCCGGAGATGGCATTAAGAGGTTTGGATAACCTTATCTGTTCAATACTGAGGATGTTTGTAGCTTCTGCTAAGTGCTCTCTAGTGGTTCCTTTTAGAACTTTTAATGGACAGCAATATGTCTGTCTGATCATATACGTACTCCTTACCACATCATCCTAGAGACTTTCTAAAACAGCCTGATAATAGTGCTACCCTCTCAGCCAGTTTTATATGGACCAATAACAGTAGCATAACAGGGAAAAAAACCCACAGTTATTTAACACTACACTTTATTTTGGTATAGTTATTATTGGACTTTTTAGGAGGTATGGCCAAGTTGTGAAGTGGACTGCCTCCAGAAAAATAAAAAACAAACAAAAAAAACCCCCCAACAAATCAAACCAAAACAAACAAAACCAAGAAGTATATAATACAAGAAAATTCTTTCTTATTCAGGAAGTTGAAAAACATTGCATTAATGAAGAAATATGGTGTAGAACAAGACTCATATTTGAACAACATCACTTATCTTCCACAGCTTTGAAGAATACAATTTAATATTTTATGAGATTGTGTAGATTTGCATTGGGAAGATTACTTGTATTAGAAAATACTATTTCTATTGTTGGGTGGATATTGAATTATTTCAGTGAAGTGGAACAACTCTGATTGTGTTACCAAAAAATACCCAAACAATTTTTAAATGCAAATTCCACTTACAATACACCATTTATTTATTTTTTTAGTTCTGCAGACAGCATGCTATCCTTTGGGATTTTAAATTAGTGCACAGACAGATTTCAGATTAAATTAATGCAGTAACAGTTCCATTTTATGTTTTTCAAAGCAAATGATAAGTTTTGCCACTGTTACGATTGTATTTTCTATGATTGCACTGGTGGGACTCTCATAGACATTTAAATTAGAATGTTTTATCATCTATTTCTCCAGCAAAATCATACTCTAACATTTTAGTATATCACTCTGGGAATCAAAAAGGAAGGAAAAACTAGCATTCTACCTTCATCACTCTCTTCTCCTACTAATTTAATATTATAATGGTGCCCTCTGCTTGGAACAAGGATTTTTATTTTCACTTGAGGTTATAATTCTTTACACAGATAACACAACAACAGAAGAGTTGGCCTGATGGGATAGAACTACAGCTACTCTTAGCTGATGTAATGCCTCTGGTAGTGGCCTATGCTCTATTAAGCAAAATGTGTATTTCTGACATTATCTCTTTTGTGAGGTTAAAATCTTGGATGGAAATTTATACTCAAACTAATATAACTCCAGAACTTTCTTAGAAGGGTAAAAATAATGCATGAAATACCACATTTGAGCTTTAGAATGATAATGCTGGGTTCAATCTCTGTCAGGAATGAACACTAAGCATACAAAGAATTGCAGCTTTTGATTAATATGATGCTGTTTGATGGTACAGCACAGAAAGTGTGAGTAGTCTTTCCTTGGAAGAAAGATATGCAGAGAAAAAATTGATTTATTTACATAGAGGTAAAAAAAGAGTAAAATGTTCCTATGTACAACTACAGAACTGGTTTTTATTTTGTTCTCAGGCATTTCAAATGCAAAAATGCATAAGCAATGTAAAGAGTAGAGCCTTAGTTGAGTCTTTATTAAGTTATACACAGTAGAATTTATTTTCCCATTTATTTTTCTACTTAAACATTCAAGGACTGCAAGGAGATTGATGCAGATGTTAGCTTAGAGGCACTTTGTTGGGATAAAATTAAATATGCAATGAAAACTATGAACACTGACTTAAGTTCTTGAACATGCTTACCCCACACACAGCTCCTCCAAGAAACTAAATACACTGGCTTATCTAATATTTTATGACTCAAACTGCTATTCAAGTATTTTTATGGAAATTGTTGGAAGATATCTTTACATCAATTGACTCAAGGTTCTCACATTAGGCTGAGGAGAGAATATCTTAACTAAGCTAGAAAAAGAAGGAAAACCATCTTAAAAACAAAATAACAACAACAAAACGAAAAGCAAAACAAAGCAAAACAAACCTATAAATTAAAAGTTAAATCTAAGTGTATTTTTTGAACACACTCTGAAAAAAAAAACCACAAAACCCCCACATAAACATCCCTTCATTTATGATAAAATTGTTGTTAAATAGAGTTGGAAGGTATCTTAAGGTATCAGCTAATCTGCCTCTTAACGAAAGCAGAATCAAGTAAGTTTAAAGTAGGTAATATTTTTCTTGCAGGTGTTTCTCCTTAAAATATTTCTTTGCTAAGTTTATAACATCCAAAACTATTAAAAAACTTATTTATTTAGTGTTTAATCAGTGTCTGATTAAAAAATTTTCTCAAGTACTATCTATACAAACAGATCTTTGTCTCAGTTCAATCATTTACTTCTCTGTTCTGAGTGAAGGAGAAAGCTTACCTCTTCGTGGCCACCTTTTTTCTTATAATATTTTTTCATCCTGTCTGTGTCTCAGTTTTCTTTTTTCCAGGCAAACCCACACATTCTAAGCTCTTCTTTGAATTATGAAATAATATAATAAAGCATGGGCCTCACGGTGTCATGCTGAACTCCTTAGCCTTTAGCTATAGTGAAAGCTCTTTCAGAGAGAACAGTCACTGTCTTTCACTGAATGCTGACCCATTGGCACATCTTACCTTCACACTCAGTGCATAAAAGGGATAAGGATAATTTCCTCTTCACTGTACAAATGCTGTCTAGCAAAAGTTATTCCATAATACTAATATTTTCTTCTTTATCAAGTCAAAATGTTATGTGCTGTAGAGACTGACCCATGTTGCTCAGTTAAATGAGAATTTATTGAAAAGCACTGTAAGAATTTTTTGTCATAAAGCTGATGTTACCACATGCAAAAAAATTACTTCTTCCTGGAGTTAAGTGTTAAAATCTAAGGAGAGTTCAATATGAACACAGGTTAATTGTTCATCTTGCTCAGGTACCTGCAGCTATTAAATCTGCCTTTTTCCTTTCTGTGGCTTTAATGGCTCCAAAATATATATCTTTGCTTCTGCATTAAAATGGTAGTGAAAATAGTTTTGTGAATCCCAGCTAAGATAGATCAGTCAACACAAAACTTTTATTTTCACTTTTAGACTTAAGGAAATTAATTGCAAGACAAGATTTCTGAACAAAACCTGTTATGGACTATATCAAAACATAATCTCCAGAATAGAAACCTTACAGATATTTCTTCTTCAAAACATTATGGATGAGAGTGAGAAACTCTTGTATGGACAAAAACATTGAGGACATGAATGAGGAAACTAGGATAAATTCTTTGTGGGGAAAATTTGGGAAAACAAATGAACAATTTATGCTGAGCTGATACCTTAATCGGCCTCCATTAATTGAAATACTCAGATAATTCAGGACAGTTATGGTCTTATTTTATAATTCATGTTTCACATAAAAGGAGGAATTTATCTGTGGAGAAAGAGTAAAATTTTCATGTAACCAAACTACTATAAATATAGTAAAAGCTACAAATAGAGTTACAAATATAGAGAAAGATGAAGCTGCCCATCCTTTTTGGCTAAATAAACAGTATCTATGCTACTTCCAGGGAGTTTCCTCTGTTTTCAGAATGTATGAGACCTATTGCAACTACATGGATTTTACTGTGAAAAGGAAGAAAATATTAGTTGTATGAGTGTATGAGTGTATGAGCATCAAATATTTTTCTCCTGTAACACCACTTGAGGGAATCCATGGAATGAAGACATTTGTCTGTACTAACATATTGAATGATGTCAAGGCATAATGCAATTTCCAATCAGTGAGTCATGGTCCTGAGCACGCTTCCTCCTCACTGCAAGGTTTTGCTGGATATCCCAGCACTGATGTGGTGCAGTTGGGTCATCTGGGATCAGGCTACTGAGAAAGAGCAGGCTGAGAAGGCTCTTTTCTCTCTGTTCAGGAGCTCAAGCACTCCTTTCTAGCTTGCCTGAGCTGCTTGTCAGCATGCTAAGCAAGGTTACTCACCTTATTGAGACCAACCTTGATTTCCCAGCTCGAATTTGGGCCTGCCTGGATACTGTGGATATGTCTGACCATTTCTAGGCTCCTGATTGGCACCTGACACCATCCACATGTTGGACTTGGTTCCCTTTAGGTTGAGTACTGTGGGGACTGTGCCCATAGGATCCACAGATCACCCAGAATTGTTAGGGTTTGAAAGGGCCTCTGCAGATCCAATACTCTAATCCAATACTCCTACCAAGGCAGGGTCATCCTAGAGCAGGTTACACAGGTGGGTTTTGAAAGTCTCCAGAAAGGGACAATCCATGAACCCTTTGGGCACCAGTGCTCTGCCATGGTCAGTGTAAAGTAGTCCTTCCTCATGCTAAGGGGGAACTGCTGTTTAGTTTATGGGCATTGTTCTGTGTCCTGTCATTGGGCACCACTGAAAAGAATCTGGCACCTTCCTCTTGACACCATTATTTGAGATATTTGTATGCTTTAATGAGACCCCCTCTCAGTCTTCTCTTCTCTAGATTTAAGAGATTAATTGAATTTTTGACCAGTCACCCTCCCTCAGCCTTGGATTCTGGCTCTGTACTCTGCCCAAACTCCCTGGTCTCTGACAGAGTGTGGGAGCTAACAGGAGTCAGCTACCACAAACAACATGGCATGTAGTTTAGACAACCTTAATCTGGAATCTTATGAATATGATAATACGGATGAGGCCAGTCACCTGCTATGAATTTAACCAGTGTTAAATATATAAATATATATATATATATGTATACACATATATGTATATATATTTATTTATTTATTTATTTATTTATTTATTTATTTATTTATTTATTTATTTATTTATTTATTTATTTATTTATTTATTTATTTATTTATTTATTTATTTATTTATTTATTTATTTATTTATTTATTTATGTATGTATAGGGAATCTTAGAGAGGGTCAGGTGATTGATGTCCTACGCTATTTGAAATTGGGACAGGTGAAATTTGAGCATGTTGACAGGGCACAGAGATTTGGATCAGAAGAGAGATTTAATTGCTGTGCGTTGTCACACGTCTCTCCCAGGGTACATGGAGCAACAGCAGGAAGAACAAAATGGGAATGTGATGTGATGGGGGCACTTGGTGTTGAAACTGAAAGTGATTGTGTTAGGTTGTTCATGGCAAGTTCAGGAGACCAGGTGGGCTCATTGAGGTTGGACAAGGAGTCATCCCTGGGCTGGGGGAGGCATAGGGAGTTCTAGTGGAACAGAAAGGGCAGACCCTGACAGAAGGGACACTTCTAGTTACACTCTCAGCTTCCAGACAGCCAGGGGCAGTGGACAGCTCCAGGCATCACACAACTCCCTGAGGATAGTGACAGGCTGAGGCTGCACCAGGATGTGACCTAAGGATGGGCCTGCCTCAGCAGGGGCATGGCTGGACAGGCCAGGGCTGTGGGAGCTGGAAATCAGCTCTACTGCAGCATCACTGGGGCAGGGGATGATAGCACTGGGGGTGCCATGGGCTCCTAGGCTGTGGGCAGGGGTAGCCCTGATGGGGCTAGAGACAGTCCTCAGGACCCTGTCACATATGTATAACCTCTATACAGCTATTCATTTTTTATAATATATTGTAGCTGGTTCTCTAGCAGGCCATTAAAAAAAAATCACTACTTTTTATTTTCATTAGATTTCAGAGTAATATGTGAATTTCTAAACTCTGTATTTGTGGTGGTGATATACTGTTTATATTTTATTGATAATCCTGAGCACCCAGTCTCAAAAATGTTTCTTAGCATCAGTACAAATGCTGAGTCCCTGTTGGAAAGAGAATGTGCAGAAATTCATCAGGAAGCAAGTGTTTGCTGTGCTAAAAGGAATGTCATCATGACAGAGAAAAATAGGAATAGACAAGTGACACTGCAGATTAATTCATAGCATCATAGAATCAATCACTGAGGTGTGAAAAGTACCTTAGACGAGGGCAGCCATCAATACCAGATTAACACTTCTCTTAGCTGCTGCTGATTTTCTTTCATAAAATAATATGGCTGCTAGTGGTAAAAAAAAAATCTTATTTATTCAATATCTCAGCTCCTAAATATTCAGATTTCATTTCTGTTTTATACGCAGTATGTATGCCTTTATTTCAATTATGTATTCTATTTTTTCCATTTCCTTTCAAATTGATACATGATTTATTATAGATTTTTTGGTATTCTATGCTTTTATCTAGATTTTTTAGGTGTTCATTTCTGGAACTTTATTGTTTCTGCTGGAAAAATAAACAGTAACAGAACAGCTTCACACCTCAGCAAATAATCTGCAATTAAATCATCTGGACAAATGAAATGAGTTTATACTCTTAATGAAAAAGGTGGCTGAACTTCTTTCTAATTTGCAGGTCATTTATCATTTCCCTTTTTATTTTCAGGATTTGACAAGTAAGAATTTTCCACTTTCTGCTTCACAAAAATTCTATAATTGTGTTAGATATGCTCAAGATCACATATACTTTGAGAATTAATATGAGAGCAACTACAAACTACAGCTAATTCTTTTCCCTTTAAAAACTGGATTTTCCCCATTTTTCCTTCTTTTTGTAGGCAGAGGGAAGTGGTGTGTATTTAAAAAAGAAAATCCTAAAATTCTTTGAGGTTTTATTTCAACAGTTCTCGTGCTTTATTTGAAACCTCCCACTTGTTTGACATCTGTCTGTAGTATTCATTTAGTGTATTTTTACAGTCCAGGAAAAATTCTCTTGTTACTGTGCATACTTTGGGAAATGATACAATGGTGATTTAGTAGCAATTTACGAACACTATTCTAATCTTCCTGAAATGAGCACAAACCTTCTACATTGAATATGAAAGATACAGCACTTGAACATATATTTTTTTCTTAATGTAAACAGCCTTGAGTGCCATGATTAGGATGACAGTGATTTTCGGTTAACTGGCTTTCATTAATCCAGTGCAAACACAACAGGACAGTTCCATTAATTAAAGCAATATTGTGTGAACATTTCAAACACTCCAAACTCTCTCTTCCCCTTCCCTACATTTTTACCCCTTTTTCTGCATTAAATATACATCTATTAGCTCCTGTTCTGTCACTTGAGAAGAGAATTAGTCTAAAAGACTGTCATGAATCCTGAGTTTTCCTGTGACTTCATGAGATTAGTTTTTATGTGCTTCTATTCAGACTGTGGCTACATCTGAAATTTTAAGGTCTTTGATGTTTTTTGAAGATATGTGAACATTGCTTTCTTTTAAATTCATACCTACACTTTCTGCTAAAGAACCAAAAAATGGCACATATAAAGTATTTAATTGACAGAAGCAGGTCTGAGGTTTCTTCATGCCTGTTATAAAATAATAATTCATAAAAGCCATCCAGCCAGCCATCAGGGCAACATTTTTCTTTATCTGTTCAAGGGACCAGAGGTATTATTTCAGATGGCTCTTGGTCATTGTAACCAAAGGTACTGTTCAAATTACTCCAAGACAGCTTTGCATTACACAGGATAAATGACCTGCAAAGTCATGATACTGAAATCTGAAGTACTCTCTGGTTTTATTTCCACAATGCTAATCTCTTGATTGGCATAATGAAGTATTTTGAGCTATTATATTAAAATATTGTAATTATATTCTAACATTCAAGGTTAAAACCAAAACAACTTCCAAACTTTCATAGACATTTCATAGAAGCTAATATACTTTACTTGCAATTTCACGGCATAATAGGATAGTAATAGGAGTGAAGATTAAAAATAATGGAAATTTCTTTTGATTGTTCATTGTAAATTCTTTTCCTTTAAAGTCTTACATGTGAGTTCAAACAGGCCACCTGCAGAAGAAACTGAAGACTTCTAGTTGTTTTAAATAAATTATAAGGTAGTAATACCCTTTACTTTGTCTCACTGAGTAACTGGAATTATCTAGGATTTCTAAATTGCTATGTATAAATCTTCATTGCAATGTATGTTCACTAAATTAGGAAACTACAGGACAAATTTTAGTTGTTAAAAGTCAGAAAGAAAGAAAACTTTTCTCACTCAGGAATAAAAAAAATGTAAACATTTATTTAAGGTATTTACCTTGATTTAATTAGGTATTTTACTAAATTATAAAAAATTTAGTCAGTTCTTCAGATCTGCCATGTTCATGTTCACTTTCTCAATTTTTAATAGCAGCCTTTTAAGACTTGAAAGATTATTAGATGTTTTGGCATAGTCTCCAAGTCCACTATTGTTTCAGCCAGACTCTCTTGAATTCTCATAATCACGTTCCCCAAAAGTTTGTCCTTATAGAGGACAAATATTCAATAAAGCAGCTCAGTGAAGTATTATGTATATTTTATGACAGTGCAGTTTTACCCCAATCTACATGTTCAGCCTGGTTATCTAGTGCGTAAAAAACCCCAAAGTAATTCAGTTTTCTCCATTTTATATTATTCCATCCCATTCTACTGTAGAGACAGTTCCACCCAAAGGAGTGATCATCAGACAAAGAGTCACTGTATCTATTTGGCTTGGTTAGTGTTTGCTTCACATCTTAAGACCAAGCTCTTCAAAGCACATGCGAAATTTTGTCTCCCTGCAAGTCAGTGAGAAAGTTCCCACTGACTTTACCTAAATTACAATTTCATGGGAGGATTCAGGCTAGCATTTGCCAGACCTACAGCAGACTATAGTCCTGAAGACTTTCCTTGCTAGTGTTAGTACCCCAGGAAATCTCACCGTCCCCTCTAGAGAAAGAAAGATCTGTAAAGAAAAACTTCCGCTTTCCGGTGGATTCCCCCCCACTCTCACCCCTATATTTGGCCTAGACAAATATTCAGTGCAACAGGTCTCTCTGGAGACTAATTGAAACAAATCCATCTGATCAAAGAATAAAGAATGCTGGTTGCCATTGCAGACTTTTGCAGGACTTCAATCTAATGTTTTTTTCCAAGATGGGTGAAAGCAAGTTGTTCTGTCACCATCAGGTTTACAGGTACAGTTTATGGAGCATGATGTCTTGATGAAGTGTAATTGCAATTTTTTTCTTCAGCTTCCATTTCTTTGGATTTTAAAATATTTTAAATTAAAAGTGTCATTTTATGGTTTTACCATGCCTATGCATCAGAAATTGTAAATATTCCAACTGTCAGTAAAAAAGAAAGTTTCCTTACTTTACAGTTGTGTTTACCTTTTCAACAACTGGAGTGACACAGAGTGGAAGCTGCACTCGGAAAAGCTTGTCTCAGTCACAGGATTCATTTGCTGCAGCCAATGACTCCTTAACCTCTAAAAATGACTGATTTGAACCCTACACATAAGCACATTTAAGTGTCATAACCTACTCATTAGCAGGAAGAACAGAAAGATAAAAAAAATCCAAAGAAACCCTAAGTGAAGATTGATTTTGTATGCACTTGCTCACACATATCTTAGAGTTACAATACCACAGCTAAGAATAATTACTAAGGAGGAAAGAAAAGGACAGAGAGCTGAGTTGAACTCTGTGAAGTTCAAATGTGCAAACCCTCTCTGTTCCAGAAGTGAAGTGACATTCTCTGACTTGGGTGGGAATTTGCATAATGTGGGAAAGCTTGTTTCTTATCTTCACATAGTTGTGCTTGCTCTGGAATTATCAATTTTCAAGGAGCATTTCAAAACGTATGCAAAAAAGGACTGCTCTTGAACCTCTGTAATCTCATATCCATTTGGAACACACATCAGGGGTTTGCTAAACCTCTGACTCTCCCATAATACTGCTTACATGACAATGATCTACTTCTTATATAGGCACCACAGAAAAATAATTAAAGTTTAGAAGAAACAGATATTGCTACAGAAATCATGTTTCAATATTTGAAATCAAATCATGTTTTGATACAAGGTCATAGTGTGGAATTATGTGTTGCCAATGTCACATATCTTGGAAGAACTATTTCAGAAAGCACAGGTGTGCATCAGGCAAACAAAGCTATTTTAAGTGTCTATGTTTGCTTTCCCAGTGCAGAATATTTGTGTTGCTTTCATCTGTCCATGTGGACTCTGCAAGGAATCAGGAAGATTAAGCTGAAGATCTCATCAGTAACTGTAGGTACATAGAGACTTTAAAGAGTCCTATGACTTATATCCTTTGTCTCACATTCTATGATAAAATGAACATTGTGGGTCTGAAGAATGCTTGCTGATGATGAAATTATTTTTGTTAAAATCAAATATGATTAGAATTTTACGGAATCCCAAAAAAGATTTTTAGAAGTTAGCACAGCTGCAAAATACGTTAAGAAAAACTTGATTTGATTTTTGTTGCTTTTTTAGTTTTTTCTTTTACTTCTTTTCCTTTTCTCCCTCCCCCACTTTTCAAATAAAAAGATGAATATTCAATGGTCTAATTTGCCAAAAGGTGAGTAATCCAATTTCATTCATTCTCTGTAAGCACCACATTAAGAAAAACTGTATTTTGGCCAAGTAAGCTTTTAGGCATTAAGAGACTTTCCAGTTTTGTTCCTAGATGTCTAAATCATTCTAGGCTTAAGGCTTTGCTATTTCTCTAATGCAATTTCTTCGTTGTATACTTGGGATAATATTTTATTGCTTCAGTAAAGCAGCATTATGAGAAGAAATATGTAAGAAAGTTATTCCCATGCTGCATTAGTGAGAAAAACAAGGCATTGGCACCAGTGAGTCTGAGCTATGAATAATTTTAGTGGAGGTAAGGTAAAGGATTCAAAGTTATGCAGGAAGTATCACAAGATGTCTTCATAATGATGCTTGAAAAAATACCCTCACACAGATTCATTTATTTATGCTACAATTCAAAAGCTTATGTAATAGCATTCAACTATTTAACATCCACTTGAATTACTGTACACTGTGACTAATGTTATTAAATAAAATCAAGAGCTTTTAATGGGATTTCTCACACTTTCACAATTCTTACTATTTCTATATAAAAAAAAAAAAAAAAACAAAAAAACAGTTACTGAGTTTTAGCTTGTATCCTGAGCATTTTCATCTGCAGAATTTGGTGAAAAAATATTAACTTTCAAGGCATCTATGAAATGTCACAGACAAGAAAAAGCATAGACTGCTTTCCACCCCTACCCCCCCTGTCTTTGTACAGTTGTCCTTGGTAAGATGAAATAAGTGAAATGAATCATG
Organism: Notiomystis cincta; assembly: GCA_013398075.1. Lineage (NCBI taxonomy): Eukaryota > Metazoa > Chordata > Aves > Passeriformes > Notiomystidae > Notiomystis > Notiomystis cincta. The sequence goes on along the minus strand of VZRX01023599.1, from coordinate 17,170 downwards.
TGCTGTCAGCATTATTGAGCAAGTCCTGATGGCTTTAGCTTGAGGTTAAGGTTAGAAAATCTCTCTGAATATTACAGTTTGCTTTCTCTCTCCATATCTCAGGCTGAAATGTCCGTTCTTAAAATCTGTTTCTCCCTCCCTCCAAATCGATGCAATCAGACTTTGCTGAAAAATTGAAAAATTATGTTCTTCAGCTTTTGCGTGTTTCTCTGAAAGCAAAAACTCTTGACATTTTCTTGAACTCCTCAGTATGATTCCATATTATTTATCTGGAAGTCTTGTCTTCACATCTGAAAGCAGACTCTGCTTGTTCTCTTCCCTGATGGTAGACTTCTTTGCTGATTAATATTACTATATTAATACCATAATAATACTACTTGTTATTTCTACACATTTTCCAATTTTGCACACATAGTAAAGCTATTCTGTTAATTCTTTTTTTCCAAAGTATGACTGGAGCAGTTTTACGCATTTCATAAAAATGATGCTATAGAAATTAAAAGTGTTTGTAGTGTAACAATAGTGGAAACAGATATGGTTGCTATTTCAATCCATTCATTATAAAATGAAGCTGGAAATAAACTCACACTCTGTCAAATGCTGTGATAAAATCTTGGGGCTGTCTCTAATCACCATGGTCAAGAATCTAAGTGTACATGTCACACCTGTTATTCAGTTTGTTTTGACTGGTTTGATTTATGTAGAAACCTAAACACAGAGTAGGAAGAGTAATATAGTTTGAGCACATGATGGACACATCTGGACCTGAGAACCTGTAAGCTGCTCTGTGCCCAGTAATACAATAATATGCAGACAGCAGAGATTAAAAAGTAAATCAATTGAAAACAGTTAGATAAATTTTCTTTATGAAGTTAACTGAAAAGGGGCTGAAAATACCCACAATTTTACAGGCAGTAAATAAATAAATAGTGATAAATGTGACTTGTGGAAGTCAAGTTCTCTAGTGAAGAGAAGAATAAAAAACATTCCTTCCTAATTTAAAATTAATTTTATATAAGGTTCCTGGTGACCTTTCTTCTGAGGAAGAGAATGATGTAAACATAAGTCAATGAAACATTTGTTTATGTGTCTGTGAATAACTTAGAAGCATATGTTGGATGGGATACAAGATCAGGCCATTTAACTGCAAATATAACATATAATGCAAATATAAATCTGTACTTATGTATTCAGATCTGTTGTCTAAACAAAGGTGTCCAGTGCCATCTTTTTTATCATGCTATCCCACATACATCCACTCTCTGACTTTGCAGAGAGGGCAGGGCTCCTGGAGTCTTGTGCTGTATCTGACAGAATTGTGCAGATCTCAGCTGTCTCTACACATATATATGTAGACAAGTTAATAAAGTCCCTAATCAGTATAGGTAATGGAGCTTTAGAGCTATTCAGCTGACCAAATGAAGGTGCCTAATTTAGGGTGACATGAGCAGCTTTCAAGGTGATTGTACTGACCGAAGGCTTGATGTAGGTTCACTTTTATACTATCTGAGATACAGAGAAACTGAAACATTTCAAACTGTATTGCTTTTCTAACTATGGGCAAGTTTATACTGAATACAGTGGCCTGATGGAGCTTGAAATGTTCTGTAATTCTATTACTTCATGAAATGTAAGCAGTGTGAATACATATCTACATAAAGAACTGTCAATTTGTGTCATTCTTTGACAAATGCAATTGAACTATGTGATTAAAACAAGCAGACAGTGGAAGTGTGGAAAGAAGTTTACATCTTGCATTATACAAATTTCCCATCTAGTTTTTTCCCTCTTTAATTACTTTAATGTGCATTAGAGTCCATTTTATTTCCTGCTAGTTTTAGTCAGGATTTAGTTCTTTTACCACACCAAAGTTTGTACATCATGAAGATGTTTGTGTGTAAACTACAGAGCCTCTAGATGCTCTTCCAAAAGGCAATGGTTCTTGTGTAACCTTGCCACACTCTGTGAACATTTCAGGTACTTTAAGAGATCTCTGATTGCAACACACACTTTCCTTTAGGCAAGCAAATTAACCTCCAACCCTTAAGGGTTTTGAAAATGGCTTCAACACAAAAAATATAGGTAATTATATGTAAAACATGAATTCAAATAAATTTTATGCACTAAAAATGCAAGCAATATTCTTAACTGGTATTTCTGGAGTAAGAAGACACAGTGGGTTAACAATCCAGTGCCATATTCTCACTTACACTCATCTGATACACAATGCCATTGTACTCGTGTTAGATTCATTTAAAATTAAATGTAATTTTTCACTTCTACTTCACACTGTGAAATTATGCAAATGAAAATTAAGCCTTGGCTTTTCCCTACAGTGTATTTTGCTGAGTTCTGACTACTCTGAGTTACACTCACAGAAATTTAGAAGAAGTTATGAGATTGCAGCCAGTAAGAATGCTACTCACTATTTCAAATCCTATTTTAAGGTTTCTGTTAATTTCATGTTGTATAGGCTAAATCATAGAAAATGGTGCAGATTGGATTTTCTTTTAGCTAGTTAAATGTTTGAAGTTTAAAGTATGCTTAAGAGTATTTTTTTTTCTTTAATTTTACTGCTTCAGACTAAAATAGTTTGATTTCTCCCTCCTCACAAGAAAGTCAAATGAGTATTTTTGGATATTTTAAAACAATATCCTTGTAAATGATGCAAATTTGGTATCTATAAATCCAACAAAGAAATTAATGATCTAGCACCACATAAGTGATGCAAGACATCAGAGTGAGGTTTGAGAGGCATCACTCCATCTAGCCATTTATAAAGTGGAAGAATTATTTTGCATTGTAAGTTTTATAATTTAGCATCAGATTTTTTTTCCCCCTTGGGTTCTGTCAGTTTTTATAAGAGATTACCTAAGAATGGAAGGCAAAAATATTCTTTTAAGTAGGAAAATTTTAAAAATACATTTTAAAATTCTTCATTCATAGAGAATGCATAGAAATATTTAGTGACTGTTCTACACCAGGAAAAGGGAGGAGCAGGGGTTGTATTGAGAAAGAGGTAGAGATGTTGCAGATTTTCTTTCTGGATTTTTATAAAAAGGATCCAACAACAAGATAAAATCTGTCTATTAAGACAGAATTAGAAGAGGAATATAGGTAAGTAAATATTACTTGAAAGGCTGTAGGAAGAACCCATTTGGGTAACATCTTTGCAGCATCGGCTGAACACAGGATGGATTTTCCCACTCCATGCTGCACAGCCCCTCGGATCCCCTAGTGGGATATTACATAACTTCCTTACAAGAAAACAACTGTTTTTGTAAAGGATGTTCACATAAGAACTTCTTGCTGCAATTTTAGATGAAGACAAGGCATAAGTGATGTAATTGCCAGCTCCAAGTGGAGTTGTCTGGAGGCTCCTTGTTCTAAGTTTATCTGTAGCCAAGAGTTTTGTGCAGCCCAACAGAGCCTGAAGACCAGCCTGGCCACACAGTGCAGTGCATCAGAGGCTTGTGCCTACTCAGGTTAACTGTATTGTGCATCACTAATCCCTTTTCTTCCAGCAGCTTCCTGGCCAAGATCAGTGACTGAAAATATTCTGGAAAGTAAGATCATCTGAAAATCTCCAAGGTAATGAAATGTTTATTCTCTAGGTATATTTAGCCTTTAGAGAGTGATATGAAAAAGCCATAACAAGAAGCATGTTTTAGTCAGCGTAAGTGCAACTGAGTATCCCCCAAGGAAAACTTAGGCACAAGAAAATAAAACGGACTTGGGATCTTTCTGAAATGTCCTCTGCATAAATTCAGTTTAATTCACATAAGCTGTGAAGGGAGAACCGTTTGATAAGGAAATACATTATTATAGTCTTATGAAGTTAAATATAAAAAGTCTATTTTCTCCACTGCCTTTCACCATAATTGGATTTCTGTCTGAATAGTTTGACTGAATACAGCAAGATCAACAAAGATGGCAGAATCTCATCCTAAATTTCAGTAGAAGTCCCATAAGACAAGAGACATACATGCAATAGTCAGTTTTAGAATATAAAATCCAATAACTTATGCTTTCATCTGCAAGATAAAAATTATATGAATTTTACTAGATAAAAGTACCAGTATAACAGACTGAATGGATGCATAAATGCCACTATGCTCCTTGTTATTTAGCTAGAAAACCTCAGTGATACATTAGCCATACAATATGGGTTGCTAAGAAACGAAGTAAAAAATTCTTGACAATTATGGAAGCTTACTTGTAACCACAAGAAAAGAAAGCTTAGAGGTTTAGTAAAGAATAAGGGAAGGTAAAGAAAACTTGTGGTATAATTTCTCCTTTTTCCTTAAAAAATACATCTATTTAGATCTCAGGTCTTGTCTTTTAAATCAATCCTTGGTTTATTTCTTTTCATTGCCAAAATGAGATTTTTTTTAAATTGCTTTCAAACATGGATTAGACATATACTCTTCTCTGTTGAAGGTATTTATTTTAAAGCAGGATTTCTATCCTGCATATACAGATGGTCACCCTCACATTTAAGTGAAGGCTTATTTTGCATTATAGGTTTCTGGATCAAACCCTTATTGTTAGGCCTTTTAGAGAAGGAGAAAATCACTGATCAGACAGGTATTGTATTGCTTTGTGATGTACTTATATGCTTCACCAAAAGTAACTTCCTAAAATAGCTCCTCCAAACAGAATAAGGGGAAAATATGTTTAAATTTTCAGTTTCCTGATATGAACTGGATTTTGGTTATGGAATTGATGTTTGTTCCTGGAATTATGTTAGTCTAATGCTAAATGGTAAAATTCAGATATGACTTACTAAGCCATAATGAAGCTTTGATAAGAGGTCTGAGAAAATATGTACTAGTCTTAGAGGAGTACAAGGTTTAAAAAGGTAGAAATATTAAATATATATGAGTTAATATAATAAATTTTCCTTCTGTAAATTTTTTAATGGAACTTAATAGGCATAAAATCATTAGGGAACAGTTGAATGTAGAGTTTTAATGAAAGTGCTTTGAAACATACAGAAGTGTATTAAGAATTATCTCCATTAAAATTCTTCTGTACTTTATGATATGAAAATTTCTTATCTATTTGTTATAGTAAAAATCTATGGAAATAAATAAAAATAGGTTTTCAATTGAGGTATATGAGTAAATCTACGCACTTCTCTGCATCCAAGAACAAACCCCCCTGCTTTTCTTTAAATTTTGGTTCCAAATGGAACTAAAGTATGACAATTATATGTGACTAATGCATTGTGGGTTTATTCTTCAAAGAATACATATGGGCTTTTTTTTTTTTAAATAAAAAGTCTTCAGGTTCATACATTTGCTTATAGGTAGCTATTTATTTTCATTGTCTGGAGAGTTAGATAATTTTTTTTTGGTAAAAACCTAAGGGACCTTAAAGATTATCTCATCTGAACACCCTTATTGTGGCCAGGGACACCTTTCACTAGAAAAGGTTGCTCAAAGTCCCATCCAACATGGTCTTCAACATCTCCAGGGATTGGGCATCCACAACTTCCCTGGCAACCTGTTCCAGTGTCTCCCCACTCTCTCAGCGAAGACATTACTCCTAATTGTAAATCTAAACCTGCTCTATTTCAGTTTTAAACTATTCCCCCTTGTCCTGTCACCACATATCTTTGTAAAAAGTCTCTCTCCAGCTTTCTTTCAGACTCCCTTTAGAATGCTGCTGGTAGGTCACCTTGGAGCCTTCTCTTCTCCGTGCTGAACAACGCTAATTCTCAGCCTGTCTTCAGAGGAGAGATGTTCCAGCTCTCTGATCATCCTTGTGGTCCTCCTCTGGACTTGTTCCAACAGGTCCTTGTCTTTTATATACTGAGGACCCAAGCAGGACACAGCAGGACAAGAGCAGAGAAGAGGGAGAGAACCAGGTCCCTCAGACAGACAGTAGAAGCCAAAGAGGGTTTTTACCCTGCTTCAATTTGACATCCAGATCTGGCCAGCAGACTGGGTCTCCATACTCCAATGACTATATTAGTTCAAATAAATGAGACAAGATTGCCTAGAGTGATCTCAAATTGCATGGTTTCTACTCTTAGAAAATTGAAATATAACTTCCTATTTTCAGCTCAAAAAGAAATTGAAGTCACTATGTTGATTAATTTTTCTAGTGATTAAATTATTTTGTGTAATAGGTTAAGTAGAAAGTAGAGCCAAATTTCTGTACTTCCAACAAATGCAGTTTCTTGTTTCCAAACTGATAATGTTACACAATTTGCAAGTTGTGGGGAAAGGTTGACTTTGGGTATGGTTTTTTTGTTTGGTTTTCTAAGCAGTGTAACAGTGTTACTGCTGCCACTGGCCTCTCAATATTCATTTTCCCCTACTTGTGTGAGGAAATTAAAAAATTTTATTTCAGATAATACACAACATTTATATCAGGCTCCTGCCATACTCTAAAAGAACTTAAATATCGGTTTTTCTGTCGTGATGAGAATATTATTATTATACCATCTGAGACAACTCACATGCATGATATTAGACATTTTTAAGTATATAATCTAACCAGAAACTCTGCCTATTCAAGTTGATGACAATAAAGATGATTTCCTTTATAAAGGTCAATTTCAACTTAGCTTATAACATGTTTTCTTTTCAACAGTGGTAAAATTCCTGTTCAAAGTTTTCTCAGTTTTTTTTTTTTCCACTTGTACAGAACTCAGCTTATTTCAGATCATCGGAGTAATTTTCAGGACTTTTTGTGGTTTAAAATAGTGAAGGATCACCACTGATATCTACCAATGTAGTTCACATATATCTGCAGAAAATCAGGACCGCTCATCCTAAATGTGAGATTTTAAATAGAATTGAAAGGGAGTTAACGTGATACAAACACTGCTTCACAAGGAAAAAAAAAAAACATTAAATACTGGAGATTCAATTGATTTTAAACAGTGAAGTTACATAAACTGTAAAGTAGTATTTTACACTGAATTTGCATGTGGCAATATTTCTGGAGGGCCAGCCACTTGAGCTATTTAAAAGTACAAACAAAATTGTAAATTTGTAAAAAAATCTGTTGTGTTGTTTGAGATAAGACAGTTACCAGTGTAAAGCCTGTACCAGAATTCTAAATAGCTTCTCTAACATGGAGTTCTGATGCAGAAGTGTCGTAATCCTATAATCTTGGCTCCATTTACTATCTTTAGTGCTTGAACTATAAGTTTATTCTCAAACACAAGAAGTTATGTACAAGAATCAGTTTCTTTGTTGGAAGCATGTAGAAACAAGTCAATTTGTCTTTCTGTAGACAGCTTGTATGGCCTTGCACAAAATTATGCTACTTTCTCACTGAACTAAAGAGACAGAAGGTAAGGTATTAAGTAGTAAGGCTACAGTAGATTATCAGAATAAGAGAACTACAAAATTATCCAGGTTGGAAGGGATGTCAAGAGGTCTTTAATACAACTTTGATTCAAAGAAAGGTCAACACTGATTTCATACCAGGTTTTAAAAGTCTTTCTTTAGCTGAATCTTGAGGACCTTCAAGGCCAGCATTGTAAATGTTCTCATTCACTCATGGAACATCAATTTCTCTTGTTAATTTCCCAGGCTATGTGCATTTGTGCACATGAACTTCAGACAGCTTTGGCTTCTAGTGTTCTTTATCCTTCACAAGATCTCCCTTACACACATCCTCCTGTCCTATGTATACCCTTGTCATATCTTTCTTCACTTAACTGAAAACTCTTATCACCATCTGATGATATGAATGGTTTAGTCTTCATCACCAGTCTGACAAGTCCTGTTGTCAAGAAGATTTGTCCACACTTTGTCAAATAGATCTCCTATCTCACTAGAAGTCCTTATTCCTTAGAAATCCCTGTCATAAAAAATCAAAGCACTGCTTGTGACGATGCCACTAATCTGCTTGTTATTTCAGGATACCTCAGGAACTTCTGCCTGAGGCTTTCCCATCATCCACGGGACCAAGGGGAAACCATCTTTGTCCTCATCTCTCTGTGCTGACTCCTGATTGCTCCAGTTCTCCCTTGGCAGTGTGACTGGCATACACATGGATGAGCAAAAATCTGAAGGCCACATGAGACTTGTCATCCTCTATGCAACATTCGGGATCCAAGCCCCATCAATGAATTAATCTCCTGTGGCAGTTCTGGTTGGAAGGTGGGTGCTTTTATCTCTTGCAGAACAGTCTCAAAACACCATTGCCAGCTGCTTCCTCTCGTCACTAATTCTTGGTTCAGGCTCAGCTGGCTCTGAAATCTATTCCAGTGAAGATCATTCCCTTTCCTTGGCTATTAGTGCAACGTATGAATTCTGTAAATTAAAATCTGGAAGCCAAGGAGCCTCTCTCTTGCTTACAGAGAGCACAAATCCCCATCCCTCTCTACCTTGGGAGCGTCCATACACAGTTATTCACGTATAATCTTTCATTTTCCCTCTTTCTTTTCTTTCTGTAGCTCAGTCTCCGAGGCTTTCCCATCATTCACAGGACCAAGGGGACAACCATCTGCCTCTGCAGTCTTTGTGATGATCACACAAACCTCCTACTCATCCTCCCTGAGTTTCAGTGTCTGGTTGCCTTCCCTCACAAGTGAGGCCACCATGGCTCTCACTCCACCCTGCTCCATATAAAGCAACAGATATGAGCCCTGGGAGGCAGCATCCTCTGTCTGACAATGTGTGGGACCCATGACCTCCAATGTGCCGGGGTTCTTACTCCAGCTGAGGCTGGACACTGACCCTGGTGAGGACAACACTACTGCCGGGCAGTCCTGCTCTCTGGAGGAGGGTTCCTGGATCCTCTTTGCAGCCACTGGCAAGAAAAGTGTCCTGCAAACAGTCAAAATCCTTGTAAGCTTGCTTATCTTGCTGGGAGTTGTGGTCTGACTCACCAGCTAAACAGATATCCCCACTACAGAGGAACAGTAGGTCACTCACTCATCAAAAGGCAGTTGTTCAGCAAACAACTTAAACTCAGTTTGCTTTAGCACCAAAACAATATGAACACAAAGGGACCAGTGTCCTGGGATTTGCATATTTTGTAATGAAATTAACTAGAGAACTTTCTTAATTGCCTTTTTTTTCCCATTCCTTATCTTAATTTCAGAAATAGTTGAGCATATATTTTATTTATAACTAAAATACTATGACCATAAAAATGTTAATAATTATTATTTTGATAAAAAAAAAACCAGGAGTGAAATCTGCAATTCACAAAATCAGAAATTCTGAATATTCTAAAGGATGTGGAATTGAGATTTGAGGACTTCAAGGGAGCTTATTTGCTCCATCAGTTTTATAGGATTATTTTTGGTGCAGTTTCAACTGATTACTAGAGGAAATCTTCCTGCCAGCATATAATTTTCTGGAAAACTAATTATTGTTTTAGTTGATCATAGGTGAAGTGGGTGGGGATGTCTATTTTTAATCTTTCTGGAATCTCAATTTTTATGACCCTGTTTTCCACTGATTACAATTTTGCCAAGTTTCAAACATTTGGAATGAAATAACTATGTAAGATGCCTCCTGCTTAAATACCCTTCAAAAACTTTTTCAGAATCTAGTGGGGGAAGTGAGGGAATAGCAGGTTGCTACACCCTGCCCCCAAACCCTCTAGAAGCTCCAACACTTTTTGTCATCTTTGGAGGCAAGAATGTCTTCCCATTTAATTTCCCAAGGTGGTCAACTTGCTTGTTATTTCTAGGTTAATACCATCAAAATATAAGAACTAGACAAATCCTTATATATTCATATTTCTTTTTAGAATTCTATGATTATCGATTCTGAAATTGTTAACTGCTTTGGACATCTAGTACTTTTTGACTGACCTGTGCATATACCTTTCTCTGAGAATGACTGAGCACTTGTTAACTCAGTAATTTAAGCAGTGAGGAACATTTTCATTAAATTATTCTTTCTGACTGGAGCATTTAGTTGGGAGGATTTTGTCGTGCTCCTTGTATTTTCTTTATTAAGAACCAGGCCAAAAAAATAAGAAGAGTGAAAAACCTTCTTAAATAAACCCAAAGAATAAGGAAGAAACAAGACTGGTGTTACAGAATTCAGAAATTTGACTGAAAGACTGAATTTTCACATTCACTGAATTTTATTTTCTACTGCATAGCTGGATTCTTTCATATCTTAACTTTGATACAGCTGAATGTTGAAACATATCTCTGAAAAGGCTGCTGAAAATACTTTGCTGCTTTAAACAGCACAAAGCAAATAAAGAAGCAAACAAAAAAGTCCCTATTCAGTGTGGTTTAGGGTGTGCGTGTCTTCTATTTGCCTGTGAGAACCTAACACGAAAAGCAGAATTTGTGTATGTATGTATATACATTTGTATTTTCATTGCTTAAATTAAAAGAGTCTACCTTTGTTATGTTTGATTTGGCACAAACAGAGGGTTTATACACTGTAAGCACACAAATATTGGTAACTTCTTCACAAACGGAGGTGTAAACCAGAAAAATATAGGTTGTCTTTTATTTAGTGTTTCCAGTAATGCTAAGATTCTTTTAGATAAGTCAAGTAAAGTGATGTGTAGCTTCAACCTTCAGCATAATCTTATCAGTGTAATATTAGGAACATTAATCAAGAAGATATCTGAGAAGAAAAATAAAAATTTTCCTCTCCTATAGAAAGTAATGTATGGACTTCTCTCTAGATGGTATCAAGCAAAGCACTTTTGGCTATCTTTAAATTACATAATTCAAAACTACTGTTTTGTGCAGCGTAGGAATTCTGTCCTTGACAGACTATAACTCATGAACTCTTTGTTATGAAGGAAAACAGAATGCTGCTAAGGAAACCATTATTCATTTTACCCAGGTTATCTCAAAGGGAGCACATGGTTTAATGAGATTTGAAATGATTGGGCCTTAATAATTGTCATTTTGGGACTTCAAGATTTATAAGATTACACCATACTATCAGCATTACAGTTTTAAAGGGTTAAAACTGAATGAAAGTTCTTTTCAAGGTTGTCTATTAAAAATGGTGGTTAGAGCACAATGACATAGATACTACTGCAGTACCTCAAACTTCTGCACCAGTCAAACCAGAACGATTTTTTTCACTTCTTTATTGCACACATAAAAATACATTGTGTCAAGTACAAGTTCTTACGTGTAAAAATGTACCAAGGACCAACAACTGCTGAAAAGAACAAGAAATCTGAATATGAGCATGTCTTTCTGAACCCTGAGAGTACTCTTCATTCATATTGTGAAATTTAACAAGGGGCAATAAATATTAAATTTTTACTCAACAGACTGAAATAAGGTTTGTGTTTAACCTGCTGTGTTCTGTTCTTTGAACAGTAAAAGCTCATATCTTCAAGGTGAGATGTGACAGCAAAGTTCACCATGTTCAATAAAGATCAAATTGGTGTATTTTCAAGAGACAAAGTTCCAGACTGAGTGGGGTCAAAGTTTTCTGTGAGTCAGTAATATAGATTATGGTTAATGCTCTTTTGATGTCTTTGAGACCCTGCTTGTCTTCTCCTGAAATTCATGGGAAAACCCTGACTGACATGCTGAAGCCTTGAGCTCTTAGATTTTTCTCCATTTTGTGAAGTAGGCAATAGCATAATAAAAAAGGTTGGTCATACACATTTTACTCATGCAGCCAGTGATTTTACAAGAGAATGTAATTATTTGCATAGCAAGAATTTCTCAGATGAGTAATGCCTTGAAGATAAGATCCTACACTGTAAAAAATTTAATGATTTCTAAAGATAAAATTATTTTTAAAAAAACAGCTTCATCAGAGCATTCTTTATATAAACAAATGCATTTATAATTTCTAAATGTAAAAGATGCCTTTGCAACAGCAGCAACTGAGAGTTTGGTGTTAACAATTAATTACAAGTGCTGTTCCTTGTTTAAAAATTTGTCAGGGAAAAAAGTGACAAATTTACTACCTTTGATTTCAGGTTCTCAAAGTCATTTTTTTAATTAATGACCATTCACTTGTTGTAAGTTGACTAGTGAAAGACTTAAATACTGCAATAATGCATATTATACTGAAGATAAACTGCTAATATGATAATATACATCTGGTTTTGCAACATTTATTCCTTAGTGCCGAGAAAATAGGGATTTGTTGTGGTTTAACCCTGGTCAGCAACCAAGCCCTACACAGCCACTCACTCACTCCCCTACCAGTAGGGCTGAGGAGAGGTAAAAGGGTAAACCTGGAAGGGTAAAACCATGATTTATTGTCTCTAGGAATGGTTGACCTTTTTGAAAAGAACATTTCAGGATAACCAAATAAACCCATTCAAAGAGCCTAATGATTCAAATTTAAATATACCCTGAACATAATTTTCTACTTAATTCCAAAAGTAAAATATAAAAAGAAATTTTAGTATACTATTCCTTGCTATTTCACATATATTTTTGTTGCACAAGATAATGAGAACAAAGCAGACACAATAAAAATAAAAAACTGCTCATTGATGTTCAGCATTTTCTGTTGCATCTTTCAAGTCATTGAAATGTGAGGGTGAATATTCTATTAAGGTCATATATAAACAAGACAAACTAAGCAGTAAACCTGTTTACCTAATGAAATAATAAATCATAAAACCAGTGTAAAAAAGATTTTTATCCACAGTTTGTAGGAAGACCATTAAAAGTCACAAATGAATGTGTTACTAGGCAAAAACAAGGGTCTTTTAGTATAAAGATAGGAAATAAACTTGTGATATATTTCCAAGGTAATTTGTTTTGGATATGTATAGTATAAGACCACCTATCAGTATAAAATTAATATTAATATTAAAATTAATATTCAAACATAGAATCACATCTTTGCTGAAGAAACTAAAGAAAATACCAAGTACTGTGTAGGAACATGATTCCTGATGTGGCACATTATGTTGATATTTATTGATAGTAACTGACCTGGCATGTTCCAGCTTGTGGTGATCCCTTTGAACATGTGGTAAGAAATTTGAATGGAAACTTGTTCTTTGTAAAATGTAGATTTTTGGTCATGTCCTAAGAATGAATCTATTATCTAATGGAAATTTGACTTAAAAGATTAAAAACATAATTAAATATAAGCTGTTCAGAATGGTTTCATGAGGTATAGCCTATGAGACATACATACTAATGACATTATTGATGTTCCTTGCCACTCCAAATAAAAACACATTCTGTTCAGTATCTCCTTTTGATGAAAAACCAAGTGTACACTAATTTAGATATGGAAGTTTGCTGTACTTTATTAAGTCATCATATCTCATTTTTATGACCTGGCAGCATAAACAAGAAAAGAAAAAGAAGAAACAGGGAAAAAAAAAAGAGATTGTATCAGGCTCACACCCTCAGAAGAAACTTCTCCCACTTCTACTTCTTTTTATGTTCAAAGTGCTTCAGACCTGAAGCATAATATTAATGTTTAACTTAGTTCTTTTCATAACTGAGGTAATATTAATCAGTACATTCCATAGTTTGTAGGTAAAGCACATGCTTCCTTCACTCCTTAATTAGAACCATAACAAGGAAAATCTAATAGAAACTTCATATGGTGCTCAAGATAAGGCTTCCAATATAGTACAACTCAAGAAACATTGTTACTGTTAGTGGCGCCATGAAAAATAGGATTGCCATTGCCAATGAAGGAACGCAGTCCTTGTATTGGCTATGTCTAGGGTCACTATGCAAGGCCCTAGTCCTGGCCAGTTGTTATCAATTTACCCATGAAACTGGCTCTGTGAGCTTGGTATGAAGCTTCATTTTGATAATGTGCAGTTTAAGAGTGGGGTAATAGAAAAGGCTTTGAAAATACTACACAGATCAAAAGCAGAGGCTCCAGAAGCATAAAGAGCTCAGTGACAGCCAAGTTGGAAGCCATTGAAGAAGCTCAGTGTAAAAAAGATGGGATAAGACAGCTTTTACTCTAAGGAAAGGAGCATCAGTCAAGTGAGGGAAAAGGAAAATTAAAAGAAAAAAACCCAAACAAACAAGTGAAGGAGCAGGATAGGACAACTATTGGGAATGGTAAAGCAACCTCCATCTCACCCCACCAAACATGGAGCCAAAGGCTGGGATTTGACAAGGAAATCAACTATCTAATAAAAGGACAAGATCTCAAATTGAGGAACGAGGTCAAAAAATTCACAGACACTGCTCTTCTGCATTGTCTCCTTGAAGGGCTTTTCAGCCTGATCAGGGCAATGATTAAGACCATCAAGTATAAGATATGCCTCTACAGGATTTATGACTTAAAGTACAAAAAGGTTAAAACTATATTTTGGTAGAATGTGTTGTTAGTCAATGTTAGTTTTGTAAATTATGTTTTGAAGTCTGAAATGGGTTTATCACTTTTTAATTTCCCCTTCACAACAACCTCTGACCTACAGAGATACACACTCAATTGAAACAGTTGTACCTATAATTGATCATGCTTGCAATTATCTTCCCTTTTATACATTTTGGGTCAACACCTATGTGGTAGTTATGGATAGTATTTTACATTCAGGATCTTTTTACTTGTAATAAATAGATCATCAGGTATAGTCTGATTTCAGTTATCATCCTGTTTCTGTACCCTTCTACAGCACATTTCAATCAGAGACCACACACAGCTCATATCATACTTGGTATTGCCATAAACTAGGACCAAGTCAAGGCAAACTTAGGACATATTCACTTCACTGTTAGATAATTGCTACTACACCTTAGCCCGGTTAAAGTCATCTCAGAGCAAGACAAGACTAGATCCTAAGGCTGTTTTCAGTAGAGTGATGAAAAGTGTGTGGTCTTTCATTAGTAAGAGCAAAATTCAAATTAACCAAGATTTTACAGTTCAGTTTCATTTTCAGTTCCTGCATTGCATTTGACTATTTTGCAAGAGTTCTAGATTCAAGAATGCGCACAGAGATATATTTGTGACATACAGAGGAAGGAGGTAACTACCTGATGCTTAAATGCCCATGGGTACCTAATCTCATTAAATCTTTGTAGAAGATGATTCTTCCACCGTTTTCTGTATTTTAAAAATTGTGAAAGGAATGTTTATCTTTACACTTGGATGTCACTTTGCATACAGGAATTTAAAATAAACATGTCAATCATCTTATTGTGGTAGAGCATATGGCAAAATGAGATGAAAAGCTGCTTGAAGTGAATAAACCACTAGGTTGAGTTTTTTTCCCCATATTGACATTTTTCCAAGTGGTTTTCCTCTTCCTTATTCACATGTGTCTTTTTGTTAATTTTTTTCTCTGCGTTAACATGATGTGAATTTTTCTTTATGGAAAATTTCAGTGTTGGTTCCATAATTTCTATTTATATATATAAATGCATGTGTTGCATTTATGTAAACCTTCTAAATATGTTCTCATTTGCTTTTGTGTAATACTATCAATCATTAAATTTCTTGATTATGCAATGTGGGTGCTTTAATCTTAGCTCATCAACGTTTCCTTCCAATACCTTAATAATTTTTGTTGTTTGGATTTTTGTTGTGAATTTTACTTTTCTGTAACAAGCGGTGGGATTCCAGATTGCACAAATCTATATTTAATGATGGGATACAGCTCCAGATTGTAGACTACTAAATTTAGGTATTTACAATCTGGAGCTGAATTCTATTTCAGTTTTGGGTGAGTATGCTGAAGAGCAAAATATGATAGTGCATAATTTCTGAGGCTGTGTTGAGCTTCTAAGACTTGATTTCATATTGGGAAAAGGAGCAGGAAGAAACTATATTCTTTTCAGAGTAATATCATCAGATCCTTAAGACATCATCATAATTCATTGATCAGTGTTCCAGGTATCAGTGCGTCAAAGAGCTAATAACAGAAACAAATTAGTTGAGGTCTGCATGGATTAATTTACTTGTTTTACTCTGACATTTTGAGGTAGATGTAATGACAGCACATATAAATTCACACAGTATTTCTGCCTTCTCCCTTGAGATGTCTATGGTGTCTACATGAGGAGTACATTCACAGACACAGAAGACACAGACTGGTGAGGAATTTACTGTGTAAAGTCTGTCCTGATCCACACACCTGTCTGTCTATCCTCCTTGCAGAGGATATAGCCAGTGGACTTAATGGAACTGATCTTCACCACACATTCCTGTAGCCTTCTGTCAAGCATAAAGTGGTACAATCCCAGCCATTTCCATTAAACAACCCAGATTAGGAAAATGAACTATCCTGTTGGCTGGACCTTCTGCCTTGAAAGTAGGAGATCAGGTTCTGTGATTTTATTTCAGCCAAAACAATTTTTCACTTCAATTACCTTATCAGGCCTGAAAATATTCTGGGTGGAGTCCTTTTCCTCCAGTTTTACCACTAACTAGATAACTGGCTGCAGCTGAGAATCCTGGAATGGCAGGAATAGACGTGGAACAAGTGAAAACTAACATGACTCTGCTATCTAGGTAGCTCTAGCAGGTAGGAGAAGACAGACTTAGGCTCTTTTCCCTGGTTTATCTCTTTTTTTTATTTTTTATTTTTTTTAAGTAGCATACATAAACACAACTCTGAGCAGGACTCTTTGGATGAGTGAGCTCTTTTGCAAATCTTCATACGATTCCTTACAGATAAGTATATCATTATTGGATTTATTTATAAAAGCATCAAGAATGTTAATATGATATTAATGTTTATATAATATTAATATTAAACATTAAATTATTTGTTATTAACTTTATTTGTATTTGTATAACATTCTTATTAATTATAACAATAATTGTTATAGCTATTATCATTTTGGTTCAAATTTTCCCCACACATTTTCTATGATATAATTCACCAAATCTATTTTGTCCCCCTGTTATCTACTACATCTATTAAATTGCCACCATTTTGAAAAATAAAGACAGAGAAGAGGAAAAGTAATGACTGTCTTAAAAGGGCCTCCGAAAAGAAAATAAGTGAATTCAGGCAAATGGAATAATTTTTATGTCATTGCTTATAGGCACAGCTTGTAGAAGTGAGAAAAATACACGAGTTTTTGGAAACTTAGGGTCTCTGTGACTGAAAACTACTGGAATTCTAAATAGTGTCTTATTCTTTTCTGCAGATGTTGGACACAAAGTATGACACATTCTATTTCAGCAATGTGTGTTGATAAGGACTTAGTTTACACCAATCTTCTTATGATCCCTAATGAAATGTTATGATAACACAAGACTAAAGTCCCACAGAATGGAAAATCATGACTCATTATTATAAATTA
>VZRX01023597.1:0-15794 GCA_013398075.1 Notiomystis cincta | reverse complement strand
GGAGGCAGCGCCGCGCCCGCCTGCGCCGGCCCACGCGTGTCCGCGCTGCGCCGCAGCCGGGCGGGGACAAAACCGGGCAGCCCCTTCCCCGCGCCTTGCCCCCGCCGGAGAAGGGCCGGGGGTGACACGGGCGGCGGCGGGAAGGGTCCTTGGGGGACCGCGTTCCAGCCGGGTGCCTCCGTTCCCGTTCCGAGCCGTACGGCGTCTGAGGCGCCGGGTGGCTGAGGCGGTCATCCCCACCCAGCTGGTGAGGCTGGGTTCCTTTTGTGAAGTGGCCCCTGAGGGCTGCTGTCTGCTCTCTGCACCCCCAGCCCCACACTTGGTGTCCAGATATTTCCTTCTGCGTCCTGTCAGGCCCGGGGGGCAGGGCTTGTTTGGCCTCCAGATGATTCCAAGCAGTAAGTGGCTACTTGCCCAAACCATTGAGCCATTCTTTGCTGGAACAATTGGAGATACCGGAGATGTAAGTGGTATTGCTGCAAGCCCAAATAAGGTTCACGAGCTGCTGAAAGCACCCACAAGGGTTCCTTCTCTTCTCAAAGTTTATTCTGGTAAGAAGCAAAAGGCAGCAAGCAGGAGTGCCAAGGAGGGAGAGGAGGCATAAAGACTTGCTAGCATGGTTGTTATATTTGGTATCTGTGGTGGCCCCTGAGATATCTGCAATGATGATCTCCCACACAAAGCTTTGGTAAGATTTGCTGCATAGTAAAGGACGAGATTTTCAAATCATTAGCAGGAGATGCTTGCTTTCTTACATACTCTGGTTTAGCAAGGTATTTATTTTTGTGAATGATTTGTGGAGGTTTTGGTCACCTAGTAGCACATCCCTTCAGTGTGATACTCTAATTTACAGAGACCAGAATTGTATGTATTTGTCAAGCTTTAGGGGAAATCCTATGCTATCTTCTATTTAATTTCATCTTAAGTGATCCATTGCTAAATGGATTTTTTTTTACCCATTCAGCACACAGAATTCACAATATATCTATCACAAAATAAGACATTATTCTGTGTTTTAGGAAGTTCTCATCAAGATCTGCTTTTACACAGGAGTTTCCATTAAATTGTTTACCCTGATGACAGATCATATTTTCATTACAGTATCATGGAAATCAGGGATGGAGATACAGAATAGATCATCTCCTCGGGGGAGGATATGGGGTGAACAAGATAAATCCACAACAATAATCTCTGAGGTTCTATCCAGCCAAACTAAGTCTAACTAATCCCTTTGAGATTTTATTCCATCCTCTCTATTAGAGGTTGCCAAAGAAAAGCTTTCCATTCAGTCATTTCTAGCACTTTTTAAAAAATTTCTTTGCACTACATACAAGATGAGGAGCATCTCAAAGAATTGCCTTTTCCATAGATAAAAACTTTTGACAGAGAGAATAATTAATGTTGAACAAGATTTCCAAGATCATCAAGTCCCACCTGACCAAATACAACCATGCTCACTAAAACCATATCACAAAGTGCCATATATACAACAGGAAAGGAGGAGGAAGAAATAAAGGAAAGGCAGAACCAGTTTCCATGTTCTATACCACAGCTGGCTTTCTACGCTCACAGTCTAGAAGAGATTGTGCACTTAAAATAATTTTGGGATAGTCTTAGAGGGAAACAAAAGAAGGGGAGAAGATGACATGTTGCTGGTTGGCTGGCTAAGGCCCAGAGGAGAAAAGCAAAGACTTCTGGTGTGGGGATAGTAACACTTTGAAATAATTGACCAGTGTTCGGGGTTTCTTGGTGTATCACCAAGAAACAATTAACTTTTTTTTTTTTTGTAATATATATAAGAATTCTAGTAGTAGTCATTCCCACCTCCAGAGGAATGCTGCCTTCCTTCCCTTCCTGGCACTGTGATTAGCTATCATACAGGTAGGTCTCAAGGAAAAATGCCTAATATAATGTACATGAGAGCTCTGCTACTATTTCATTTTTAATACCCTGAGAAACAACTAATTTCTATGCTACTACTCATTTAAATGCTATCCATTCTCAGTGACTGCAGTAACTTCATTTGGATAAAATTCCATGAATGATTTCTTGTGGTGGGCTTACATCAGTAAACTTAAGTAAGTGGCATTCAGTATATAAAGCCCAGAGTCTTTTCACTAGAAGAATGTCCTGACCTAGAGCCTTTGAAGGCAAATAGGAATCTTTACATCACATTTGGTCATCCTTCCCTTTGAATTTTCAGAATTCAACCATGGAGTTAAGTCACACAGAGATACACTAGAAGTATACAGAGATAAACTAGAAGTGTTTAGAGATAAACTAGAAGTGTTTTCATGTTTATTGATTTAGATTTGGGTGTTTGCCTCACGTGAGTCAATAATTGAAAACATCAGGCAAAAAGCCCTCAATAAATATAGCTCAGTTTGCAAACACTCTACTTTTTGCTTTATTTTTTAAAGCATTGCTAGCCTAGCCTATCAGTCATGTTCACAAAGGACCATTCACAGTGGTTTTTGGTGACAGTTAATCTGAACACAGCATATTTTAAAGGTATATAAAATTAAAACTTCAGAGGACACATAAATAGCAACTGGTCAAGACAAACACAGCTCTGTACAATACACATTCAGTAAATGACCAAACCCAATGGTCACAAAGACCAAGGGAGATCTCATATTGCAAGTTTGCTTTCTCTTACTTGTCTTCTCACGGTGGCTGACCCAGTTCAGAACCGTTTGGCCCAGCAATTTTTATCGAGTACGTAACAAACAGCACAATGAGAGAATCAGTTCCTTTTCATGCAGCCATACTATCACTTCTCCCAAGCAGTTTGGAATTTTTCCTTTATATGTATTTATGAGGCGACTTATAACACAGCATTTCAGATATTGAAAACATTTGTTTCATTAAAGCCTATTTCTTGCAAAAGCCCTTTCCCCACTCAAAACTGCTTTTTGGTATGTGTCCCTGAACTGTGAATACACTCCTGCACTTCTTGACAGAAGCCTTAGCATTTGTAGAGCATTTGGGTTTGCCTTCAAAGTGATTTGCAAGCATGAGCTAATGTATCCTTACAACACCCAGAACGGTTGGTGTATTTTATTATCCTCATTTTGTAAGTTGGGAAACAACAGCAGCAAGGTGAAGAGTCTGTTCCACATTTGATTAGTGCCTTAATCCCTGGATAGTTCTACTGCTTTCAGTGGGAATTCTTACACAGTAAGATATTATTTGATAGGACTTAAAATCACAGTGTCTTTCACTAAGTGATTGAGCAAGGCCATGGAGAGAATTTTAGTGCAGATTTAGAACTGAAATCTCTTTCTCTAACAAACACTCTTTTGTTTCATCCACTCTCCCAATTTAAAAACAAACCCCAGAACTTATCACCATATCTGTCATTTTTCCACTGCCCAAGCTAATTTGCAGTAGTAATAATGATCAAGTAGCCCTACTGTACTGACATTACATACAATACAAGTTGACACATAACACAAGAAAATGCACAGAACTGATGCAGTTCCCAGTTTCTTATGCTGTGAAAATGACCACCTTTTTATCTCCTAATTTAACAGTTCAAAGGAGGGGTGTGAAAGACACATCTTTAATAGAGAAGTTTCATATGAAATTCAGCACAGGAGGAAGGTAGTACTAAGGCAGTTTCAAGATATGAAACCATGTCTCTGTTTGGGTTTTTTCAATTCTGTTCTTTCAGCATGAAATGCATACTCTAATTTCACAACATTCCTCTTTGTATTTTCACAGACAGATAAAGATCGGTACATTTATTTAGAGAGGTCTTGCTAAATTTCCTCTGTTAAGTTAGATGGAACTGGGTGTTTTCACCTTCCAGGATCATTTTGTCCACTTTTCCTTCCAACTTCTGCAAAGATCTCATATTTGTTCAATGTATGTGACCACCAAGTGCTGACCTGTGTCCTCTCATAAACCTTAGCCATCATTGAGTAGTAGCCTTTTTTTTTTTTAATTGTAAAATATGGTGACTTCTTTTAGCTGTTACCAGTTTTTAGAGCTGTGAATTTGTTGCTTGGATTTTCACACACCTCCCTGTTGAGAAGAATGGAAATGTTCAGGGCAGCAGCTTCTTAAGACAGAGGAAAGTGCACAGAAAATTCCACACCTCCTGTTGGCAGCAACTCTGATTCTCCAGCACTTTTCCTCCCTCCCCTGCCTCTTCTACACCTCATTCTCCCTCTCCTCTATTTCTATGGCAGAAATTCCACAAATCCCTCACTTCTGGGAGGTAATATCTAACGTTCCCTATCCAGTAGAGGAAGCATGCACCTGCCTTGTCAGTGTCTATGACTTCAATGTGATGACACTGTAATTATGTTTCATGTTGTAAAAGACACACTGGCTCGTTCCACTCAAATGTTTCTAGCTTCCCTAGATGCTAGTCCAGCATCAGAAGGTCAATACTGAGAGTTTCTATGATGATGGGGGTACGTGGAACACTCCATGCTTGAAAAGTAATTGGTGGTGCCTTAGGTAACCAAAAGGGCTGGAATGGGAGAAAACTGTCTGCAAAGTTCTCAAAGTACTCAAATGTTTCGAGCAGTGAGGTCTCAAACTCATCTGAGTAAAATCCCATGCTTGATTACATATAATTTCTATAGGAATAAGCAGAAGAAACTGACAATCAGATTATCTTTGTTTCTTAGTAAAAAAAAAACAAACCAAACTTCAAGACTGTGGGGGATGACAATATTTTAGTAGAAATAAGTAGTTCCAGTATTGGAAAATTACACAATTTCCACTTACTGTTCATTCAGCTTTCATTCTGCTTTTAAGCTACATCATCTCAACTATCTCAGTCGTTCACAAGAGTTAGACTTAAACCCCCACCACAGTGTCCAACCTACAGGTTTTTTGTTCACAATATTCTGTGAAGGATGGAGGAAAAAAAATCAATTCTAACTGCATGTTTCTGCAAGATAAGCTCCACTCTACATTATCAATGATTTTTAACCCTTTATTTAAGGAATTCAGAATAAAGCCAAGTTCAGTGAGAAACGTGCAACTCCTATTATGAATTCTATTCTATAGCAGGCCTTATACCCTTATGGTTTTGTCTTTAAAAAGATAATTGACAGTATTTCCATCTATATATACTTGATAGCAGAAAAGAAAAACAAAATACTAAAGAAAATCCAGTAAATATAACATGCTATCAAAATACACTATAATTTAGAGAAGGTACAACAAAATATTCATAGTCTTTAAGAGGCAATTCAGTGGCCATACACAAATAATTTTTTGTCTTTTGAAAAACAACACAAAAGTGAAAATGTAAAGCAGGAAGAGCAAAAACTACCACTAGTCATAGTCACAAGTCTCAAAAATGTTCCAGATAAAACTTCTGAATTAAAAACTCCGTAAAAACCATCAGCAATCCTCATTTCTTCAAGAACAGAATTTTTCTTTCAGAAGTTTTGCTTTCACAAGTTTGGTAGAACACAGGACAGAGAGCTTTCTGGGGAGAACACAAAGGAAAGAAAGGATTCTCCTCTTCCACCAATGTTAATCTACACATTTGACCAAAAAAGCCCCTAGATTGCTCTGATGGTTGTGGGAGTACAATCAGATGACATGGGCTAATGCATGCTCTTTTGCATGCCCTGCCTGCATGAGGAAAAAGTAACATACTTCATGGTTTGACACTGGCTAGGACAGAGACACCAGCACCACCTTATCAGTTTCCTGTCAGATTCTGATTTTTCCAGTCAAGGCCTGTGCATCATTTTTTTGTTTGTTTGTTTTTTTGCTCCCCTTCAGAAATCATCCTGCTTGACAGAGGGAGGAAAACTCTTCACTTACATGGTCCTTTTCATAAAAACATCATAATGAATAGAGAGCTGAATGTTACCAGACTGATGACCCAATATGTGAGGTCCTTTCTAAGTAATGTTTGGGAACAGCACAGCATCAGTCATTAAGGCAAGGAGGTATTTTCAGGGTTGCTTAACAGTCATTGGAATGCTAAAGGCAGGGAACCACAGCAAAAAGTTTTGTGTTGCCACCTTTCACCATTTTATGAAAACTCTTCTGGTCCTGAACTCAAATCACGGAATCATAGAATGTCCTGGACTGGAAGGGATCTTATAGATCATCCAGTTCCAAGCCCCCTGCTGTGGGCAGGGACATCTCTCACAAGACCAGGTTGTTCAGAGCACCCAACTTGACCTAAAACACTTCCAGGAATAAGGCATTTACAATTTCTCTGGGCAACCTGCTCCTCTGCCACACCACCCTCATGGTAAAGATTGTTTTCCTAGTATCTAATCTAAAACTACTCCAAGTTTAAAGGCATTCCTCCTTGTCTTGTCAATACATGCCTTGTAAAAGTTCTCCTATATCTTTCTTATAGGTTCCTTTCAGGTATTACAAGGCCACAATTAGGTCACCTCAAAGTTTTCTCCTTTCCAGGCTGAACAAACACAGTTTCCACAGCCTTTTCTCACAGCAGAAATAGCCTATCCCTCTGATCAACTTGGTGACCTGTCTCTGGACTCAGTCTAACAGGTCCATGTCCTTCCTGTGCTGGGGACTCCAGTGCTGGATGCAGCACTTCAGGTGGGGTGTCACCAAAGTGGAGCAAAGGGGCAGAATGCCCTCCCTCACCCTGCTGGCCACACTGCTTTGAATTCAGCCTGTGACATGACTGGTTTTCTGGGCTGTGAGTGCACAGTGCTGGGTCATGCCCAGCCTCTCACCCATCAGCACCACCAAGCTCTTCTTAGCAGGGCTACTTATAATCTGTTCATTCCTCAACACAGGTGCCACACTTTGCCCTTGGTCTTGTTAAACTGCATGAGATTCCCATGGGCCCACTTGTCCAGGTCTCTCTGCATAGCATCCCATCCTTCAGGTGTGCCAATAGCACCAGCTGGCTTGGTATCATCTGCAAATTTGCTGAGCGACTACAGTGACTATATTGCAGTTGCAGAGAAGTGCCTGGGATTGGGATTTGAGGAAAAAAGTCAGCTGCAAAGACAAGCAAACCCTAAGTGCTGGTATTACCAGGAATACAGTCATTGTTTTTCTTTGCATCTTAAGGAGACTGTACAAGAAAAGCCTTGAGAAACTCATAGGAAAGATTAATTTCCCACCCCCAAAGGCCATAATCCCCAAATTTCCTATAAACTGCAAGAACCAAACTCACAGAGAAGGGATGAGCAGGCAGTTTTCATTAGCGTGCTCAAACCTTTGCTTCCCAAGTTGTAAAACAGTAACTCCCAGACAACCCACACTTCCTACCCACAGCCATCAGACTTCACCGTTCAAATCCATGAGGGCTGATGCTGTGAGCCCACAGGGCCAGGCAGCCACACACCAGGACTGAGCGGGAGGGACACAGCCCCTGCTCTTGACGCAGGGATGGGGAAGGGGGCGAAAAAAAAAAAACCAAACAAACACCACGGCGCTCACCGAGGTGGCGATGCCCCCACCCCACCGCAGCGCTAGGCAGGGCAGGCAGACAGCAGGCAGACCCTCGGCTGCGGAAAGCTGAGGATGGGGACCGGGGGACAGGAGCGCGGCGCTCCCCTCCTCCCTCCCTCCCTGCCGCCTGCCTCCGCCCGCCCGCGGCGGCTGCTGCTGCTGCTGTCGTCAGAGCTGCCTGCGTCAATGCTGCCTCAGCGACACGCACCGGGGCCCGGCGCTCCCGCTCCCCTCACCCCCTGCCGCTCCCGTGGAGGGCTTTTTTTCGGTTTTAATTCTCTTTTTCTTTTTTTTTTCTCAATGAGACGCCTTACTGACATTTATTTATTTCATTTTATGATCCCGCTCGTGAAGCCAGTGCCGTTGCCGCCTTTTATGCTTCCTTTGTGCGAGGGGATTTCCATCCTCCCTCCCTTCCCCTCTTTTTTTTTTTTATTTTAAAAATTAATGATTTGAGGAATTATTTACTAATTTGTTCATTTGTCGCACGTCCCATGTCCCTCCAGACACGGGTCTCTCCTCAGGTGCCGATCTCCAGGCACACCTTCCCCATCCCCCGATTTTTCCCCCTCTCTCCCTGTCACTGCAGCACAGCGGAGACTGGAACCAGGAGGCTGCATCAGCACATACTCAGCTTACTATATTATAACGGATTTCCCTCTCTTCCCAGAAAAGCAACTTTTTTCCCCCCCTCCTGTTTAATAGCCCACTCATTCAGCATTTGTGCATTATCCTCACACCCGCCGTTATTTCTTCTCTTGCCACTGCCTTCACCACCCCCTCCATTAATCATCAAGTCCTGCGCTCTAAAGAATTATGGTTTATAAAATAGTTGCTCTGTGCATGTCCTCAGCTGCACACATAACCCCAGCCTCCTGTCTGCGTGCCTCTTCTGCACATCAAGGTCAGAGGGAAAGCTTGAGGGCACAGTTAAACCCCAAAACTTATTTATTTGCATTTTCTTCCCAACAGTCTCCTTCCACCCCATTTCTTTTCCTCTAGAGAATTTAATGGCAAAGCTCCCTGGATTTCTGTGGGATCAGGCCGTGCCCTACTTCAGAATGTATCTGTGCTTAGCTCGGCGGAGAGGACAATATCCCGCTCCTATTAAAGTCAATGGCAATCAGTGAATTCGAGCGTCACCGGATTTGGCTGGCAGAGCATGCACAGCCAGGCTCTGGCCAAACCCTGCCCCGTTTCAATTCAGCTTAACTGCAGCCGTGCCAAGCTGCTGCGAAGCTGGCTTGTGATGCTAGCGCAGCGCTGCCCTCTCATACAGGAATCCTTGGTGACGTTAAACAGCTGGAACAGATCCTGCACCTCCCTGCTGCCGCCATGCAAGGAGCCAGAAACCAGCTTCCACCTCCTGGCACCTCCCCAGCAGATAAAGGTCCTTCGAGGTCGAGATTGGCTGGATAAATTAGAGCAGCCTAAAGACTATATTAATTTATACTGCAAACTCGTCTTGGTGTTGTCCAAGTCCCAGTGGTCTGAGGCACAGCCATTTCTGCATCCTCCCAGCTGCACTTGCCCCTGCTCCCCCTCCAACTCAGGGCTGGGTATGTTGACAATTGTATGATATCAAATCTTTTTTTTTTTCTGTCAATCCAAACCCCAGAAGTTTTAGACAGTTTGGTTCTGTAGCTCCAACTACTTTGAATAACCATTGTGCTTCTAAATACAAGAAAAACAAATTTTTAAAGTGTAAGCAGTTAGACCACAAAATAAATTTCTGAAGAGAGAATCTACCAACTGAATAACTTGTGCACAACAAGAGCTTCACTGTGCATTTGAAACTTATTATTGGCATTTATTACACACACCAAAATAAAACCCAAACCAACCAAATCCAGTGTCATAAAAACAGTTCTGGATGGAAATAGAGATCCCCACAGCAACAGGAATGTGCTTATGTCTTTTAATACCTGGCTTATACATAAAACTGCATTTACATCACTTCTTTCTTCATCTGTATTTAACTTAATTATGTCAGTGAAGATGTTCAATAACTATCCATTGAAGAGATAGGCCACAAAGCTATGCAGGACAGAGGTTTTCAGGGTCTCAACCAAGCCCTGGCTTGCCATACTGGATATGATGCAAGCAGCCCAGCAATCTGCCCAGTCGCAGGATGCTTGAGGAAAGGCAGGCATTCAGAAGGGCTCCCGCAGAGTCTCAGGGATGGCAAGCAGCCTGACTTTACCCACGGGCATTTGCATTCTACCACTGTGACTGCCCTTCCTTATAAGTTCTTTTTTTCTTTTTTATACTATTTTATTTCAGTGCAACGAAACCAACTCTGGGTTGCATTTGTGCGTATTTTTCACGTTATGAGCGATGGAACTCTCAATATCCAAGTATGTAAATGGGAGATGGCATGCATCAGCACATATTAATAAGGGTGACTTTACTGCTCATTTCTCCACATTAAAAGGTGACCTTGTGAGAGCAAGGGTAGCCACTGCCAGTGTATGCTCTGTGATAGAGGCAGTGGAGTGATGCCATGGAGCAGGAAGCGGCCTGCTGTCTATGCAGAAAGAGTCCCTCTTTCCTGTCAGCGTGGCAGAGGGGAGTGCTGCCTGCCTGATGGACGGGGCAGCTCCCTGTCTTTTGCACAGAGCAAGGCACTGCACTCAATAGATCTGCCTTCGGAGAAGCAAGGATGAACCAGTCAGCCTTTG
The DNA here is from genome assembly GCA_013398075.1 of Notiomystis cincta. Lineage (NCBI taxonomy): Eukaryota > Metazoa > Chordata > Aves > Passeriformes > Notiomystidae > Notiomystis > Notiomystis cincta. The sequence goes on along the minus strand of VZRX01023597.1, from coordinate 5,691 downwards.
CTCTGCCTTGGGAGTTGCTCCAAGTCTTTGCCTGTAGATTGCAATGCTAAATTGAGACCATTATCTTGCATTGAGCTATTTTCATCCTGGAGTGCTTTAAAGGCTTAGCAAATATAGAGGTTATGGTGCTATATGCACAGGAATCACTCCAGCTACTAATGAAATGCAGCCACATATTAACCAGAGTCATGTGGTGCCTGGTCCCTGAGTGTGATGACTGCCAGATTTTGCTTTACCCAGCTGAGTTGAGTCTGGCTTTTTGATTAGTGAAATACTTCATGCCCTTTGAAATGGACAGCTGTCAGGATCTTTACATACAGGTAAGTAGGTAGAGACACTTATAATCAGCCCTAGAATTTGGAACACCAGCCCTGAGACAAGATCTCCTCTGGAGTCCTGCTTTGTTCCACCACCCATATTCAATATTAATTATCAAAACTGTCCTCCTTCCACTCAGTGGTACAGGGAGTGGAGCCTGAATATCTAGAGCCTTTTACCCATGGGGTTGTTATTCAAAGGCCTCCCCAGGGCCAGATGTGAATAAAACACTATGCATTGTGTTTTGGTGGTCTGTAGAAAATGAATATTTTCTATGCAATTTCTTATGGATGGTATGGGTAAAGCACTACATCCACCTCCACAACCAGCTCTAACTCACATGTGTGTCTATTCTGTCTAGAAGAGGCAAGAAAAGTGAATTACTGCATATTTACCATTATGAACAATTAATTTTTAAATGCAAAAAGCACAGTGAAATATAAACTGTGTGCCTAAAATAAATGCTATAGCAATCCACTTAGTACTGTACATACACCTTTGTATAGATGGCACACATGGCATTAAATAAGCATGCTTCCCTGTCTCTAGCTAGGGTAGAGAGGGAATTGTGTGGTGAAAGACGTGATTTGTACATTAGGAAGTCTCTGTTGCCAGATCAGCAGCAGCAGCACTGACGTCTGTACTCTCTCGCTTTGTTCCTGCTGCTATAAATCAAAATGACTACAGTCCAAATGCCTCACTTGTTTAACTATAAATGCACTGTTAGTCAGAAAAATCAACACCACGAGGGCTCTAGATACACTGCATGTATTTTAAAATGATTAAATAGAGATTTTTCAAAAGAGGAAAGGAATAAAAATTACAAATTTATGGTTTCTACAACAACAAAAACTTTTCAAGGGTGGAATCCAACAGAGCTAGAAAAATTTTGTCTACAGGCACTGATACCTTTACTAAATGAACTGTCAAATTTGCCTTTCTTAATATGTGTTGAGATTTTAATTTTTTTTCCTCAAATTAATGCAACCTCTTTAGAAGCCAATTTTCCCCTGTGTCCTCATATATTTTCCTACTTGTGCAAACTACTGGAAGGAAATTAAAAATGGACAGATTAAATGGGTCACGTTTTACTTCCCCTTTTTTATATGCCTGTCTGTTTAGAATAAATATAAGCACATCTAGCTGACTCTCATTTTGGGTGGAATTTTAGGAAGCTAAGTATCTCTTTTGCAGATAAAATGAGCTCCTAAGGCCTAAAATCCAAGTTCTAAAAGAAGACTGGACAGTTACATAAAAACGGTGGTGCCAGTGTCTGCTGCTGACCTGTTGCTGTGGGAGAGCAGGAGAACTCTCTTCCTAATGCCTGGAATCATTGTAGAAAAATGCAGCACAATTTCTTGACTAAATGGAAAGGGAACAGAAGAAATTAAGAAGGTAGCCTTCCAATACCAACATCAGCTCAGCTGAGCTGTAAATCCTGTGTATCAGGCGACCTAGCCAGAAATATGCTGAGCAGCAGTTCTGAAGAGGAAATAACAGGATCAGGGAACAGCAGGTGAATACATTGTCAACCACACTGATGTTGCTGTTGGAGCTACTGCATTACAGTTCCTGAGACCACCAAATTTCCAGAGTAAGATGTTCAGAGAGTATCAAAGGAAGAAGTTTGAAGGTATTTGTTTTACAGAGGCTGTCTTGTTCAGACTTGTCTAATGAATTTGAAACCAGATGTTCATTTTAATATCTGATCCAAAAGGCACTGAAGTCAATGGGAAGCCAATTGGAAGTTCCAGATTATTGGAAAAAGTTACTGTAGAGATAATTTCTTTTAAAAATTACACAGAATCTGGCTGTTGGTCATTCAGCTTGTCACTGACTGTAGGCAAAACTGTGGAAGGGCAAAGGAACGGACACAGAGTCACCAAGTGTGTGTCACTGTAGTTGTCATGTGACTTGTTAGAGATTACAACAACTTGAAAATAACTGTATTTATCTCCTTCTCATTGCAGGCCAACTTAGACTTATAAGTTGTAAAAAAACCAACTTAGCCAGCATTCCTTCTCATTTGCCATGGATTAAGAGCATGTACGCATGGTTACTATAATGTTTTAGGATGTGGCAACTATGTAAAATAGAGGATAATAATGTGATCAATGCTAGTTACTATCACTTTTTAGAAACAGCTCAATGGGCCACACAATACTTGAATTTTTTGTTTTGTTTCATTTCACTTTATAAATATTAATGTTGAAAGGGAACCATCTTGAGGTAGCAGGCTTCTGTAAGTTTTTTTGATTCAGTTCCATTAACACTGATTTAAAAAGCTATAAACAATAAGTAGTATAAGACATATAGAGAGTCAGATTGGGATGCAGTGTATGAAGAAGCAAAGCTAAACCAAGTCTTCTGAGTTTTAGAGAAACTAATTAGCCTTTGCAATCACTTCCCTAGACACAGTTTGCTCCATCTGGAGTCTTCAACTCAAGACTGATTGGCTAACTTCTATATATTGTAATCTTGCTGCAGAAGTTTGCAGCAGGGATTCTCTCAGCTCCACTGTTCAGGAAGACAGACATCAGTTATCCTAATGGTCCTTCTAACTGAACACATGGCACCTCAGTAGCTGGTGAAGAGTGAGCACAGATCAGTCTCCTCTTTTACCTCTAAAGTAAGGTATCCTTTGAGAAAAGTTAATTTTCTTCTCTTGTGTACATTTGCATCTAAATGATTTACACACAGATCTTAAAAATAACTAACAAATCATGCATTGTCTTTGTATCACAAAGAGGCTGTAAGTTGTTGGACAAGAGTTCAAACTAACAGGAGAAGAGAGAAAACAAATTTCAGAAGGGGTTTTGTTTGGTGCAGTCCTCCCTTCACATCTACTGAATTAAGAAGAGATGGAACTAAACTGAGCACATGTCCATACAAAAATCTGGTGAGAACTGCAGGGGAGTGGAGACATCTAGCTGCCTTCTGTCTCCAAACAGCATCTGTGAATCAGTAAATCCTGGATCTGGAGAGAGGTTATAAATGCTAACTTCTTTAGGAGAAAACAAACAAGCCCACCTCTGCCAAGAGGAGATTATGCATACTGTTTATATTTCTTCTTTTTCTCTCTGGACCCTTCTCTAACAAAATCTTATTTCCTTTAATTCCTAATGTTTGGTTTCTTAGGAGGACGTTTTATTTTTGCAGTTTGGTCTTAAAAAGCTGCTTTGAATGTGCAAACTACCACAAGAAACAATGCTGAAAACACCTCCTTGATCCAGCCCTGAAAAGCTTGTATTGTTCAGGCTGCACCCCATGCCCGACTATGAAGCCTAAAAGCAGGGCACCATGTAATACTGTGGTAAACTCTCCCTCACACTGTAAACAGGGCCAGTTCTAGTCTGTTTCCAGAGGCCCAGCAAACGCACAGACTTCACAGCAAGGTGGGACTGTGCACAGCCCATTGCACCTGCATCCCCACAGGGAGAGACTGGGCAAGCTGCATGGTGTCCTGCTCTGTGGAGATACCACTGGAGCTCTGCCCATGAATCACAGCCTGCTGAATCCATATATGGAAGCATAGATTTAGACACACCATGAGCTGAGGGATGGAAAATTAAGATTTGATGTGTACCTACTTGAGGACTTTGAAACATCATGTTTGCCCCCCATTTCATACGGCCTCGAGCTGTTGCAGGTGTCAGAGGCTCTGGGACTGCAGCAATCAGCAGCAGGATGTGGCAGCAAGGCAAGGCTACAGCCTTGCTCCGTCAACAGCTCAGCACACCTCCTTCCAGCTTCAGCCTGCGCCTGCTCCTGGTGCACATACACACAGGCATGTGCTAGCTCCAGCAGTAACTAAACTTCCTATGCTCACAAATTCTGACTCTACAGCTTGTGAACTATCCAAAACTGCAGTTGGAGCCCAGCTGTTCCCTACCATCACTCGATAAACAAAGGCGAGGCAACTCTGCATTTATGCTTCTGCAAGAGAGACAAGAACTGGGAGGCGCTGAACTGGTTTTGCGCGAAAAAGTATGGATGGGGATTATCCTAGTTACAACTATCTAATCACAACAAAATAATCCCTGTGACCATGGAGGTGAGGCCAGTGTTCAGATAATGACGTGGATCTGGAAAGAAATAGGATATTTCAGACATCAGGACAAAGGAAGGATAATAAGAATACTGGCCCAAGCTCAAACACTAATGCATACCAAACATTAATGCACTGCAAACAACAGCTGCTGCAGAGGATTGGTCTTGATTTCCTTAGGGAAGAGATATCACCAGCAGAAGGAAATCTGCAGTGTTATTTTTTGGTGGATGAGGAGGCAGCTTGTGTTATGAAGCCCACACCTATGTCAGGAGCAACATCAAGTCCACAATTGCCTAAGGCAGGCACCTCTAGCTCAAAATTGGCTGAGTCTGCAGGTGACTCTGACACTGTCAGCAGCAAGGTCGCAGCTGCAGAAGCTTTTCTCTCCTCGAGAAATCCCTAGAGAATGAGTTTGAGGGTGTCCTTATCAAGCAAGGAAGTTTGCACTGCAGCATCAACTGCTTTTCCTATCAAAGGAAGATTTCAGCCTCCAGGGATGTTGATTTAGTTTCTGTTCTCCCCTTCTCCTTTGCTCCTTTTGTCAGCCCAAGAGTAACGAGAGAGCCAAATGAAATCTGCCAGCTCATTTAGTCTTTCCATGCCAATGCTTTGCCAGGATTTTCTGTACCTTTTGTTGCTAGGATTTTCAAATGTCTCCCCAAGTCTGAGAGTGATCTGAAACCTCTTAGCTTCTAAGATCAAGTGTATTTACTGTAATATAAATGAATCGTAACACTTTTAACTGGAGCTAAATTTATCAAAGGAAATCACTTAGTGAGCTAATCGTGAAGGCCATTATTCTAGAAGGGAAATGTGAACATAAGAGCCAAACTTTACCCAGAAAATTTAAGCTGAACATTTCCCCCAGTGATTAAGGCATCAGGAGATTGAGTGATATATTTTCAAGAAAGCTGGGGAGAGAAACACTTTGTGAAGGATTCTCAACATTCTGTTTACAGGTGCCAGTGTAAGCAATTGTGTGATTTCTCAGTAAAAGAAAAATAAATTAATTTGAGTTCAAGCCTTACTTGTAGGAAGCCCTCATGTTGCCATGAATTTTGGCAGCCAACCAAACCTGAGCAAAACTCAATGGACCAGCACAATCCCTGATCACTGAAGTTAATTGAAGCTGAGTCACACCCAGAACAATCTTTCCTGTTCATTCATTAATAAGAGAGGAGACTAAAATGCTTCTGCTATCGGGGGCAAGGTACCTTTAAAAAAAAAAAAAAAAAGATATTTCTGACTTAAAAGCACAAGCTTTCCTCCCATGCTCCCAAGAAGAGAAAAATGCAGTTTTGTAGTTGTGCCGGTTTGGACAC
>VZRX01023596.1:13900-25938 GCA_013398075.1 Notiomystis cincta | reverse complement strand
AATCCCACCCGGCAATCCCACCCCACTCCCTCCAGGGCCACAGGCACGGGTCAGCTGAGGGCAGGATCTGGCTGGCCTGCTCCTGGCCCTGCCAGTGGGATGTTTGCCAAACCTGGTAATCCTGCCCAGGCAGGAATGAATCAGGAGCGGGGCTCGGCATGTGGGTGGCGATTAACGGGCACAGGGACCCGCGGGGGCTGCCCACCAGCGATCCTTCCCACCACCTGTGCCAGCAAACCTGCTTTCCTGGCAAGGGGAACCTGTGCACACTGTCTTGCTGCTGCTCTCCAGCCCCATGACACCTGCCAAGTGCATCCTGAATCCTGCCTGTGGATTTGGGGCAGGGCTGTGCTGAATGAGGAGCTCGTGCTCTGTTTGCACAGGGCTGGATGGTGTTTGCTTTTTGTGCAACTCCCTGATGTCGCTGCTCCTGCTCCACCACCTCCATCTCTCCTCTCTGGGCACAGCAAAAGAGGGTCCCAGTGCACTCATGAGCCTTCCTGTCTCTCTTCCTTCTCCAGCTGAATATCCTGGTGGACACAGGGAGCAGTAACTTTGCTGTGGGTGCTGCACCACACCCCTTCCTCCGGAGATACTACCAGCGGCAGCTGTGAGTATCCTGAGGGGACACAGAGCCCAGCCACTCAGGCACACTGCTTCTCCTTGCTGGAGGTCTGGCCAAACCCTGCCAGGTACGACCTGGCCTCTGGAATGGCTGGATCCACATAAACCCTGCTGGTCTTACTCGTCCTCTTGATGCCGTTGCAGGTCCAGCACCTACCGCGACCTGCGCAAAGGGGTGTACGTGCCCTACACCCAGGGCAAGTGGGAAGGGGAACTGGGCACTGACCTTGTCACCATCCCCCACGGCCCCAACGTCACTGTCAGAGCCAACATCGCTGCCATCACAGAGTCAGACAAGTTCTTCATCAACGGCTCCAACTGGGAAGGGATCCTGGGCCTGGCGTATGCCGAGATTGCCCGGGTGAGTCCTGGCTGGCAGTCCTGGATGTGAGCACCAAAACGCTTCAGTTGCCTTTTTCCTTGCTGTTTTTCCCCTGGGGCACAGCAGTGCTGGTGAGGGGAACTCCCCTGAGCACAGAGAGCTCCTGGAGAAGGGACAGCACTGACACATCCCTGTCCTGCCTCTGCTTTCTCCTCCCACCAGCCTGACGACAGCCTGGAGCCCTTCTTTGACTCCCTGGTGAAGCAGACGCGGGTGCCCAACATTTTCTCCCTGCAGCTGTGCGGGACAGGCTTCTCTCCCAACGACACAGAGGCCGTGGCCTCGGTGGGAGGCAGCATGGTGAGCACTCCACAGGTGGCAGGGAGGCTGGGGGAGTCCCTCGGGGCACTGCCAGCACGTGGTGGCAGCGCCATTCCGTGTCCTCTGCAGATCATCGGTGGCATCGACCGCTCGCTGTACGTGGGTGACATCTGGTACACCCCCATCCGCAAGGAGTGGTACTACGAGGTCATCATCGTGAAGCTGGAGGTCAACGGGCAGGACCTGAACATGGACTGCAAAGAGGTGAGGGGGCAGTGGTGGACCTGCCCCACTGGCCCTGGAGGCACCCACCATCGGTCAGAGGGGGCTGGGAGTGGAGTGGGGCTGGAGTCCTGGGTGTGGGTCACTCCTCCTCTTCTGCTCCCCAGTACAACTACGACAAGAGCATTGTGGACAGCGGGACCACCAACCTCAGGCTGCCAAAGAAGGTGTTTGAGGCTGCGGTGAAATCCATCAAAACAGCATCTTCGGTCAGTGAAACCCATCCCATCCCCTTGGGCCTGGGCCAGGGCCAGGGCAGGGCTGAGGGCAGTGTGGCTGCCCCTCACCAACCTGGCATCTCTGCTGCCTGCCCAGCTTGGCCCCGCTCACCTTCCCTTTCCCTCTGGTAGACGGAGAAGTTCCCAGACGGCTTCTGGCTGGGGGAGCAGCTGGTTTGCTGGCAGGTCGGCACCACCCCCTGGCACATCTTCCCGGTCCTGTCCCTCTACCTGATGGGGGAGGCCACCAACCAGTCCTTCCGGATCACCATCCTGCCCCAGGTGAGTGTTGGCCTGGCCAGACCCTGCCTGGGGTGACCAGAGCATGATCTGGAGCAGGTGGTGCTGGCAGAACAGCGCTGGGAGGGCACAGCTGCCTCCCCTGCCCCCTTCCCTGAGGGCTCCTGTCCCCTGCAGCAATACCTGCGCCCGGTGGAGGACGTGGCCACCTCTCAGGACGACTGCTACAAGTTCGCCATCTCCCAGTCCTCCACCGGCACCGTCATGGGCGCCGTGATCATGGAGGGCTTCTACGTGGTGTTCGACCGCGCCCGCAAGCGCATCGGCTTCGCCGTCAGCGCCTGCCACGGTGAGCTGGGCCCGTGGGGACGGGGGGACGGAGGGGACGGGTGTGCAGTGACCAGACCCTGCCTGCCCCGCCCACAGTGCACGACGAGTTCCGGACGGCCGCGGTGGACGGGCCCCACCTGCACTCCAACATGGAGGACTGCGGCTACAACATCCCGCAGACGGACGAGTCCACCCTGATGACCATCGCCTACGTCATGGCGGCCATCTGCGCCCTCTTCATGCTGCCCCTCTGCCTCATGGTGTTCCAGTGGCGCTGCTTCCGCTGCCTGCGGCGGGACCACGACGACTTCGCCGACGACATCTCCTTGCTGAAGTGATGGCGGGGCCCAGGTGAGGCGGCAGGGCAGGGCCTCGCTCCGGGGGCTGCAGAGCGGCGGCGTGGGGAGCTCAGACCCTGTGCCCCGGGCCTGGGCGCTCGGTGTCCATCAGGGCCAGCGGCCAGGAGAGCCCCAGGCCCGGGTTCCGTTCATCTGGGACCTGCAGCAAGAGCACGGCAGCCGGGCAGGGGGAGAGCTCAGCAGCCTGGGCCCAGGAGCTGGGGGCAGCCTCTGCTCCAGCACCAGGACAGGACAGGCTGTCCCAGGCTCTCCCACGCAGCCTTGCCTGGATTGATGGAGTGATGCTGATGAGCCATCCCCTGCCTTTCCCCTTCCATCCTTGTGCATCCCGTTCCAGCTCGCCCCACCAGGAAGCTGCCAGCCCAGGCTCTCTTGTGCTGCAGCTGTGCCTCCCCTGTGACTCCCTGCACTGAGCCAGGTTCTGGGGATCATCCTGGAGCCATCCAGCCTCGGGCTTTTCAGAGACAGCCCTGCAGGGCCAGCCTGGGCTGCCCAGACAGGGCTCTCCCTCCTACACTGCTCGCTCCGACATTTCCCGTGCATTTTCCTGCCTTCCCGGGCTGTGCTCCTGCTGCCGCCCGCCCCAGGATTGCCTGCACCCTCCCGGGACAGGCAGGAGCAGGCGCCCATCCTCTCCCCACATCACATGGGATGGGAAACTCCCTGCCCTCGCTTCCAGCATCGGCGGCTGCCACGCAGAGGCTGGTGCAGGACTGAAGTTCCCAGCCCTGGCACCGGCTGCTCCCCAGCCCACCCAGCCCTTCGAAAGCCATAGGGGAGCCTGGGCCCCCCCTGCAGCCCCCCCAGCTCACCGCCGGCACATCCCATGGCACAGCAGCTCCTCTCTGCTCACTCCACACGTGCAGGCCCAGCCGTGGGACACCCTGGCATCCTGGGGACAGGCGGCAGCTGAGGGAACTGCAGCATTTATTGGTTTTTAAACACATGGTTGTATTTATTTCTTTTTTGTTTTTACAAAGCGTGTCACTGGTAGCGCAGCTGCACATTGAGAGCGTGTACAGAGCCAGTCCCACGTGTACAGACCAAGGCTGCCTCTCACCTGTACAATATATCCATATATCTCTATTTTTAATTCTAGCCCTGAAAGCCACTGTTCCAACGTTAGGGGTCGGTCCTGTTTTGTTTTGGGGTTTTTTTTATCTTTTTTAGCCTTCTGCTCAGTCCTCAGCCACTGTGGCCAGGGCCAGGGCTCACACCACACCTGTGTTTGGTGGGAGCATGTGATGGTGAGGGGCTCCCAGCTGGATTGAGGAGGGGTGCAGGGCTGGAGCACGCAGAGCAGTGGCTCACAAGCCCAAAGGACCCTGAGCACAGGAGGCACTTCTGTCCTCGTGGTGTTCCTGCAGCCCGGGGAGGATTTCCCGGCGTGTGAGGACAACCCCTCCTCCCCGGGCAGCAGGATCAGCGTCCCTTCCCCAGAGCAGGCACCCGTGACCTTGCAGGCAGTGGTAGTGCTGTATTCCCTTGCTTCTCTGCCTCCAGCCTGGATAGGAAAGTGCTCAAACATGGAGGTTCCACAATTAAAAGGCATCGCTCCTCCATGAACAAGGAGGGGATACCTGCAGGGCCAGGGCTGAGCTGGCGGCTGCCCCGCAGAGCCACCGGGTCAGGCAGGGACAGACTGAGGACCCCGCAGCAATCACCGAGCATAAAGCTTCTTAACTAAATCCTGCAGCCAAACGTTTCTTTGGGAAGGCAGCGAGGGAGCCAGGAAACGCGGGCAGCGTAGGAGACCAGCCAGCCCTCGCACGGGGCACCGCCACAACAGCCCCCACACTGCCCCTCCTCAGCCCCGCCGCGCTCCAAACCCGCATCCAGCCACTCCACGCAAGAGGGCAACGTTCTCCCCCCGCCCTTGTGCCTGCCCAGGACCCCCAGGACCCCCAGGACCCCAGAGACTCTGTTGTGGACCACTGCCTTAAAGCACGCCCCGAGCGCGTGCGTGCGCGTCCGAGGATCCGGCCCGCGGCGGGTTCGGCACCCAGGGGTGCCCCCCTGCCCTGGGGGGGCCGCCAGCGGTGCCCAATTCCTGCCGCAGACCGCGAGGAGGGGGGGGATTTTTAGAGAGTCATTGCAAGATTTTCAGTGGTGCTGAGCACCTCGCAATCCCACCGAAATCCATGGAGAAAGGGTTGGTGCGTCAGCCCGCGCTTTTGGAGGAAGGACAGGAGAGGGCAGCGCAGGAATTTTGACGGGTTGGTTTATCCTGAGCTGCAGCGCAGCCGCGTCTGTCCTCTCCCTCCCCGGGGCCGGTGACAGCAGGGGATGGGACGGGATGGGACCGTGGGCTGTCGCTGGAGGCTCCAGTACTCTGTAACCCAGTGTCTATGTAAGAACAATGAATGTTAACACGGTAAATTATTATGACATTAAAAAAATGACCACAAAAAATTGGCTGTTTATTGGCTAGAGGGGAAAAGCCAGGTGATGATTGGCAGGGTCATGGGCGTGGTACGGAATCCAGTCAGGAGGAGCAGCTCCTCCAGGAAAGGAGTTGATGGGATCCAAGTGGGAAGAGGTGGCTGAGGCAGTTCCCAGCAATCAGGGAACACTGACCCTCATCTAGAAGAAGCCAGGTCCAAGAAATGAGGAGCAGCAGCAAATCACTGCATAATATACACACTTTATTTATGAATTTGTATGTATACAGACTTTCTATACACACATTACCTATATAATAAAAATGTACATGTGTATACATGATCGTATAAATATAGAACTGTAGAAATCTTAGAACTGATCCTGTCTATTCACAGCAACTCCTCCCGGGGGCCCACGTTGTCCCAGCAGCCGTCATTTGAGGCTTGGGCAAAAGGGGCAAGTGTCATTCGTGTTGGTTTGTGCCCAGAATTTGATGCACTGGAAGAGAGAATTAGTGAAGAGCCACTGGCACAACCCAAAGGTGCCGTCGCTGTCCACAGCACTCGTTTCAGGGATGGTTTCCTTTGCTCCTTGCAGCCTCCATCACAAGGTCACCATGAGGAGGAAGCCCTTGTCACCCTTGCAGGACCATTACACCCTCCTCAAGAGGAATTTCCATTTCCTTGAGGAGCCACTGCTGGAGGCCCCAGAGCTGTTGGCATGGGGGGTTTGCCCACACAGGTGACCCACTGCCAGACCCATGGGAAGCCTCCTCTTCCCAAGAGCTTCAGTCTGGCATCCCCAGCCCAGACACCTGGGCAGCAGGGCCAGCTCTCCCCTCACCCTGTGTTCTAGATCCTTCCAGACTGTCCTGCTCCAGCACCTAACCCTCACAGACACAGCACAGGCTCAGGGACAGAAGGACAGCCTGTTCCTAAAGCCAGCACCCACTGGCCCAGCCAAGAGTACGGAAAGGATGGGATGACAGGATGCAGGGAAGCTGTTTATTGATCATACCCTTCTCCTGGCAAGGTGTCAGTACAACAAGGACTCGGGAAGGGTCACTTGGAAGGAGCAGGAGGAAGCCCTGAGCAGCAGAACACACTCACCTCCTTGTGCAGCACATGTGAGCAGGCCATGGGGTGAAGGTCACCGGGCTGCACGAGCTTCTGGCACATCAGACACAGCTTACAGGCAGCTGGGGTCTGGGATGGGCAGTGAGGGAAAGAAAGGAGCAGGCAGGGAAGTCAGACACACGGCTCTGATCACAGATTCAGCTGCTGCCCAGTCCCCTCTGCCCACAGCCATCACACCCTGAGAGCCACCATCATGTCTCGTGTCCCTCTGTTCCAACGTGAAACACAAAGGATCTGTGCCCCCAGTCCTCCCCTTCACCTCAGCAGCCCAAGTAGCTGCGTGAGGGGCCAGCTCCCAGCTCCAGGGGCTCACCCCTCCAGCCAGGCTCCCTCCCTCCCCGTCCCCCAGGGAAGCCAAGCAGCCTTACGTGTGACGCTGTTCCAGGGTAAGCGACCTGGGCCGGGGGCAGGAACATGGGTGTGCTGATCTGAGGCAGTGGAGCAGAGAACATGGGGGCCCTGATCCGGCCCAGAGGCTGCAGCAAGGCAGAGGAGGCACATCAGAACAGGAGGAAAGCACAGAGGAGCCACCCTGAGTCACCCCGGGGAAAACTGTTCCCTGGTTATGCTGCAGCCAGCGGGAAAGGGAGCCCAGGGGACAGCCCTGACGCACAGCCCAAGCTCTGTGGGGATCAGGGGCAGCTCTCCCTGCTCCCCAGGCCCCCCTCCAGCAGCCCCCAGGCTGTCCCACCTGAGCGCCGGCCGCCGCCCGCTCCTGCTGCTCCGCCAGCTTGGCCGCCACCAGCTGGTTCAGCTCCTCCATGGTCAGGCCGGCCATGGTCCTCCGGGCAGTCTTGATCTGCTGCAGGATGTTGGTCAGCTGGGCCCTGCGTGGACAGCAGCCTGCTAAAAGCTCCATCCTCATGGACTGGGACCCCTCAGCCATTGCTGCCTGGGGGAAGCCCTGTGCTCTCCTCCTCCTCCATGTGAGGCGAGTCACGTGCTGAGGAGCTTCTCTCCCCAAAACACTGGGGAAGGAGCAGGGAACCCCCAGAGACAGGCTGGGGGAATCCTGGCTGTACCCAGATACCCTAGCTCCTAATGATTCCCACTCCCAGCACTATAGCAAACCCCATGGAGACCACCACCTTTGCTTCCTGCAGACCCCACTCACACCGGGAGCCCCCCTTTCCCCTGATCCCAGCTCCCATTCCACACACACCCCCTCACCCTCCGGAAAAACCCCACCAGCCCCTTACTTGTTGCACTGTGGAAACCGAGTCAAGAGCTTCTCCAGCAGCTTCTCCAGCTTGTCAGCCGGCTGGGGCCGGTGGAACTCGGGAGCCACGTTCACGCCCCCCAGGCCGGGCGGAGGAGGGATGGAGGCAGCGGGAGCCATGTGGGGGCTGTGTGTGCCGATGAGGGACGCCACGACGGGGCTGTTCCTTCCCTGGGAAGCAGGCAGGGGTGGGGAGGGCTGGTTGGGCCTGGACATGGCGGGGTTCAGCAGAGGGAAGGAGAGCGCCCGAGGGTCGGCGCTCGGCATGACCATGGGGACAGGCACGGGTCCGATGGGGAAGGGGAGCCGGGGGGTCAGGGAGGGGTTGGGCTGGAATGCCGTCAGCATGAAATCTGTCTGAGAAAGAGAAACAAGGCAAGGGGGAAAGGCTGGTTAGAGTAAGACCACCTGGAGGCAGAGCCAGGTGCCCTCCTCCCCAGCCAGCGAGGTGGGATGCACTGGCAACTGGCAAGGGAAGGAGACCCTTCCCATCCTCTCTAGTAAGCCCAGCCAGGGCATGGGCCATCCCACACATGCACAGCACCAGGCTGTGCCAGGGCCTGGCACATGGAATGCCAGGGCTGGAGAGGCACTCACTTCCGAAGGCGGAGGAGGCAGCGTGGGCGTCGGGATCTGGGGGAGGCTGCTCAGCTTCGTGCCATTCCTCACCATCTGGATGTGGTCATTGAACTGATCCTAGCAGAGAGGGACGAAAAGGGACACATTTATCAAACCTGACCCAGTTTGGGGCATTCTAAGCCCTGGGGTGGCAGGCCCTGAAGTGGCAATGTTTGGTTCCAGAGAAGAATGAAAGAGGAGCTGGAGGAGCACTGTGCATGTGAAGAACTGCCCACTGCTAGGCTGGGAGAGGTCAGCAGGAACTTACTCGGACACTTTGCTTGGTCATTCGTATCCTGTTCAGCCTCATCTCCCACTCCTGCTTTGGCCTCATGGTCTCCAGCGTGGGTGGTGCAGACCTGCAAGCACAGCTGAACTTTCCCACTTGCAACTGTGCTCTCACTGGCAGCAAAGTGGGAGCAAGCAACCCCCCACATCATCCTGGCTTCCCCTCCTCCAGCAGGGTGGGAAGGGCTCACCCCCAGGTGAGGCACCCCACAAGGGAGAGGGACTGATCTGGGGCACACACAGGGACACCACAGTCAGCAGCACCGACTGAGCCTGGCCAATGAACAGTGACAGGGGATAAGCACAGCCTGACATACCCCTGTTGTGTGACATTATTGAGTCACAGTGATCCAGTAAGAAAACCCCAGGAAACTCTGAACTATTCCAGTCCAACCTCCAGTGTGAGCAGTGGAAGAGGAGCTGGGACACAGGGACACTTGAGTGACCTCCCTGCCACTTCTGACACGACACAGACTTACTTGAGGTAGGTGAGGTGTAGCTCAGCTTCTTTTTCTGCTTCTTCTAGTTTCAACACCAGCAGCTCCTTCCGGCTCTCCAGGGACAGGATCTGTGGAGAGAGGCTCAGTTTTTGTACTCCTCTGTCTCTTGCTGCCAGACCAGGCACTGGGCACTGCTCTCCACTAATGCTCACTGATAGATCACTCCTCTTATCCCCCAGAGTGGGACTTGGCCTTGCTCCTGATTTCACAGAACTGCCCATTAACCATCTGGAACCTCAAACCACCCCCTTTCCAGGGATGAAGTCACCTGCTCACCTCTGCCTTCCAGGCCCGCTCTGTCTCCTCCAGAATGTTCCTGTTGATTTCATTGTGCTGGTTCTTCAGCTTGTCCAGCTCCATCTCCCACAGCTGCCTGCACACAGAACACAGCGAGTCCCCTTAGGCTCAGGCACCGGAATGGCCACAAAGGGATCGATCCCAGGAGCTCTGGATGGGGTGGAACCACGGGAGATCAGCAGCCTCCAGCCCCAGCTCCCTGGGCTGTGTGAGTCACTGTCCCAGGAGTGAGCTGGTCCAGAGCACACAAACAAGCAGTGTGCAAACACACTGAGCAAAACAAGAGGACTTCCCCCTTGGCAAAATTCAGTCCAGTCCCAGGGAAGATCTGAACCAGGAATCAACCTGAGCAGCAGGCAGACCTGTGCTGTTCTGATCCTGGAGAAGTTTAAAGCTGGGCATTTCCACCTGTGCTTTGGGAACACCTGGATCTGGAACATCCCTGCCCAGCTTTAAATACTCGAGTGTGCCAGAGTTTAGTGTAGCTGGACAGCTGTGGGGAACAGACAAGGAAATCAGTCTGCCCTAATTCTGGGAAGCTGATTTTCAGTCAGAGGTAGCAGTTACAAGCTGAGTCAATCCACAAACTCTAATCTTATGGGATCTTTATGTCACAAGTACCCAGGAGTTTGCTTGTGACTGGGATAAAAGAAGATTTAATCCAGAGCCTTGATGCTGGAAGAGGAGATAAAACCTCCAGAGCACATAACTGGCCAGCAGTGCTGGATCATTCTCTCTACTCAATCCCACCAGGAGCATCAGATTCACTCTGAGGCAGAATGACAGGAAGAACAGAGCTTTAGGCAGCACTGATCAGGTAAAGGGTAAGAGCCTTACTTCTCATCAGACTGCTCTGCAATCAGAGAGGCAATCTTGTTCTCCTTCTCCTCCTGCTCCTTCAGCAACCTGCACGGGAGAAATGGGACAGCACAGCTGGAATCCCAATGCTGCAAGGCCCAGGATCAAGCCAAACCCCCTCCTGGCACATCCCCAGGCCTGACCACACACCACAGGCTGGGGACAGCTCCGTGCACCGTGTGGGAAAACAGCCACCAACAGCCTGAGGAGCACAAATCCTGCTGGCTCATGACACTGCACAAAGGCTGTGGCACAGAACCAGGCTTGCTGCAGGGAGCTGGGCTGCTCCCCCAGCACGTGCTCAGCCTTGGCCACTTGGGGGAAAAGGGCTGAGCACTTGGAGCCAGCACTGGAGGAATTTTACCCAAAAACATCACCAAGACCCCAGAATAAAAACCAGACCTCTATGACATGACAGGAAGGCTCCATAAAAGTGCCAATTCACATACAGGGCCTATCCTAAATTCATTCACTCACTGCTTCCAAAACGTTTAAAGCTCTTTGCTCCATCACATTTATATCATGGTAAGGCAAGACATTCTCCCCCCAAAAATAAACTTTCTCTTCAGTACAAATACCTTCTGCCTTTCTCACAGAGTTTCTCAATTTCAGCTTTGAGATCCTGCTCTTTCTGCAGGAATTCCTTCTTCTCTTTCTCCATCTTCTTCTTAGTCTCTTCTCGCTTGATTGTAACATCCTGAATCGCTTTCAGGATCTCCTGGAGTAAAAGAAGCATCACACAGATACAGAATGGTTTTGATTTAAAATCTGGGGTTTTTTTTTTTAATTAATTGATTAATGAGATTACATGGCAAACTCTTTCTTTTTAGCAGATCCAGTCAAGACATATATTGATTATTATGAAGAAACTCAGGAGACAGATGCTTCAGACCACAGGTTCTCCTGCCTCTTCACAAGGATGTTAAAATTAATTACAGGGAAGAGTAAACAAAAACAGTTCTTCACCAAATACCTGGTGGTTCTTCATCTCCTCTTCCCTCCGCTGCTGGAGCTGCTTAAGCTGGACCTGCAGCTGATTCTCCACCTGCCTCTGTTTGTCCAGCACCTCCTGGTAACGCTCCTTCAGCAAGGCCCGCTCAGACATCATCTTGTCCTGCAGTGGAGAGCAAAATTCCTCCTGTAACAAGGACATCTTAAAGACCTCAGCGCTGATATTTGATGGTCTTGGAGGTCTTTTCCAACCATAACAATTCTGTGATTCTATTTTGACAGGAAAAATGTGGGAAGAACAGCTCCAGCTCCTCTGCCTGGGAGTGGGAGCAGCAGAGCCAGGACCTGAGTGGGGGATTCGATACCCACCAAGTTCTTCTCGATGTCCTGGTCCGTGCTCACGTCGGCATCGGCCGCCTTGAAGTCGGTCTGTGAAGGGAGATGACTGAGATCACATCACACCCTGAGCCCTGCAGTTACCAGTGACCCCAGGCCCTCCCTGGGCACCTGTTCCAGTGCTCAGCCACCCCCCATGGAAAGGACTTCTCTGACATATTGAGATGAAACTTATTGGTTTTGTTTGTGGCCATTGTTCCTCATCCTGTAACTGGGCACCAACAAAAAGAATCTGGCACCATCCTGACACCCCTTGTAGATATTTATGTGCATTGATGGGATCCCCTCTCAGGCTTGTCTAGACTAACCAGGTCTCTCCCCATCAGAGAGATGCTCCAAACCCCTCATCATCTTTGCAGCCTCCACTGGACCTTTCTTCAGTAGCTCCCTGTCCTTCTTGCACTGAGGAGCCCAGACCTTGACACAGCACTCCAGAGGTGGCCTCATTAGGGTCGAATTTTAATTAAAGATTAATTAAAGACCGTTCAAAGCAGAGGACCGGTCACACAGCAGCAGCCGTAAAGCTGCAAGTATGGATGTGTTTTATCCCCCAGTCTCGACTTATTCAGTTCTTTGTCCTCCAGGTCCTAAAAGACCCTTCGGGGCCCTCGCCCCGCACACCAGAAAGCCCAGGAGCCCCGGGGGAGCTGCACCCACCTGCACCGCGATGTTCTGCGACGGCCTGGCCGGGGCCGCC
>VZRX01023596.1:0-13759 GCA_013398075.1 Notiomystis cincta | reverse complement strand
GCCGGCCCCGCTGTCGCCGGCTCCCCGCGGGTCCAGGCGGGGGCGGCGGGTGGGAGCGGGGGTGTCCTGCCCGTGGGGGACCTCCGCAGTGTCCCCGGTGCCGGTGCCCGGAGCGCCGGGGCTGCCCCGGGGCGCTGCGCGGTGCCGCTCCCGGGGTGTGTCAAGGGGCGCTTAAAGCCCGACCTTCAAGGGGAGGAAGCTGGAGCTCGGTGTCCAGCAGCAGCCGCGGCTGATGAGTTGTGTCAGAGGCGAACGGACCGCATCGAGGGAGGAGAAGGGCCGGGGGTGTCGAGCTCCGGGCGCATCCAGGGGAGCGGGATCTCGGGAGGTGTTTTCGCCGCTCTGCGCTGCCGTGGTGTATGGAATGCGGGTTGAACTGGGGCTCGGTGGTGATTTCCTCCCATGCCAGGGAAAAGCAGGTTCCTCCGGCCGTGGAGCAGGTGAGGAACGAGTTCGGTGGGGCTCCTGCAAAAGAGGAACCGGCTCTCGGCTGCCCACGGAGCGCGGTGCTGCCCGTGGTGTTTGTTCCGGGGAACCGCGCATCAAGAGTTTCTTATCAGTTTCTTATCAGAGGCGAGAGGGGAAGTGGCTCCTCCTGCCAGCCCGGCGCGGTGTTTTTTGGCCCCGGGCTGCCACTCCGCAGGCAGGGCAGGGTTGGGATCGATCCCTGCCCAGCCTGGGTGTGCCTCCTGTTCTGAACCGCTGGGAAGGAGCCGCCGCGGCTGGGCTTTCCCGGGAAAGGGATCTGCTGTGCAGCGGGTTGGTGGCAAGCCCCGTGGGGCTCTGTGGCACCTTCGGGAAGCTCTGGCCACCGTGTCCCTCGTCAGAAGGCGTTCTCACCGCTTTCACCTCTGCTGTTCCAGCCCGCCTGTCTGATGCCGCATTGGAGGCAGGGAGCGCCGCTATGGAGCGCAGGGATGGAGGCCACGCTCTGTATCCACACGTGCCTTTGGCTGAGCGCTGCCTGGATTCCCCCGGCGTCTCCAGCCGGGCCGGCCTGCGGCGGGCAGCGCGCTGCGGGCACTGACGGCCGCCACGGGAAGCTGACGTGGGCGGTCAGCCTGGATGCCCCCGAGGAGGAGCTGGAGCAGCGGGCAGAGGAGCTGGCCCGGACTGCGGGGCTGGTGAACATGGGCCGTGTCGGGGAGCTCAAGGGCCATTACCTCTTTGCCTACCAGCCCGACGGCCCCGCGGTGACCGAACATGAAGCAATAAGGAGGTCGGTGGACACTTTGTTTGCACAGCACGACAGCGTGCGGTGGCACTCGGAACAGAAGCTTCTGAAGCGCTCCAAGCGCAGCCTGCACTTTAACGATCCCAAATACCCCCAGCAGTGGCATCTGGTGAGTGGTTTCCCAGCTCCTGCTGTGCTCGCAGCCTCGGGCTGTTTGTGTGGCCACTGGCGAGCTGTCAGGCAGGAGGCAGAACAGCCTCCTTCTGTTCTCTGGTGAGGAGGAAGCTCATTGAGAGCTCGCCCTGCCAGCCACATGCTCGCTGTGATAATGGGCGAGGCAGCTGCCACAGCTGGTTGTGCACTGTTGGCACTGGGGTGGGCAGAGGGGTTTGGCTGGAGCACTCTGTGCCCTCCACGTCATGGCTCGAGCAATATTGCTCGCTGTCAGCCTCAGACAATGTCCCCTGACTGTCCTGTGACTCCTTCCCGTGCTGGCCCCAGCCCCACACCTCATATCCAGTGCACCCAGGAGGTCCCCTCGGCGCTGACCCTCTGCCCTCACTGTCCTCTCTGGTGCTTAGAACAACCGCAAGAGCCCCGGGAAGGACATCAACGTCACGGGCGTGTGGGAGCGGAACGTGACGGGGCGCGGGGTGACGGTGGTGGTGGTGGATGACGGCGTGGAGCACACCATCAAGGACATCCAGCCAAACTACGTGAGTGCCTGCACAGGCTGGAGGCTGGGCGGTGTGAGAGCAGCGTGTGAGAGCTCAGAGTCCAACCTGCGCCGTCACCTTGGGCTCAGCCAGGGCGGGAAGTGCCAGCAGCGAACCTTTCCTGGGAGATTTTGCACCCGTGGTTCAGGGTTACCTGCCACCTGTGGGAGGCAGCTGGCCTCCCTCTGACCCACAGCAGTGCCTGGAGCTGCCTTGGTTGGTCCCTTCCCCATGGCAGCAGGTAGCAGTGTTGAGCTGCAGCCCTGTGTGGAAGCAGCCTTCAAGTTCCTGTGACTTCCAGCCTGTGTTTCAGCCCGTGTTCTCTTAACTGCTGCTTTTCCCAGCCTGAGGAGGGCAAAGCCCCGAGTCCTGACTGTGGGTCTGTTTCCAGAGCCCAGAAGGCAGCTATGACTTGAACTCCAACGACCCTGACCCAATGCCTCACCCCGACGAGGAGAACGGGAACCACCACGGGACCCGCTGCGCCGGGGAGATCGCGGCTGTGCCCAACAACAGCTTCTGCACGGTGGGCGTCGCCTACGGGAGCCGCATCGCGGGTATGTGCAGGCTGCCAGGCACCCCAGCCTGCCTCACCTCCGGGTTCCCGGCTGGGACTGGCCCCATGGGTCAGAGCAGCTCTGTCTGAGTCAGCGGTGCCGTGCTCGGGCTGGTTGGGCTGCTGCAGGGAGGGCTTGGCACCTGCCTGAGCTCCTCTCCAGAGGAGTTGGCTCCTGACGGTTTTTCCAGAGTGTTCCTGGCCTCCCTGGATGCCAAACTTTGGGCAGAGCAGCCATGCCATACTGGCTGAGCCAGGCAGTTGTGCCACAACGTGCCCAGGCTGGGTCTAGAGGCACTGGGGCAGCAAATCTTGGCCAGTCTCTCTCACTGCCCTGGCCCCTGGTCTCAGCTTTGCCTTGTGGGATGGACAGCGGCAAAGGGACAGTGCTGTGTCTCTCTCCTGCAAGGCCAGGGAGTGTGCACTGTGCCCCAGGTGTCTGCAGAGCTCCTGAGCTGCTGCACAGAGGGGGGCGAGGTCTCTGTGCCCTGCAGGATGTGTCCCTGGCAGGGCAGGGGACAGCAATGCTGGAGCAGGATTCTGTCCATAGCTGGTCACACCACAGTCCCTGGGGTGCCGGGGGGGGTCAGGCTTGCCCAAGGCACAGCAGGCAGAGGCTCCCAGCTGGCAGAAGCAGAGATGAGTTCATCATGTACCCACAGCACAGGGAACAGCAGGGTTTGCCCCGGATCCAGGTGGGACCTGGTGCTGCTCATGCCTCAGCCCTCCAGAGCTGGGCTGGCCTTGCAGGGCGAGCACAGTGGGGCAGCCTCGAGCCAGGAGCTTGTTTGCAGTTTGTGCAGCTCATGTGACCCGTGTTGGTCACATTCCTTGTCCTCTGTCCTGCAGGCATCCGAGTGCTGGACGGGCCCCTCACGGACAGCATGGAGGCCATTGCCTTCAACAAGCACTATCAGATCAACGACATCTACAGCTGCAGGTGAGCCCCCAGGGAACCTGGAGCTGGCTCCCAGCTGGGCACGGGGTCACAGCTCAGGGCTGAGTGCTCACACCAGCTCCCATCCTCCTGTGGCTCCAGTTAGCCTTGAGGCACCAAAATCCTGTTGCTGGAGAGCTGTCCCAGGCTCTGCAGAGTGCCTGCAGTTGTGAGATCTCCCTCTGTGTGCTGCTGCAGCACGTCCCCTGAGCTGGCTGTGCTGGGGGGGACACTGTGCCCCGCACTGTGGTCAGGCAGCCCCGGCTGAGCCGTGTGACGGGGACTGGAATGTGTGAGAAGCCGCTTGTTAAATAAAAATCAAACATTTTGTCCCCTGGAATCTGACCCAGGGGCACAGTGCAAACACGACAGCGCTATCCCAGCAGCGAGGGGCCATCCTGATGGGTGGGAAAGCGCAGTGCTCTGCAGTCCCAGCGGTGGCGCTGGGAGCAGCTGGTGGCTGCTGGGAGCTCGCTGTAGTGGCAGGAGGAGCCGCCTGTGGCTCCGGGGCTGTCACTTCACCGTGTCTCTCTTTGCAGCTGGGGCCCCGATGACGATGGGAAGACCGTGGATGGCCCCCATCAACTGGGAAAGGTAAAACCCAGCCCCAGCAGCCCTGGGCGAGCCTCCAGGGCTTGTGGCTCCTTGCCTGCCCGCCCAGGCGGGGAGGGACGTGGCTGTGACACTGGGCACGTCCCTTTGTGTCCCTGGGTGCCAGCAGAGGTTTCCCTGTCACTGTGTGGTTGGGAGAGGCGACGCTGCGGCGGGAGGGAGCCTTGGGCAGGGCAGGATGAGCTCTCCAAGGAGGGGCTGGCTCCAGCAGGAAAAGGCTCTTTCACAACCTGTGGTATTGCGCTGACAACTTTTGCAAGCCACAGGATGCTCTCTGCTCAAGCTTTCCCAGTGCTCAGGGTGGTTCTCGAGGCAGGGATAGTGCCTTTGGATACTGGGAGTAAATAAGGGGAGTGGGATTGCAGTGGGGAGGAAGAGTCAGAGCTGAGGCTGCTCCTTCCCAGGCCATTAAGGTTTTCTCAGAGCTCCTGTGCTGCAGAACTGCAAAACACACCCAGCCTGCCTGTGCTGCAGCGAGGGGTCACTGAGGGGCCCCAAAACCAGCAGTGGGGTGTGGTTCTACTCCAGTGCTCCTCTGCTGTGCTTTTCCAACCACAGCTCAGCAGTTCCTGCACTCTTCGGAGCAGCGCTGACAACCGAGCTGTCCGTTCACCATAACAAATGGTTTCCAGTTCTTCAAGTTAATTTATTCCCTTCCTGTCTGCAGAGACAGCTGGAACAAGCTCCAGGACACAGAGCACGAGCAGAGCTCGCTGTGCCACGGCAGAGTCAGGAGGGCAGAATGTACCTTTGTCTGCCAGGGGAGGGAGAGCAGGGCAGCCACTTCCAGCGGGGTTGTGCTCTTGCTCATCCATCAGACGTGTCCTTTCCCTAGGAGGGAATGGTGTCTGGGCGAGGTGTCTGGGCTGGGAATGTGCTTCCAGGTGGGGCTGGTGCTGTGGTGTGTCTCAGTGAAGGCAAAGCCCCAGTGTCTGTGGGGCTGGGCGCTCGCAGAGGGGCGGTGGCCATGTGTGGGGAGCCCCGATCTCACGTGACGGGCTGGCTGCTGTCAGAAACCCCCGGGATCAGTCTGGAAGGACCTGGGAAGAGCCCCCCTGCCCTGCCCCTCTCCACAGGCTGCCCTGCAGCCCCCCTGGCCTGTCCCTCTCCACAGGCTGCCCTGCAGCACGGGGTGATCGCCGGCCGCCGGGGCTTCGGGAGCATCTTCGTGGTGGCCAGTGGCAATGGGGGCCAGCACAGTGACAACTGCAACTACGATGGGTACGCCAACTCCATCTACACTGTCACCATAGGTGAGCCTGGCTCTTCTGTCTCCTCCCTTCCCAGCCTGGAGCGGTGAGGGCATCCCAAAGTGCACAGCCTGCCCAGCTGGGAGCTGGCTGGATGGTGGGAATCTGGGGGAAAGTGTCTGGGAATGGGCATGGCAGTGTCTAGAGTGTGCTGGGCTTCAGCCCCCAAGCCTGCAGTTTGCTTCTGACTTACAGAGCAAGAGGAAGCCAGAGAAATTCCTGGCCATGCCCAGACCTCCCTCCCAGGGCTATGACAAACACTGCCATGTTCATGGAATGACCTGGAATGCAGCATTCCCATCATCTGTGCTAGAGGAGAAATGTGTTATCCACATTCTCGAGAGCAGGAGGTGCATGGGGGGCAGAAGATCTGTGTGATACTGAGCACACTGAAGGATTATTTATCTTGGCTGCCCTTCCCGTAGATCTTCCAGGTGGGAAAAATACAGGCTTGGTTCTGGTTTCCCTGCCCAACTCCCAGCCCCTGGAAGAGCACATCTGGCAGGGCAGGTTCTCAGGGGATCAGCACCTTGAAATTTCAGCAGTTGAGCAAAGCAGGCTTCACGTGGCCGATGCCTCTCCCGCTTTCCAGGAGCCGTGGACGAGACGGGCTCCATGCCCTTCTATGCCGAGGAATGTGCCTCCATGCTGGCCGTGACCTTCAGCGGTGGGGACAAGATGATGAGGAGCATTGTGAGTAGCTGTGTCCCCTGTGCCCTCCTGGCAGCCTGGGGACAGCCAGGACAGCGCTCTGGCCCTTCTCGTTCCCACGCAGCTGCTCTGAGCTGTGCCTTTTCTCCAGGTCCTGCACAAACAGGGAGGGTCCCATTTCTCAGCCAGCCCCCCTCACTCTGCTCCCAGGGGATGCTGGAGCAGGGAGAGCATCGGGCTCTTTGAACCACTTGGCCCCAGCTTCTCCTCTGTTCTGGCACACAAGCCTCTCCCAGTCGAATTTTTAAGAATATTTTTATCAGCTTTTCCTTCTTTTTTGCCAAAAAATGACTTCTTGTCAACAACACGTCCTTTCTGCCCGAGCCAAGCAGCCAGGGGCTGTTTTCCCCCCTGCAGGCCTGACCCAGCCTGTCCCTCCCTTGGTGCCAGGCTGTCCCCACCCCAGTGGTGTGACCCCTTCCTGTCCTGTGGGGCCAGCAGGGACCACACAGCCCACCCATCCCAGGGGAGCTTGGAGGAAACATCCCTGGCTCCTGATATTTGGGGTTGGGCTGTCCATGGCTTGGAGGATCTCCCACCAGGACAGGTACTTCCTAAAAGCACTTTCCTGTGGCTCTGTGCCTGCCACAGAGCAGCTGAATCCAGGCTTGTCAAACAGGTTTCCCCATGTGCTGTGTAAATTGGGGGAACAGGGAGAGCCTGGGATCCTCAGGCACCTGGATGAGACTCAGCAAGCTCCTCCTGCAGCCCAGAGCCAGGGCAGAGATCTGTGCCTAGCCAGGGCACAGCACAATCTGCCACAGGGAGAGTAAAACCCAGAAAGGAGCTGATTTTCCCCTCAGAAATCACTCCAGTTGTCCCAGGCTGGTTTGGAAAGTACTGACACTGGGAAAGAAGGGAGCCACTGAGGGCTCTGCTGCATTCCCTCAGGAGCTTCAGGCTCCTGGGTTGGTCTGGCTTCCCCCAGCACGGTGTGAGGGCTTTGAGGGTCACAAATGTACCTTCATTTTAAACTCTGGCCTTATGGGACACCAACAGGGGAGCTGGCTCTCCATGGGGGAGCCAGGGCAAGATCCCCCCATAGCCTGGGAACAGCACATGCTGTACCCCAGTGGCTCCTTCAGCCAGCCCCTGCCTTGCTAAACCCCACAGAGCCCTTTTTCAGGAGCACAGCCTGCTCCTGGACACCCTGGAGCTCACCCTGGGGCCATGGTGGCAGAGTTAACTTCTCTGGAGCAGCCATCTGCTCCAGCATTGTTTGTTTTCTTTTTTGTCTTTTACCAGACCATAAATTTGGTGTGGTTTCCTTAATGGGAAGAATTTAATACGGCTTCTGGCACTGGATGTGCTTCCTACTGAAAGTTTGTGCTCTCAGGGTGCTCTGTGTGGGACACTCAGTATCCCAGTGTGAGCTGGAGCCAAGCAAAAACACAACAAACCCTTCAGATTTTGGGCTTTTTCCCCATGGGGAGCAGAGCCACTTGCTTTGCAGTGAGGTGGCATAATTTGGGAGCCTCGTGAGGCCTCTCTGGGTGCTCTGTGTGCTCTGCACAGTCCCGTGTGGCCCCTCTGCAGTCTGGTTGTGACGCCGTGATCAGCAGTGAAGGTGACGAAGAACCCGAACTGTATCTGCCCAGAGTTCCCCACCAAGCTGCTCAGTTAATGCTGTCCAAAGGGAACTGTCCCCATTGATTGCTTCCCAGCTGGGATCCCCACCCCTGCAGTGAGGCTGTCCCAGCACCCTTCTGGCTGTGAGCAGGGGCAGTTGTGCCACAGCCTGAGCTTGGCGAGGGCACAGCTCGGGGCGGCACCACGTGTCCCTGCCCAGCCACTCCAGCACGGCACAGGGGCCTGACAGAGGCCTCTCTCCCCTTGCTCAACAGGTGACAACGGACTGGGACTTGCAGAAGGGCACGGGCTGCACCGAGGGTCACACGGGGACGTCGGCGGCGGCGCCGCTGGCCGCGGGAATGATCGCGCTGATGCTGCAGGTGCGGCCCTGCCTCACCTGGCGGGACGTGCAGCACGTCATCGTCTTCACCGCCACCAAGGTGAGGGGGAGGCCCTGCCCTCCGGCCTGCCTCGCTCCCACAGCTCCCCCGGGGGCCCTGCCCTGCACATCCTTCCTGGTGTCTGCTGCCCCTCCGTAAATCTCTCGCTCGTCTGGCTCCCAGCACGGGGATTGCGTTTTCCCCTCGCCCCGTGTTCCTCCCAGGAATGTGGCTGAGGCATTTTCCCCTGTCATGATAATAAATGGGGTATTTGCCTCAGGAATGCCTCCATCTGACAGTGTAGGGGTCTTCCAGGGCTCAGCAGGTTCCAGGGCTCAGCAGGTTCCAGGGCTCAGCAGGTTCCAGGGGCTCAGCAGGTTCCAGGGTTCAGGAGGTTCCAGGGGCTCAGCAGGTTCCAGGGCTCAGCAGGTTCCAGGACTCAGCAGGTTCCAAGTTTCAGGAGGTTCCAGGGGCTCAGCAGGTTCCAGGGTTCAGGAGGTTCCAGGGCTCAGCCCTGTGTGTGTGTGGTGGGGCTGGCCCAGCCCAAGGACTGACACCTCCTACAATGTCACCTCATGGTCCAGGCAGTGGGAAAGTGAGGAGCTGTGCCCTGCCCTGGCCTTTCCTGGACTCTCCAGAGAACTGGGCTCCTGGAAACAGGCACAGCAGAGAGCTGGGCAGTGAACCCAGCCCTTCCCTTCACCCTGAGCAGGAGTGGGAACCGACTGGAGGGATGGGGCTTCTTCCACCCCTCTGGGGAGCAGGAGTGTGTGCCCAGCTGATGCTGTGCTCATTTTGGCATGGGGCAATGTTTTCCATAACTTCCAAGCCAATGTTGCCAGAGCACTACAACCCAATAAGTGATGGGACCCAGACCTGTCCTGCCCCAGCTCTTGTTGATTTAAAGGACTCATTCTCCTTCTCTCCAAGGCTTCTGCTGTGCCACAGGCAGTGGTTTGGGCAGCAGGGAGCACTGGGATGTTTCAGAGCAGAGGCATTTGTGCCCTTTCGTGCTGCTCCATTTCCTTTCTGAGGAGCTGGGAAGCCACTTTGTCCTGGGATTTGTTTCAAACAAAGATCAACCTGTTCCTTTCTAATAAGGCCGTGTGGGTTTGCTTCCCCACCTCTGTGGGACGTGTCTGGGCCCCCTTCCCTTCAGGCCTGGGGGTTCCAGGCTGCTGGTGTCCCCCAGGTGAGAGCACCCCGTGTGTCTTTGCAGTACGAGGACCGTCACGCCAAGTGGGACACGAACCAGGCGGGCTTCAGCCACAGCCACCAGCACGGCTTCGGGCTGCTCAACGCCTGGAGGCTGGTGAACGCTGCCAAGGTAATCCCCTGCCCTCCCACACCTGCCCTGGGGGCAGCACAGCAGCCCAGCCCCGCGGTGGGGGACGAGTCCCGTCCTGGTGATGCCACAGGGTGACTCCACTGCTGTTCAGGGCCAGCGCTTTGGCCACCATCCTGCTGGCCCGGGCTCTGAGGCTGCTTTTGGTATGAGGTCATGAGGCTCTGAGCAGTGTCTGAAAGCTGCCCCGAGCTGCTGCTCTCCAGCACTATATATAGCCATGGTGAGGGCCCTGATTCACAGCAACGGGAGCTTCGTCAGCAGCCCCAGCACCTTCCTCCCTCCACAGTGGCTGCAGGGAGGGTGTCCTGCCCCGGGAAACAGGCTGCTCTCAGCTGGCAGCTCTGGGGGGAGTGGTGTGGTCACAGCAGGCTGCAGCATCCCCAGCTCTTCCTCCTCTGGTCGCATGGAGACCAGGGCACATCCCTTTGGCACTCGGACCCAGCTCGTGTGTGGAGCTCTGAGCAGCTGTGCCGGGTCACTGCTGCTGCCAGGGGCACAGGGACTTCCAGGCTCTTCCCTCTTCCTGCAGGCATTTGGTTTCTGCTGTTCCCTGCCCCACTGCACTAGGGATTGCAATGGAACAGCCTCAAGACTCCACTTAAAGCCAGTGTGACAAACAGAGAGCTGGGAAATCCCAAATCTTGATCAGCTCTTCTGACTCCCAGGCAGTGACTTTCCCTCCTTTCCTGGGGGTGTGGGCAGTGCTCCCATCCCTGGTGTGTCCCAGAGCATCATTGGGAGAGGCCCCTTGGCCTGGGCCCGCAGCCAGCACAGGAGCAGCCTGTGAGAGCTGTGGGAGATGGGAGGATGGATGTGCAGGGAGGGTGCAGCGTGCTGAGCCCTCTCTCCTTCCCCTGCAGATCTGGGAGTCCGTGCCATACCTGGCCTCCTACGTGAGCCCCGTGCTGAAGGAGGGCAGGAGCATCCCGCTGCTGCCGCAGGAGCTGGAGGTTGCCTGGAACGGTAAGAGCAGGTGTGCCCTGGAGAGCACGTGCTGTGCAGGCAGCCAGCCCTGCCACTGGCGTGTGGCACAGCAGGGCAGGCCTGGCCCTGGGCTGCACGAGGCCAGGAAGGGGTTAAGAGCTGGGCTGCCCGGGCTTTTTCCGCTGCCCATCCCCAGGGGATCTGCCTGCTGCTGCATCCCCTCCCCACAGCCCCATCCTGTGTCTGGGGACCGGCAGGGCTCAGCCAGCGGGGCCGGGCTGGGCAGCGGCCAGAGCAGCTCCGCTGGCTTTGACCATTTTAGGCAATGCTGCAGCTCCCGACTTGGCCAGGCCTGTCCGGAACAGCAGCGCTGCTCCGGCTGCTCCCAGTGGGAAGGAGAGCTGGGCCCCAGCCCTTGCCAGCCCCCAGCAGGGCCTGCACACAGGGACACTGCTGCCTCTGGGAGGGGTCCCCTCCTGGCGTGTGCCCACGTGCCCCCTTAGCAGGGCTGGGAGCACCCACCCGACAGGAGCTCAGCTCACCCTGCTCCACAGGGGCTGTGGTCATTTGGGCTGTGAGTGTTCGTGGAGCTGGGAACAGTTTGAGGTGGGGCAGCCTGGACACCTGGCTTCTGCTCCCCATCCCACCCAGGGCAGCTGGGAAGAGGCAGAGACCACGTGTGTGTCCTGTTAAAGGCCACCACAGCCCAGTGGGGCTGGCTGGGAGTGGGGACTCCATCCTGGCCACCAGCCTTGGCCAACCCCCCTTCCCTTTCCCAGTGACCCCTGCCGACCTGGAGCTCTCTGGCATGAGGACCCTGGAGCACGTGGCAGTCACTGTCACCATCACCCACCCCCGCCGTGGCAACCTGGAGATCCGGCTCTTCTGCCCCAGCGGGATGATGTCCCTGATCGGGACCACCCGGAGCATGGACTCGTGAGCACCCCGGGGACAGTGGGGGGGCAGGACGCCTCAGGCAGGGCAGGGCTCAGGCTCTGTGACCCCTCACGGGTTGTTTCCCCTCACCCCTTGGCAGGGACCCCAACGGCTTCTCTGACTGGACCTTCTCCACGGTGCGCTGCTGGGGCGAGGAGGCACAGGGCACCTACAGGCTGCTCATCAGGGACATCGGTGAGTCCTGCCTTCCAGGGGGCCCTCAGGAGTGGTGGCAGCTCTGTGCCGTGTCCCAGGGAGCTGCCAGCTCGTCTCCTGGGCAGCAGCAGCTTGGTTCAGAGAGTTCCCCACTGGACCATCCTGCTTCCCCCGCAGGAGATGAGAGCCTGAGGCCTGGCACCTTGAAGCAGTGGCAGCTGACCCTGTACGGCTCCTCCTGGTCCCCAGCAGAGATGAAGGAACGGCAGAGGTAGGACACCACATCCCCAGCTTGCTGGGGAGCCAGGAGAGGGAGGCTTTGTGGTTTAGCCCTGCCTGTGAGCACTGGGTTGGACCTGCCAGGTGTGCGTGTGGCAGGTGAGGCTGCAGCTGCCCCCCCACCTCACAGGGCTGCAGGACATGGCTCCAGGGGCTGAAGGAGACACTCCAGACCCTTTGTGGGCATCCTGGAGCCTCTGCCCAGGGGACTCTCATGGGATGTCTCTGTCCCCAGGCTGCTGGAGGAAGCCATGAGTGGGCAGTACCTGAGCAGTGACTTCTCCCTGCCCTGTCCCCCAGGGCTGGACATCCCCGAGGAGCAGCGTTACACCATCACAGCCAACACCCTCAAGGTGAGCCTGCCTCCAGGATGGGCTAGAAGAGCAGGACCCTGCCCAGGACCCTGTGCCCTCTCCACTGGGCAGTGGGCAGGGCCCTGAGGGGGCTGAGAGCTGTGTTTCTCAAGGGGTTTCCCTTTGCAGACCCTCCTGCTCTTGGGCTGCTTTGCCGTGTTCTGGACTTTCTACTACATGCTGGAGGTTTGCCTGACCAGGAACGAGGTGGGGCTGGACCTGGCCTGCTCGGGCTCCACCAGCTGCAGGTGGTACCAGCAGGGTGGGAAGCACCGAGCCCTGGAGAGCGGCCTGGAGATGGAGTCGGTGCCACTGTACCGGGAGAAGGACATGGAGGAGGCCGAGATGGAGTGTGAGCCCCTGGAGCCTGCCCAGGACAGGGAGGAGAGGTCCTGGACCCCCACCCACCCCAAACTTTCCAGCAATGGCAGAGCTGTGAGCTTCCATGAGGCAGCCCCCACTGGAACGGGATTGCTGGCCCGGGAGGCATCGACTGAACTCCTCATGGAGGGCAGAGAGCACCAGCCCTGCTGACAGGGGCTGGGCTGGGGCCCTCCCTTGGTACGACCTTGCCGGGCTGGGGCAGCACAGACTCATCCCTGAGCCTCCGGGGCCCACTATGTCCTGCGGGAGGTGCTGTTGGAAGCGGCTCGGGAGCAAGGAGGGAGTGCTGGGACTGGAAAGGGAGCTTCCCTTCCCTCCCTTCCCTCGTTCTGGACAGCAAAGCAAGCCTTAAACCCTCTCCCGCCGGAGCCTGCCCTGCCGGCCGCTCGGGGCTCCCTGCTGGGTCCCCACAGAGCCAGGCAGGGGCACAGCCGCCCCTTCCTGCCCCTGCAGCGGGGCCAAGACGTGGCACTTCGTCCCTCACTTCTGCAGAGCGAGCCTGGAAGACGAGACAAGGCCCTGGCAGCTGCCTCTGCAGGCAGGGACCCCGCAGCACTGGCGTTTCCCCGGGCTGGCAGCCAGCCCTCCCCACCAGTGACCCCAGTTTAGAAGCAGGGAGTTGCTTCACTCCTCTCCAACCAGTGCTTCTCCCTGCCCCTGCTGATTCCTCCTCTCCCGTGGGCACAGAGCAGCTGTGGGGTGGGAGAGGCAGGAACCAGCCTGCCTGGGGGGCAGGATGGGGCTGTCCCTGTGTCCCCGGGCACAGGAGCACCTCTGGTGGCAGCTTGGGCTGGGATGGGGAGGTTGAGTTGCTCTGGCAGTGGCTGGTCTGAGCAGGGTTG
Source organism: Notiomystis cincta (assembly GCA_013398075.1). NCBI lineage: Eukaryota > Metazoa > Chordata > Aves > Passeriformes > Notiomystidae > Notiomystis > Notiomystis cincta. The sequence goes on along the minus strand of VZRX01023596.1, from coordinate 629 downwards.
GCTTGTTCACATGTCTTTGGGTTCGGTGGTTTATTTTTTTAAAGCTGGGGTTTGTTTTTTAATCAGCAAAGCCCTTTTGTGTAGCTTTCCAAATAAAGCCTGAAAAACCCTCCTCTCCCCCATCCATCACTCTTCTGCCCTCCCAAAGCTTCCTGGCTGTGCAAAAATGCGTCACTCAGCACCTCCCAGCCCCGGGGCTGGGGGGGACCCAGTGTTGGGGTGCTGCCTCTGGGGGGGCTCTGTGCCCTGGGATGAAAGGGAGGGGGAGGCAGGGGCTGGGCCAGAGAATTGGAAGGAGCAAGGACAAAGCTGGTTCAGGGAGGAGAGGGCAGAGTCTTCCAAGCCAGGCAGGGAAAATCCAAACTCCAGCTTTGGTTTTCCCAGGTTTGGAGGTGGCAGAAGGAGCAGCCAGCAGCAGCCTTTTAGGGAGAACCACTTCAGCTTTCCAGGTGCCATCAGCGAGCTGCAACGGGGCAGGCGCGAGGGAACCTCGTCAGGCCACGCTAGATGAACATAACCTTTTAATTTTGACAAAAACGAAGTACAAAACCGAGGCCAATTCTCTCTTCTCCCCGTTCGCAGGGATCTCTGCGGCAGTGGCGCGGGGCTCGTGCGGGCGGCGGGCGGGG
>VZRX01023595.1:0-107197 GCA_013398075.1 Notiomystis cincta | reverse complement strand
AATTTATTATTTATTAATTAGTATATTAGCTAGAGCTTCACAGTCTACAGTGCACCCATTTGAACTGTGGATAAACATAGTTTGTTGTTCCTTTTCTGGGTTTATCATAATACATTCATTCTATATATTGGATTGGTGCATAAAGGAGAAAATCTTGGGGTTTGGATAAAATATGGTATGATTTTTAAATGTGGTTTTTAATGCAAAAATATGTTTGAGAAAGTTATGCTGAACTTACCCTTTATTCTTAGTTTTGAAATGCCCTTTAAATTTTTTTCTGAAAATCAAATTCCCAAGTTTGCTTTTTTTCACTTCAGGACCTGGATTTGGGTGAGGCATGGATTTCAGCAAGAAAGGTATAGAGAGAATGTGAACAAAAATAAATGGAAAGCATTTCTATACTATCTACAGTTCCATTTCTTTACTCTGTATGTTGTTTTGAGGGACATTTTTTTGTTGAACTTTATTTTATTCATAAATAGATATTGACTTCCTTAAATGAAATGGACATGAACATTTTTCCTATTAGGTCTAGCACCATTTCTTCTTAAATTTGCATACTAGATAATGCCATAGAAAACATGTCAACATTTTCTAGTTAGCAGCAAATGATGATCAATGGTTCTATGATAATTAGTATGGCTGACAGTCAATCAAAGTGATGAAAATAAAAAGCTGTGATCAAAAGACCTTTTCTTCTGTGCATTGTAAATTAGCATAAACATAGCTATGCTTCATAATGCCAGTCAATCAAAAAACACTGCTTTGGCATGAAAAGAATTCTTATATGGCTAAAGGACAATGAATTTAATCCACTGCTATATTAATATTTTTTTCTTATTTCCTTAAGTTAGATAATTAAAAAATAATAATAAAAAACCCCAGTTCTTCAGGTGAGGAAGTTTGCATTGCTTGTTTTGAATGGCTGTGCAAGTGTGTAAATTGGCTAAAAAACTGTTTGTGAACCAACCAAAGTTAGGAGCTGAATGACTGTGTCAAGAGAGAAAATAGGTTAACTTAAAAACCCTCACTCCCTGCTTCTGTCCCTGGATGTCTGGGAAACTGTGGAAATGGAGCTTTGACAGATCCCATGGATGACACATTTTTACCTTGTAACCATGTCTGTTTTCAGCATAGCACCTGTGACTGATTTATTTAACTTCACTGCTGTTAGCGAGATGACTCATGGTATTTTTAAGTACTCACATGATTGAATCCTGCTGTCTAACAATAGTTTGATCCTGTATAACAACAATAAAGAAAAATACTGAAGAAAAAACCTTGTTACAACATCCACATTGGTATGAATTTTACTTTTAAGACTGAGGGGATGGATCTTTTGTGAACAGTCCTCATTTAGGACATTTATGTCTCTAAGGATTAGAATTAGGCCCTTAAGAGCTAAGAACATTAAGCATGGTGAAAGATTTGTTTTTCTTGACCTCTATTAATATTCAGTGCATCTCTGCCCATAATTAAGGTACTGCTGTACACAGACAGATGCACAGATGTTTAAAGAATAATCCCCATTTCTGAATACCAAAGTATTTGTTTCCCTTTCATTATTGTTGCTCATCTCATGAGCTATCAAACATATAAATAACTTAATTTGTCTCACTCCCAGCTTTTTTTTTTGTACCCATTACGTGTAGTGGTTTGTTGGGTTTTTAATAAAATAGCTGTACTCCACTGTGGGTGTTTGGTACTTGAAGGCTGACCTTAGCAGCAGTGAAGTCCTGTTTTAAAATGTCAGGTGTCAGTTATTAATGAAGTTAAGTAAGAAAACAGGGCTGTGTCCTGGAAAACTACCGTTCACTAACTACATATTTTACTGTATTTTCATATTAGCAATGGGGCTACACAAGCAACAATAATATTTGATTTTTAAAATTTTTTTTTTCAGAATTCTGTGATCAGGTATGGTCAGATTCTTACTTAATTTCTTTGCCTCTTTTTGCTTATCATCTGCTTAAATTTCTTTTTCTTTCTTGCTTCAAAACTGGTGTGTAACTGAGTAGATAATGAGCAGGTAAGCTACAAAAATATAAGAAGCAAGGTTTTTTCATTTAATGAATATACTGCATGCTTTGAACTTTTCTTTACGTATGGGGAGTGCAGATCCTATAAGCTCTGGACTTCTATATGTCATTGGAGTCAGTTGGCTTCATGCCTGAAAATTGTGAAAATGGTTTACAAAGCAGAGCAGAAATCATTTTATCCTCTAAACATGATTTCAGAAGTGTAATTTACCAGCAATTAAAACCCCCCAAAATGTACACTGAATTACTCTTCTCTTGGGATTCCTAACACCATTTAATTTGTGTTTGTTTTATCCTTTGGCATTTTATCTTCTAATAAGCCTTCGAGGGAGAATGGAGTATTAGATTTCTATTTAAAGGAAAGGACAAATAGAAGTGGAGTAAGTACCCTCTAATGGCCAAAATTATTCAAGATTTTTGGCTTCAGCAGCATGCAAACAAACATCTGTATTTACTGTGTTGGAAAAGTTTGTTTTACAAAAGCATTTGTTAGAGATTTATTTACAGGTAATATTTATTTACTTTCTCTTCTCCATTTGAGTAGATACAAATTTCCTAAGGTTATTTATTTGTGGAACACCAGCTGTGTCACTGTACTTCCAAGTCGTCTTTGAGTATTTCTGTATTCTGATACTTTGAATATTTTCTTAATGGAGAAGCTGACATTTGCCTTAAATTCTTCTAGTTGTTCCTTTATCGAGTCTCCCATGCATGACCCACACAGTTTATTGACTTGGTCATCTGATAGTGAAATGTAACCAAAATGCTATCAAAACCACCACTAAAAAAACCCAGACAAGACCAGAATTGTTTTTCTAAGATTGTGTTGCTTTTTTTCTAAATTAACATATCTCTTAACTGGCTTTCTATTATTCTATCCCAATTTCTAACTATAATATTAGAGAAAAATGCTTTCAGAAATACTGATTTCATTTTGCATGATATTATTTTTTTCACCAAGACACTACAGTGTATCTAGAAATACACTAGAGGATCAGTCTCAGCTTGAAAGTGTTTGCAGTGTTATTAGTTTAGAAGGGTTTGCACTTTTGTTGTACATCCTTTATGCTTTTGTTGTCTTCAGGTCTGCTTTTTATACATCAAATTCCCAGAGATTATTCTATCTTCTGTTTTAAACTGTCTTCTCTTTAGAGACATATTCTGAAGGGTAGACTTGGAGGACTGAAACACACTCATTAAAGCCCCTAGTCTGCAGGTATTTGCTTGGTATCCATCTATGAGTTGCTCTGTTTTCCCCCAACAGTAGGGTGAAGCATTTCCACAAATGTTCACTTGGGGTTTCCAGCCTGACCTCCCCTCAACACACTCCATGCTGATGGAGTCTGACTCAGGGCTTGCTTCATTAAGCATTAACTGGAGGTCTTGATAGGAGAGAATTTCTTGGCCCCAAATATACATTCTATGAAGGAGGATGCTGGTAGGTTGGTGCTTTGCAAACATATGTACTTTAAAATTACTGTAGTGTGAAACTCACAGGCTGTAAACTCCTTCTGCTTTTGTGACATGCCTCATAAGACCCTTCTGCTGTGATTCCTGCACAGCCACAGGATATCCAGAGGTGTGTGGAGCAGACTGTGTGCATCTCCTGCCCCGGTGGAGGCACTGAATCTTCCCCCCCTCCCACAGTCAGGAGCTGCCCTGGGTGTGTAAGTGGGAGTAGACTTGCACCGATGTGCTGTTTCAATTTGCATTTGAATCTCGGCTCTTGCTTGGATTGTGTTCAAAATACAACCAGAATTAATTTTCGGTGCCTTTGAGCAAATTTATATAAAATGGTGCCTAATTACTGGCTTGTTCATTATGCTTCTCTTGGAAGGGGCTCATATGGCCACTCAGGGCCCGGACTGAGAAAAAATTCTGCCCATACAGAACAGCAGTTGGGATTTGGATGCATTTCCCCAAAGTGACTACAGGATTTCCCTGATACTGCTTAATGTGTTTTTCTCAAAAGAGGAACAAAACTAATTGCTGAGACCTTTGTGTCCTAGGGGATGTGTCATGGACAGAGAAAAATATTCTTCACAGCCATTACCTTCTCATAGTTATTTCTTGCCAGACCCTCAAGGATAAGCTGTCAGTGTCCGTATACAACAGATTATATAAGATCATCATTTTCCACTCCATATAAGATGTTACTGTGAAAGCTATATTCTGATATTAAATAAAAATACTTTGTACTATATTAAGTCTTTCATCCAAAGACATAAAAGTGCTCTCCATTGTTATTATTCATGTTGAACAGAAGATTAAAATGAGCCATGCAAGGGTGAGGCAATCTGCCCAAGGTTACAGGGAGTCAGCAGTTGTTATCCCAGGCTGAGACCTCTCCTGAAGTGTAAGCAAAAATGGGTGTTTTGGTTATGGGATTTAATGCAGGAAAAGTCTCCTTCCAGAAGGAACTGGGAGGGTCTACTTGTCAGTAGTTGGGATCAGATTACAAGATAGGGCTTTTATAAGCACCAGTAGATGTGCAAATATGATTGTTGGGCAGAAGTGTAGCTAGGTTTTACAGAATACAAATTAATACAAGACATAGATGCAGGCAAAATTTTTTCAGTGGCCATTTGCCAAAATTTGCAGACTGGGTTAAGTCAAAACTCTTTGCTAATCTAGCTAAAAGGTTTTGTGCAATTTTTTGTAAATTCTTTTTTTTTTTTTGAATGGTACTATCCTCCCTTTGAATACTCATCTGAGGTTTATACTGTGTCTTCTGTACTCACCCAATATTTTGGATCACCAAATACAAAAGACCTATTATTTTTAGCATAGTAGCTCAGGAAAAAAAAAATTAAAAAAGAAAAATTTTACTTGGAAGTAACAAAAAAATAATTGTAGTACATTTTTGTCAGATAACCAGCAGATGGATTGTACATGATGTAAATAGGTTTATATTATTTAGAGGTATACTTTGAGCAACATGCCTGGTATGGTGGAGTAATAACTCTGAAGCAAAGATAAGGAATTCTCATGGGCACTGGATGTCAATTTGGAAGATTATAACTGCCAAGAGCTTTCTACACCCTTTTTTCTTCTGATGGTATCTTCTGTTCCCATTTCCACTTATTGCATGGAACTGAGGAGAGCTGACCCCAAACCCCCTTCTCTGTTCCTTTGCTGGCAGGGAGCCTTGTGTAGCTCAGGAAATTGCCACAGCCATCACCAGCTATGACGGTTGGCAGAGCCAGGGTAGTCCTGTGCTGTGACCTTCCCTCTTCCCCTGGGTTTTGGGGAAGTCTGGCAAGGTCACACTTCTCTCTCTGTGTGTGCCCCTCTCCCCAGGCTGGCCCCGTGCTCAGAGGGGAGCCATCCTCCTCTTCCCATACAGCAATGTCCATATCCATCAGCTGACTTACCTGAATGGCTGGCCTGATAATTTGCAGTGACTTTCAGGCTTTGAGAAATGTATGCCACATAGCATGCTAATCTGTATTAATGTGAGTGACAAATTAGGCTTTCAGTCTCACTCTACTGGCTGGAAAAAGACCTTTCTCATGCACTCAGTACATTCCTCTATACCCAGCCTTTCAAAGAACTTCCATTTAGAACATTTCCATAATTCTGAGGTTTTTAGAGTAGTGGAATTTTAAGACCTCTGCAAAGCTTTTTTGCCAGCCGTCACATGTCCTACATTTCAAGGTAATACATCAATTTTATCATGAAGTAATAATCTTAGTACCCATAATAACTACAAAACACATAGAGGTATTTCTGGAGAAGGAAACAAATAAACAAAATAAAACTTCTTTTTGATGTCAGAGAGTGGTTCCTGGCATCCACACGGGTCTGTCTTCTACAATATTAGTTTCTTTACTAATAGCAGATACCAAGGCTCATCAACAGAGGGACTTGAATGCTTGTTATTGCTTTAGAAATGAAACTGCAGCATTTAGACACTATTGAGATTAAATTTGCTGAACTACTGCTTAACTTACATCAGGTAGCTGATAGATTTACATTCCTGCCATGGAATCCAACTATCCACCTCCTTAAGATGCTAGCCTTGACTTGTCTGACCTTTTGGAGGGTTGTCTGTGCACCCATCTGCAACTTCTGCTTTTCATTGTGCTAAAGAGGTTTTAAATAAATAATATTCTTACTGAAAAATCTGACTAGTATGGAAATAAATAGCTGCAGCAGTTTTGCAGAATAGTTATGTGTAGGACAGAGAGAGACAACTTTTTATTATCAAGTGATGATATTGCTCAGTAGTACTCCTTGTGTTAGCTTAAGTTACTTTTTAATACTCTCACAACCATTGCAGCCTTCATCAGCGTTCTTTGCCTGGCAAGCAATACAGAAAGTAATCACAAATCCCAAAAAACTTCATGAACTGAGCAAAACCTGTGCCTGCTATTACCCTGGTCATTTCATTAGCCCCCATGGTCTGGCACATCCTGATGTGCTCATGTCAGGCCTCGTGGGCTGGACGACATTGCCTCCTTTGCTTCCCATTTTCCATTTATAACGTTATTTTTACAGCTGTGAACTCCTCAGGTCAGGAATCACCACACAGCACACGGAGAGAGAAGCCCAGGTACTTGAGGAAGCACAGCTCTGTGTGTTAGTTAGGAGGTCACAGAGTTACTGTGCTAATACAGTTAGAGTGCACACAGTCATCAGGTTTAGATCATTTAGCTTGGATTTGGTGTCTCTGGGTGCTGCTGCATTGCTTTGATTTGGCTTTCCAGTGTTCATCTGAATAGCACAGAATAGTCTCTGTATCAGATGTGATCATGATGCATAACAAAAATTGACCTGGCATACATTAAGCTGGTATGATTTGTAGGTTTTTTTAACAGAATGTGGTTCAATGCAAGATGGAAGAATAATTACTTCTTAAATTAACAGAACTTCCAGCAAATAAGAATAGATTATTCTGTGTAACACTGTACCTATAATACAATTTTTTCCAAGGATCTTGCCACATAGGAGTCCAGTCCCAAAAATTGTCCTGAGGAAGATACTTAACAACAGTAATACATATTAGGGATCAGCTGTACAGAGATGACATTGTAAACAACAGCACATTAAATATCACGCTTTTCATTTCTACATTTTCTTACTGGAAAGAAAGAACAGTCATTTATTGCCTATTGATACCAGGAGGTTGTACCAGCCAGTAGTTACTGCTATTCACTACAGTGCATTAGCTGTCTACAGGAATAGACCATGAGGCATTGGTCAGTTAGCCTGTTCCTTGCTTTACGGATTTGAATGCCTCAAACATTTATCTAGAAGTTTCCTAAGTATGCTCCAAGAACCTAATCCCTGAAGGTGAGGTGAAAAGAGCTTTCTGTTAGACGTCATTCAGCCAGAGCTGCAGAATGAAGGGAGACAGCATCATGTGAGAGCCATTCACCCGAACTGTCATTTTACATTTCCAGGAGGAGAAAGATTTAAACATCCACTTTATATGTGTGATTGTTTTCTTATCTTTTTTCTCTTCTCTCTTGACCCTTCTGGAATACATTTTCTCCAGTGTTTCTTTGGGGCAAAGCCTTAGCCCCCTGTAGGTTTTCTGTCAGACACTCTGTGACCCAGCTGAGTGAACTGTGAATGTGTAACTAGATAAACGTCTGAATCCTCACTAAATAACAGCTGTTCTCCACTAGTACAATGCCAGTTACTGAAACAGAATTGCTGCAGGTTTGTACTGAAATTCGTGTTGGAAGAAAATTGATCCAAAAATTACCCGTGCCAATACCTTACCTATTAGAATAAAACAAATTATATTAAGTCTGTTGGTGTGTGACTTACATCCCATTCCTCTCTCCCCAGCCTGCAAAGAGGAATGCAATTCAGATTGCAGAGAGAATGCAATTTCAAAAATCTTCTGGAGTTCCAGTTTTGCTTATTTCTTGCCACAAAGCACATTCATGTGGCTGGTGATGATACCAGTGCCTCTCTTGGCATTTAATAGTTCATGATTTGGAGAAGAAGCACATGCTTCTTATGAGAGTGTGGGTCCCAAAAAAAGAGCTCTTACCCCTTTCCAGCCTGTGCTACCCCCTCCATTATGTACAGCTCACCACATCAGGTTCATTAGTGAGGTAGTCATTCTAGATGAATCCTCTCTGGTAGTATTAACTTGCAATGTAAATTGTGACAGAGCTGCTATGAGCCTCTCCTCACCATGCAGATGTTCTGAACACATATGATGTGACATGGAGCTGATTTAGTGGATTTTTTATCATAAATACTTGAAAATGTCTTTTAGCAGCACTTCTCAAGTTGTGCACAATTAAAAGAGAAATATACTTGCCAATAACCTATTTTACAAAGAAAAATTATTGTAGCATTCAATCTGTGTAATAGTTTGTAAAATAAATACTGCAGATTATATTTTAGTCATTGGGAGGTTCTAAATAAACTGCTTTGACCAAACCAGGAAATCCTGAATTAAGTCTGAAAATGTTTTCTGAGTCAGATCTTATCCCTGACCATTTACAGAGAGCAGAACTGCTTTCTGACTTCATGGTAGAGGACAGACTCAGAGGTGTGCAGTGAAAGAATGAGAAACAATGGATGCAAATCACTGCCAGGCATAAGGAACAAGTTCTTTGCCTTAAAGGCAGTCAGACAGGAGGGTGGGTTACACAGAGAACTTGTGAAATCTCCATTCTTGAAGACATTATTAATGTGACTGGAAAAGACCCTGAGCAACCTGATATAACCTCAGAGTTGCCCCTAGTTAGAAGGAGATGACCTTAGGCCTTTTCTACTGCCATTATTTTGTAGTTCCATGATTTTGAATTTTCTTCTAAACAGAATTTTGAATTTTGGCAGATATTTCCATTTAGCTCTTGTTCAACATCAAACACCTCATACTGCAGAAATGTGCACCTTGCTGTGTTTGTGCATGGTTCATGTGTGTAAGGTCACTTGATGGAGAAGGGTTAGGTTGTAGCAGAGGAAAATTTGGATTCTACTGGGGTTTCTTTAAGCACAGAGCTGCCAAGTTCACGCTCTGCTGCACTTCAGCATGGCAGGTCCCATCTGCCAGGGCTATGAACCTTTGGAAAATATGAGTTATGGAGCATGACATTCACTGGAGAGTTGTGTCTGGCATATAGGATCCTTGATTGAGCATGGGGAGAATTAGGAATTAGCAGTGTGCTGTGAGCTCACGCCAGGGAGCCATACTCAGTGTGCCAGACTGGGGCACACGCTCCTCTTGGTGACTGGTACCATAGAGCAAGACTGAAGAAGTGGCAGAGAGTCTCTTGCTGAATGCAGATTGCACAAGCCAGTTTGCTCTGGCTGTGTTTCACATGGAAATGTGTTCCTCTCAGCTGATCCCAAATATTTAGTTCATTTAGTTCACTGGGTTCACTCTGGAGCAGCTCAACAGTCTCTGCCAATGAACAGTGTCATGCTGTAAACTGCTTACCCCCACTTAACCTGGTTAACATATTTAGAAGAGTTCTGCAGGTGCAGAAGCTGAACTTCTTCTGTAAACCTTCCATTAGGCACAGGAAAAATGGAATTTTTTTTCGAGAGAATTTATGCTGATGTTTGGTGTCATCATTGATTTATTTTCTGCTAAAGTCTCATTGTAGCTAATTCTCATTGTGTCCTTACCTAATCCCCTCTGAAAAGTTAGCTATAAATATTCTGATGTCTCATGAACAATATGGGAAGTGGAGAGGTTCCACACAGGTATACTTAATTTCTTTTCTCCCATATCTCCCAACATCTTTGATATTCAAAAAGGGTCTATCAATTACACCTCTTCTTGCATGTGCCCTCTTGCTTTTTTAAAGTTAAAAAAGCAGCAATTTAATCTCAGAATGTGTCTGTACTAAGTTGACTAAATATGTCAATGCATTGTGTTTTCAGTGTTTTGTTAGAAATATATTCTATGATCTAATATGATATCTGAGCCTGTAAATATATATATATATGAATATATAAAATAGCCTTTAGATTAGATAAACATTTTCAAAAGAGGTTTTCTCATCGTCAAATATTCTGAAGAAATTTTCGGTTTAATTTGGCTTTCAGAGTGCTATTTCATTATAAGCCTAAAACAGATATGAGAATCATATATGTTGTTATTTTTAGTTAAAACCATAGGGTTTTTTCATGGGATTCTTTGGTCTGTCTTAGATTGTAAACTCCTTGGGTGGGAACTGTCTTTAGTAATGTCACAAAAAAAGCTCTAATGGGACTGTTGGTAAAAGGATTAAATAATGCCTGTATTTTTAAATGAGGTTTAGAGTAGTGATGATGGCTTTTTTGTGCTTTCTAAAATGGTCTTTTCTTCATCAGTCTGCTCTGTGTGTGTATTCAGAACTAAATTGTAGAACTTTCCGTTTAATAAGAATCATTCTTTTGAAAACCTCTTATGGTTTCAGTGATGCTGATAGGGACGATGCCTTGCAGGATAACAAGAACATTGGTCTGTCTTGTGTCACAGATAAAGTTATTTAATGAAGTTGTGAATGTCAAAATCTTGCTGACAAATGATCACTATGAACACAGCTTGCTTTTCAAACTCCAGACTTTATTTACAGGGCTAACAATAATAGCTGTCTCCCCGACTATGATATTCTTCATCTGTGATCAGTGGGAAGCAATAAACATGGGCAAGAGGCATCTTTTGAAATATTATGGGATTCAAAGTATGAGACACATGCTAGAGTTCGTTCTGTAGCTCTTTACAGCTCTGTAAATCGTGAGATGAAATACTGTATATTTTCAATACAGTGCTGCATGGCTTGCGGAAAACAAGCCATGGTAACAAATTCTTTTTAGATTGTTATTGCTCAGTTGTGATTCTGTTTGTCATTCCCACTATCCCTCAAGGAAAGTAGGACTCTTCTAAAAGACGCTGCATGTCTGTAGGTAGAAACTTGACAGGGCATTCACTGGTCCTTCAGGGAATGCAAGAAGATTTCTGGTAAGGACGAATGAAAAGAGAATTATTTCAATATTGAAATTAACGACCTTGCTACTTGAGTAGTATCAGCTCTCTTCCCTTCCCCTTTGTGTATCTTGCCAGAGAAAAACCAAAGACATCAATTTATTCAGTACTTCTGTCTCTAAGAATAAAAAGTTAACTAAATACCAGTACGGAAACTTGTTTTGAGATTTACCAATAAAATGTTCTAGAACAAGGTTATGTTTATTACAACAGTCAAGAATAGGGATGTTGGTGTAACAGGTGAGTAAGCAAAATAATCTGTAATTTTACATGTATTTGGTCTAGTAATTCCAGAAGGCACTCTGCTCCAAGAAATCTGTGATAGGCTGTTACTGCTTGGGTTTTTGGTCTTGCTGGATCTTCAGCTGTTGACATTCACACATGAGCACAGATCCTTGCACTGGTGGGAAAATGTTTCCTGTTTCAGTAAGGGACAGACATCATTCCCCTTTCCTTCTCAATATTATCCTATGTGGTCTGTATACCTCCATCTTTGAAGAAGGTTAAAATATCTACTGGCTTAAAAAGAGATAGTTTTGCTACCTTCATTAATCTATATAATACTTGTAATTGCTCCTGCTTTAAAATATGCTTCATCTGTTTACAAAAAACTAAACTGTTGCCTATATAATCATGCAAAGATAGTCTGGCTCTTGAAGCAGTTGTTTCTGCAGTAATCCTTTAGAAAAAAAGGATATATTAGGTCCTCCCACTACTTCTGGTGCTCCACCAAGTTCATTTAGGATTAGCTCATGTATCCAGCCACAGCACTACATTTTCATCTTACCTTGTGATGGTGTTTCTTTAAGCAGTGTATTAGCTGTGTACCTCCTGATCTGCCCTGTAGCTGTTTGTTTGCTAATTTCTCATTGAAACTCAGGAGCTTTGTTGATTGGATTCTCAGGTAGCATTGATGTTCTTCAGATGGGAATTTAGAGCACTGGGTTACCAGCAATGGCCTTTGATTTTGGAATGCTTTCTCTTCTTGTTTAATACATCTTCAAGGTGCTGATGATCTTCAGGGTATGCAGCCTTTCTGCTTTATCATCTTGCTTTTGAGGAAGGTTTGCATTGTTCATGGTGGTGAAATTACGTGTCTCACATGTTAAAATATGAATTCTTGGCTACTTGTAATCTAGATACCTTGCTTTGTGATTCTTTTGTGTGCTTCTCTGAAAACCTCTCCAAGAGGAGCCATCAAGCCCAATCAAGCCAGTGGTGTCTGTGCCTCTGCAGCAATAAAGAGGAATAGCACTTCATGTTTGTCATTCTAACAATGGAATTTTTATGGCAGCATTTTGTCCTTAAAGATATAACTTTAATTACCTACTGGGCAGCAATTTTGTTTTAGCAATATGGCAAAAGGATTAGATGACAGAATTAAATTTACTTAAAAATAAAAATCAGTGTTGAGCCCCATGAGATTGATACTCCAGTTAAGTTAGTTGACTGCCCCTCATTCAGTTCTATTGGAAGGCTTATGTGGAAAGGATATTTTATTAATGAAAATATGTTGCTTTTAACTTTTTCATAGTTTCATGCTAAAAGATTTGACCAGATAAATTTTCAGAAACCAGTGTGTCTTTTTCAGACAGAAAATTAGACCTTGAACATTTCAATGGCCAACTAAAGGAGCTTCTATAGAGGGTTCCAAAAAGGCTGCTGTCTTTAAAAAAATAAACAAACCCAAACACTAGTTAATTAAACTTCACAGGATGATGGGTGTTCATCTGAGAATTTATTTTGGGAGCTGTAGAATGCATTTCCGTATTTAAAGGGAGTATTTATTTGTGATAATACTAAGTTTCTTAATTTGCCCTTGCCATCTCAGGTAGCACCTAACAGAACGGAACAAAAGAAATATTATTTGACAATGCAACACCATGAGAATTTTCTGGCATTCAGTATTGTTCAACACTGTAAAACTTTTTGGTATATATTCAGAAGAGGGTGATAACAGAATTTTGGAACCTCCTTTTCAGCATGTGGTACAGAATACCAATAAACCTCCTCAGTTTATTGGAATATTAACATGAATTTTTCTAATTAATCTCTAGCCAATAAATGTATGAACTGAAGTTGAACTGCTTTTGAAAGTGAACTGCCCAACTCTTCAGTGTCTATTCAGATATTCTTCATATCTCCTGGCTTCCTGGGAGATTTTTGCCTGAAATCTCATATTTTGCCTTCAGTTTGATGCATATTTCTTTTGCATTTCTCATTATCATCTGCTTCATCTATTCATCCACAAGAAATCAGTGCTCTTTCTAACTCTTCTTCTCTAAAATTAGGAAATTTGACTTAAATAATCCAGGTATCTAAAATTCTTACACTGAGTAATGAACCCCATGAAAGCATGATTCATTTAAAGCAGACACTATCCAGTGTTCTATGTTTATATTTGAAAAGTTACCTACTTAAGGAAGAGTGGTGGAGGTAAATACTTTTAATGTCTATGATAATTTTATTGAAAAACTTCAGTGTGTAAGAGGGAAAGGAAAATGTGGAATTTCAGGAAACCAGAATTCTTTCCTCATTGTTAATGGGAGAATGACACTTTGTTATGAACTTCACTACTTGCTCAACTTTTGATGTCATTAGACAGCATTGGCTGATTTTAGAAGAACAGTCAGTTTTGGTAGGAAAATGTTATCGACTGAGTCATCTACTGCTCTTAAATTCATCTTGGAGATAAACTGCTTCCTTTGAAACCCTGTGAAATGATCTTGTGAAGTCTTTGGCTAATTTAGAAATAAATTAAATGCTTATCTTCTGAATGCTTCTCTTGGAAGATTGATTCAAGTCCTAGCAGAATTTTTTATGGCAAAGAAAATTTGTGATTCTGAAATTCTTTAACGCTGATTCAAATTTTGCCATTCATATTGACCAGCTGTGTTCGCTCAAAGAGCCAACTCTGACTTCCTCTCCTTTCAGACAGTATTTCAGAGAGAATTGTTTGATTTTGACACAAGAAGCAGTGGTGTCTCCCAGACTACATTCAAAAAATACCGAGGCACAATAGAAGGATGTGCAATCAACCTTCCCTGAAATTGTCGTCTTTCAGGTGAGGTGACAAAACCGTTGAGACTTCAGTTGAAAAAATTCCTGCAACATCAATCACATTGAATCAATGTACCACTTGTTGTTTTTCAGTCTATACTCGTTATTTTCTGCTTGCTGTTTTAAAAAAAAATTTTTTTTTTTTTTTTTTAGAGTACTAGCTGGGGTATTCTTTCCTAAATATTTAATAGGTGTTAGTGAATCATCCCATTATACTGAATGATCTCTTTGTGTATCTGTTGGCACAATAAAATACACTGTGAAAGAAGCACGATCTAACTCATTCTTGTGGTGCAATAGGTAATGGTATTGACCAAATGCTACAAGCAGTGTTTCTTCGTAAAGAGTGTTTATCCTGGTTAAAGGAAGGTTCTCCTTGGATTCTGCTTGGGTTTCACAAAGGAGAAAAATGTTTAGGGAGGGATGAATTTGGCAAATGTATTCCACTGTGTGTCCTGAGGTGTTTTTATAGGCAGGTTATTAATGAGGCATATTTTTAGAAGGGTGATTTTTAGAAGTGGTACATGCAAATTAGATTGTCTGTGTTATGCACTGGGACAGGAAGGGCCAGATTCCCCTGATGTGGCTGCTGCTACCAAAGTAGCTGGACTTGCAGCAGTGCCAAATGGACCCACCTCTCTCGTTCCACTGGCAAATGAAGACGTGAGTCAGAACAGCCAGTAGATGTCAGTAAACACAAATCTGAATGAGAGAAGTCTGAAAATACTCTGCCTTTTGGGGAGTATGGCTGTTCAGTATGGAAGAATGATTTACATGGGTGGTAAAAGACCATCAGGTGTCTCATAAAGGACTTGATTATTACATTTCTTATGTATTGGGAGTGTATATGATAAGAATTTTTTCATTTTAACCATCTTTTCAAGGATAGAGGGAAGACTGTTCAGTTTGTGCTGGCAAAATCAATACAGCAGGTGGGCAAGATTACTTTTTGGACCCTTCCAGCTCAGGATATGCTATGATTTTATGATACCAGTGCTTGACTTCAATGACTGGGAATGGGGAGGAGGAGCTGCAGCAGTAACTCCCAGGAGCTTACCTCTGCCCAAGCCTGCACTGCTTTGTTCAGTCCTGGCTTTCCCTCTATGAAAAGAAGACCGCTGAGGGAATGAACCATTTTAACCTACGTCACTTCGAGGCACTGAGAGGAGTTATAGGAATATTTGACTCTTAAATTGTTTCTTTTCACACTGAGCACTGACAGAGTTTAAGACCAGTTTTAACACTGGCGCCATTCAAAACTGTGCTCAGAGACTCCAGCCTCTAAATGCTTTTCCAGTTGCAAAGAGTGAACATCATCAGCAGTTCTTCTGCTGATAAGAGCATTTTAATGGCTCTGATTATGAGAAAAATACTTTTTGAAGGGTTTTAAAGAGCAGCTGAAGGATGCAGCATGGTAATGCATTTGTAGTACTTCCACCACATATTATTAATACCCTGGGATAAATGTTGAATTAATTAATAATGAATTCAGGCCCTTCCCATGAGGAGAAAGGCTATGCACTCTTTTAAATGGACCCATCAGAGTCCATAATGATGGTACCTGTCTTTTATATAGCACTTATGTGTTTTGAGTAGGAACCATGCTGGGAGGAGTCAGTCCTGGAGGCCTTATTCACTTCTGTGGGTTCATTCAGCAGTCTCCACTTCAGTAAGAAAAAGATGATTTTCAGCCCTTTTTAACTGGGTAGTTGCAGCACACTCTTAGCTTTGAAATGTCTCATGCTGGAAGAGAAAAACTGGACGTCTCCCTGCCTGAGTGTGACTCTAATCATGAAGATGTCACCTTACAGGCTGGTCTCAGCTTAATATAAACATAGCTGTGGTTTAAAATGTAGTTTAACATACTCCCTCAATGGGAAAAGGAAGGGTGTATTGCGTTGGATTTTGGAGGCAGATAGTTCTTCAGAAACAAAGTGAGGCTTTTCTGGGTTTTGGTGGCCTGAGATCACAGAATCACAGAATAAGCTGAGTTGGAGGGGCCCACAAGGATCATCAGTTCCAGCTCCGAGCCCTGCACAGCACCATCCCCAAGAGTCACACCATGTGCTCAAGAGTATTGTTGGTGTAACACTGAATCAGGTATTTTGACTTAGGAGAGAAAAAGGACATCAGCTACAACTTTGCACTGTTTTTGGTAAATAAGCTCTGGGCACTCCATTCTTTAAAGGTGCTGGGTTTTTTAATTGCCTGTGCTGAGACATTTTGCCTTGTATTGTGTAGTGCATGTGAAATGTGTATGCTTAATGCAGGTTTCTCAATACTACCTTTCTATGTTGGCTGTTGAGTGGAGGGGCTATGGACCCTGTGTGTGATTGAGGCCTCTGCACAGTGGACTGGGTTCTGTGAGCTGTAGGTGGATTTCTCCTGTGATGTTAATAGAATCCATCCATCCATCCATCCATTCATGTTAAATGTCAATGGGAAATGCAGAGGAAATTCCATTTTTTTCTTATTACTTAATGGCTTACAGCCTTTAAAGAGGTCATTTTAACTGTACTTTAGATGTGCTTCAGTCTCTTCAGGTAAAGAAGAATTAAATAATTTTTTTAATGTGACTTTTGAAGGATTTCACTTGTTATGTATACATCTTTTGCCTCTGTATGCCATCTCAGCTATCTTGTTCCTTTTTTTTCAGACCTGCAACTAAATTAAAGCAAGCCAGAAGTAATTTATTCAAAACAGAACATTATTTAGCTGCTTGCTTAAGGGTCATCAAAACAAAAGGTAAAAACCAAAAAAGCTTCACATAAATCTTAACCTTTTCTCCCAAGCTTTGGGAAATGCTGTTCAGCTCAACTGCCTTCACGAGCAACCCACAAACCGCAGATATTGTGATTTTTCCTTTTTAGAACTCTCCCAGGCTTCTGGTGATAGCCCTATTCATCTTCATCACCACTCTTTCGTTTTTCTCTGCCTTCTTCCAAAAGGGAAGGAAAAAAAAAAAAAGAAAAGTATTTGCTAGAGTAGTTATAGTCAAGCAGCAATATGATCCAATTAATAGCTCCAGGCACCATTCAATGAAAAGATTTCATCCCTGATTTTGTTCAATTTCTTGACACCTTCATCTACTCTAGCCTCCTGTGCTTTAAAACCATCGAGCCACATAAACTGAGGTACCTATGATATATTTTTTATGTCTCATATAAATATTTAAATGATGCAAGTATTGTTTTCCTTTCTTCTCATTGTATTTTTCTTCCTGTATCTCTTACTTGTTGATTTGTTTTGATGGAATTCATGTGTCCTTTCCATATATTTCTGTTAACATATGGTTTCAAAGATTTAAACTGGAAAAGCAAATGTTTGGTTTTGGTCCATCAAGGTTTACAGTGAGAGAAAATCCTGGTCTTAGGTTTTCCCATGAGTCACATTAGTCATACTAGAATTGAAACCTGCATGTCGAGTTACATTCATGTGAAAGCAAAGACAATTCTTTTTCCTCTGCTTCTATAGTTTAGTTCATCTTAAAAAGAAAAAAAAGGTAAAAAATTATTACCTTTGTGTACATGTATAGGGGTTTTCTATTTACAATGTGTCTTTACCTGTAATTTTACAACAGTCTGGTAAAAAAGAAAAAAAAAGGCCAGGAAGCCTCATAAGAAGAAATCAAATTCAGTCTGCAAACTGAACTCATGCAAATGAACACGTCAGGTAGGATTGCATTAGATCAACTGCACTGTTCTGAGCGAGCTGAATGCAATGCAAATGTGTGTGTTGCTTCTGCATTACCTACTGGCAGTCAGATGGAAAGGTGTCCTGTTGGGTGCCACACGTCCTGGAGCTGGAACGAAGGAGCTTGGAACAAGGGTCATCCATTAGAGCTGCTGAGGAGAGTGAGGAGGAGATAAGAGTCTCAGATGATTGAATGGTGTGTGATTACACAGCAGAGAAAAAAACATCCAAGAAGATTACATTTCAGTCCAGGGAGGTCTGAAATAATGTTGCAGCATAAAGTACATGTACAGTGTACTAAACACAGTGAAAGTAACAGAGACTAAATTCACAACAATGCTTTATAATTACACACATATCTAAACCAGCAAACTAGCTAGTTCTGTTTGGAAAAATATATGTAGCTGAAGATTTGAAAGTGGCAAGTCAAAGGTACTCCTATCAGTTTCTGAGTTTCTTATAAATTACAGACTTTTTATTTCTATTCTTTTTTTTCTTTTTTCCTGAAATTGATATTCTAATGGCAGCACTGCAAATGGAAAAAAAAATTCACTGCCTTTTGTTCAGGCATGAGGAAGCTGAAATCTCTTCAGTATTTCAGAAAAATGTAACCTTTCTTCAAACATGTGAACATATTTTATGCACTTTGCAACCATTAAAAACAAGTTAACTTGAAGATATATTTCATGCAAATCTCCTGGTTTGACCATTTCTCACTTCAAAGAAGTATCTTTTCTTAGATTTAAACTGCTTGCATTTTTATCACTTGTTGCTCAAGCTATTTTCCCTTTAAGACAATATAGTACACAAAAAAGCAAGATATTCTTGCTGCTGACAGAGAGGCACACTGAAAATTAATTTTGTTCTCATGATATATTTACCCAAAGAGAAATAGAACCAAACTTCAGAAGTGATCAGGATTTTTTAAAATAAGCAAATCAATATGTGAATAAAAGCTCCAGCTTCTTATTCAAGCACAGGAGGTCCTATTAGCCTTTTATTCTCTGTGGGGTGCTCTGTTTATGAGGGTAAGACTGGAATGCAAGAAGTCAGCAGTGGAACGTGGCCCAGCCAGCCTCCTTCCTAAGAGAGACTGCATCCATGCTCTCTGAAGATGCAGCTGTAGAAAGTACCTCAAGATCTTCAACAGAAGCTGTGAAATGGTCTTGCCCTCTCCTGTGAGGCAGAGGTTACCTTTCATAGCCTAAAATATGTGACTGAAGCCTGTTCAGGCTTGAACAAAAGGGTACAGAAATTTACTTACGTCAATTTTCCCTGAATCCTGCCACCTTTGCTGAAAGGTTTGAATTCCAGAGTTGGCAGT
This sequence comes from Notiomystis cincta, assembly GCA_013398075.1. NCBI lineage: Eukaryota > Metazoa > Chordata > Aves > Passeriformes > Notiomystidae > Notiomystis > Notiomystis cincta. Next base: position 88,134 of record VZRX01023595.1, on the reverse strand, counting down.
AATATGCATAATGACACAATGAAGACCTGCCCCAAAAAGAGGGCCCTTGCTGAGGTGGTGATGCTCCACTATATGTTGAATCCTCTGCATAAAGCATCATATGGTTTTACCTTCAGCAGCCCAAGCTGTGCCTGAATATAGTGCTCGTTTGTGGGCCTCTCTCTCCACACTCAGCACCCACATCTTCCAGGCACACATCCTCCTGCTGTGAATAATGAGAGCTAGTTAACCTCAGAAAACCTTCCAGGAACCTGCTTATGTAATTGTATCCAGGTGCTACTTAACAGCATTTCAGAATCCTATATTTACATGTTTGGGTCTTTAACTAGTCTAGGAAAAAAAAATAGGTGGAAGTGCAACGATCTTAATGGGTCAGTACCACCCAAAACTGAATTATTATTTATGTGCTTAATATATCAATATTGCAGGAGACTTAGATAATTTAGGAAGACACTCTCATTAGCAACTGCCTCTATATGTGCACTATTTAAGTGCCCCTTTCTATCCTTAGTCTGTGATGAACCAATATAAGTCTTCCAGTTTTTCCACACAACGTTGTGTTTCCAAATACTGTATTTAACAATTTCTGCTGCTGTCTTCTGAATTCTCCCCAGTCTGCCTGTCACTGCCTTACTATGTTTTGGGCAACAACAGGCATGGTATTCCAGCTGTGTCAGCACTAATTAAGCAGACTGGAAGGTTTTTTTCTGGATACACATGTGCAACATCATCATGCATTTAGTCCCTCTTTGTCCATAATCTACTATTATTCCAGATCCCATTACTGTCTAGCAAGCCATTACTCATTTGTTGATATACTTCATGTTTTTTGCCAAGCATGCTTGGATTTTATGTCTTGAATCTCATAGGATTCAATTCAGGCTATTCCTTGAAATTCCCAGTACCACTGAGTTTTAATCTTTCCTCTGGAATATCTGCAATTCTTACCCCTTTTGTTCCATCATCCATTGAAAAAGACTGATATGGGTTTCAGGTGAAACTGTAGAGGTCTTTTTGGATAACCATTTCATTTTGACCAATTCCTATTTTAAGAGGTCTTTGGCAGAGCTTTTTCCAAGCAGAAAATGCCCCATTATGAGGATTTAATCTAGACCATGTTTTCTAAGTCTATGGGAATGTCATCCTGCTTTCTTCTTATTATGGGTTTCTTTATATAAAGTTAACCTTAATGACCTACTTAACAGTGGAATTTTTGTTTAGGAGATAGAGAATTCAGTTGTATTTTGGGGAGTTAGCAAAAAATGCTCAGAGTGCTGCAGTACTAAGCCACAAATTGAATGTTCTATTTAAATCTTTCTTCAACAAATCTGCTGTAACCCAGAACCAGGACATGCATATTCCAAATCTTGTCAGAGTCTGATTCACTCAGAAATTTTAAAACTTTCTCTTTTTTTGAAGTCAAGAGAGGTTTCAGTCAATTTAAATTTATTTTATTCTATAAGTATTTTAGGCACTCAGTGAAGCAAGTGCCAGGTTATTATTGTGGCGCAGGCTATACCAAAATAGAAAAAATACTGAATGCTGAAATTTCCATAAATCTATTTTCTTGAATGTATAGAAAACAGTGACACTTTTGGGAAGCCATTGTTTTGAATAAAAAGTGAACTAAACCCATTATAAGTATGTCTAAAAATACATGTGAATATTCTTGGCTTGTTTTGTTTTTTACAAGGCAAGTGTGATTAACTCCAGCACAGCATTTTCAGTAGGTCCTTCAGTCAGTGAGATCTGTGTGGCACAACAGAAGAGTTTAGATGCAATTTATAAGTCAATCCAGCATACAGCTGACAGAACCACCAGGTAGACTAGCAAATTGGCTGGAATTCCTGGATTCAGAGCTCTGGATGAGGTAATGATTTTTGGCTTGACAATCTATGCTGCAGAAGTGACATTTTTTACTTTCAGTGTATGCAGAGCTGTAGCTTTAATGTTTCCAGAATATTCTTACCCTTGTCTCTTAAAACTGTTCTTTAGTGACTTTTTTTGTCAGGTCCTGCTTCAATCAGTTTTACTGGAACTTGAAATGCAAATGTTTTGAGAACTTTTGAGAAATATTTTTTATCAAAGGGTGTGAAGGTACATTCAGAAAGTTCATTCATGGTTACATGCATCATTCATGATTCTTATTCACATATTATCTCCTATTTGTTTTGAAAGCTTGCTTCCAAATATTCCATTGTGTAGAAAATGGCCCAGAGCACATTCCTTTTACAAGTAATACGGTCTTTTATAGGTCGCTTCTAATTTGGACACTTCACTGAACACAGCTGCCACAATTAGAGTCAAATTTGTGATTTTCTTCATTGTATGGTACCAGTGTGAATGATACATAAACACAGCTGGCCTGAATGCAGATTTCTTCACATGATGATGCCTATCAGCACCAGCAGTATTTCTGAGGCACTGACCCACAGAGGCCAAATTAAAAATCAAATTAAGCATCATAAATGCAACTTCATTGCTATTCATGCTTTGAAAATTATGAACTGATATGATTTATATAAGAAAATTGACTGAATATCCCCAGTTGAAGAAGTACACAGGTCAACAAAAGGTTTCCTGATACCAAAAGAAATTTAGGCATAAACAGTCCACAGCTCCTGCAGCTGTAAGTATTCTTTCAATAAAGGATAATGCTATAAGAAAGTCTCCTTCCCCATGTGTGTGCTATTGAATAAAAATGCCAATTTTCATCAAAATGACAAGAAAGTTCTGTTAAATTTATTTTAAACATGTTTATTTGTGCAGGTGCCAGGCTCTACAATGACCAGAAATTGCTTAGTCCAGGAACTTAGTGTCTACAGATCTGTCTACAGATAATGTCTATGGATTGTCTTTCCAAAATTTCAGCAGGATTTGGAGTGTGTTTGGAATAAAATTATTCTCCCATCAAAAGTGGTGGTAGGGGAAGAGACTACAAGGAGAATCAAGAATAAGAAAAATATCAATAGAGCAGAAGGAATCAAAAAATGAGCACATCACCAAATTTCTTAGAGTAAGCAAGGGAGATGAAGTGATTTTGGATTGTGCAGTAACAGAGCTTGGTGTTTTTTTCTGTAAAATGTCTTTTAATCTTCTTCAAAATTTTAAAGTTTCTGAGTGGCACAAGGCAGCTCAGAAGGAGAGTTTCAGGCTCAAGACAGCTAAATTTTCCTTTGTGAACCTGGATTCTATACCTGCCATAAGTTCTATATAATACTAGATAAATCTTTTAAACCAGACCTCCACAAATGGACACTGATTGCACCTTTTCTTTTTCTCTGGGTGCTCAGCAGAATTCATTAACTCTTGGTTTATGGCCACTAAAAGGCGAGTGGAAACTTTATACCTGAATTTCCAGGCAGTTCCTCATGTGCCAGATAGGAAGTTATAATACTATCTGAGTCAGAGAAGTGTTCAGAAAATAAATCAGTTAATATATGTGAATCATTTGCTGAAAAGGCAGTGAGGATGCTGACTCTGTTACTGGAGCAAGGATGGTCAGGAGGCAGTAAATATGGTGGATATCAACCCTGGAAGATGAAACAAAAGAGAAACTGAAGCTTGTCCAGCTGATTTTTTAGCAGAACACTCTTCCTCCCTGTGAACTGAATACAGCAGTGGTCCTGAGGGAAAAAATAGTGTGTGAATGTGTAATTACAAGCCTGTATCATAATGTGTCTACCCAAAGGGACTGGATTAATTTTGCACAGGCAACCTTTCTTCTGACATTGCCGAACTCTGAAATGCATGATTAGGAAGGGGGAGCAGAGGAACTGCTCTTTTGGTAGTTCTCCTGTGTTTAAATAAAAGCACTCAGTAACAGCTCTGAGGCATTTATTTATGAGCAATAACATCCCTGATCGTGTCAGTCCTGGAGTTTTAGGTTTGTTAGTTTATTTTGCTAATGCAGTAATATTTGTGTTTAATGTAGCAATATATTAATTATTTCAACAACCTGAACTTCAGGTTAAACAGGTATTTAGCAAGTGAGAAGCAATGAGTGTAAGGACAATTCAGAGTAATGCAACAATTTTCTTCATAGTCTGCAGGGCCAAACAGAATAAAACTGCTTGTTTAATATTCAAATCTGCTATGAGATACTCTTAGCACTCCTTTCTCCAATGACTCCTAGAGCTTGCTCTGAGACCTAGGATGCTCAGGAGTGGGAGGAGGCATTTATATTCTCTTTGTTATGAGGCACTCTGTGAGGTTACTGTGTGGAGCAATGGGTATTCTCATCAGGGGAGGCTGAATGTGAAAACCCTACAGCAAGCCTGTTTCTCTTCTGGCCTCTGTGTGTCCATGGCTCTGTGCTCTGAGATCCTCCAGGGTTCTTTCCCAGTCAGTAGTGTCAACCCAGGAAGACCTGCAAGAAGGTCACTTGATGACTGTGAACATCCAGGTGACTAAGCCTGGGTTTTAATTTATATCAATGTTTTACTGTGCTACCCCATGCTTAAAATTCCAGATGATCCACAATGGAGATTGGCTTAGCTTTTGGTTTTGTTTTCTTTCACCTGCTGTATGGATCCTATAGAGCAGCACTGTCAGCCTTGTCCAGTATTCTCACCATCATACTCTGATGATCTACTGAGTTCAGTACAACATGTACTTTTATATCTACAGTTGAACTTTGGGCCAAATATTTAGCAAAAAAATAAAAATGTTAATAAACCCCAGAACACTTATTGTAATCACCTTGGTTTTGCAGAGTTGATCCTCTAGGAGAGAAAGACTTTCTTTATTTTAAATTCAGAATTTATTATGAAGTTTTTTTCAATTTTTATCAATGCAGTGCTTTTAAAAAGTAGTTTAAGTCCCAATTAAGGTATTTGTTTTACAGTCAAGCACATGATTAAGTGAGGGATTTTTAGCTGTCATTTTCAGTCATGAAAATTTTTTTTCTTTTTCAAGATACACACTGGAGCAGCTCCTGCAAGGAGTGTTATAGAGTAAGTGCACAGCAACTGTATCTCACATTGCTATTTGCTATTTTTTAATGAAGAAAAGAGTGGTGATAGGGATTTCTTATCTTTATCTCATATTTATAGCTTAGATTCCTTCATGATGAGAAAAACTTTCCTCAGCTTACCAGAATGTCTGCTGTTTCATATCCTTAATGTCCCTTTCATATTTTTAATGTCCCTTGCTTTGGTCTAGCTGCTATAAGATCATATTAAGAGCAGTCCAGCCAGCAAAGGAGAATGCCAGGTGGGGTTTGTGACACATTTCCATAAACATTACAGCTGTTCTATCCCACAGAGGGATGAGCAGTATGTTCATATAGACAGTTTTCTTTCTGGGGGGCGCTAAGGTCATGCAGTAGTGTGTGTCTAAAGGAATAAATACCTTTGAAATGTCTTGTGAAGAGGATGCTAAAATTATTAACATTTCAACAGAGGGATGGAGAGGAGCTCTGTAGGATCAAATGTGCTTCTGTGGTTTTCATTGTGCCCAGCCTTTGCCAAAATCTGGTTTCTCTTGCATGCATTTATATTTGGTTCAGAGATTTTTATGAAAAATATCATGTAATATTCTGTTTTAAAAATAATGCTATCTGAATCTCCTGTTTTAGAAAAATATTTTGTATTCCTATGATCAGTGACATTTCAGAATTTAAATTTATTAATGGTAGCTTTGTAAGATAGGAAAGCTTTATTGTTTCCTCTTAGGGATAGCAGTGAAAAGCAAAATGACATGATGGCAGTCAGGCTTGAATACTGAAGTAGAATAGGCTGAGATCTGTAGCAAGCCAAAGTTTTGACTTAAATCTGAATTCACATTACTCATATAACATTGCCAAACAAGATCATATAGTTAAATGATAAAAGCAAATTTGACTACAGTCTCATCTACTTTGTGATGTGCTGACTATAAATGTATTTCAGGTGTTTGATGGCTGGAATAAAGAGAAGGGCTCCTTTCATGAATAAATGTTTCATTCTTCCCAGGATAATCTTTCCAGCATGCTTCTGAAAAACCACTCTCCCACGAGATTCTCCTGAAAACTAAGCACTCTTCCTAATGGCCACAGCTTTCTCTTTCTGCCCTTTGTGCTTTTTTTGCTGGGTGTTTTGGGGGGAGTGGGGGTGTGAGGATTTGTTTGCTTTTTGCTCTTTTGATATATTTAACTACTGGTCATGAGCAGACCAATTGGCTTCAAAATAAACCATGGCTGTGATTATAGTTTGGCTGCATGTACAGAGATGCTATTGACATAAAATTTAAGCTCAAAAGAATTTGGCTATTAAAAAAGACTAGAAGTTGTGTTTATGATGTCTTTGACCAAAACCAAGCCAAACCAAACAAAAAAAAGAAGATAGACATATTTTTTTCACATCAGACCCCATGTTAACAAAGTCTAATTATTGTGAGAATCTCTCTAGGGCAACGTTTTTCTCAGAAAAAGGATGTAAGAATCCAGGAAAGACAAAGATGAAGACTATTTTCAGTTTCCTTCTGATTAATAGGAGTTTGACTTAAATCTGGAAATTTGAGAGTCAATGCTGCTGCCAAAAATTACAGCAATATTATTTTTTCTGTTTCACTGGGTACCCTTTCACTTCATGTTTACGATTTCTAACTTCTGTTTTCACACTTCCACCTGAATTATTTTGAATATTTGTATTATCCTCTGCTTTAATAAATACAAATTGAAAAGAACTGAAAAATTAATTCCAAAGCAATGGTGTTTAATTTGCTATTTTTTTTGCAAAACAGTGGTTCTCTGTTACCATTGACAGCAGTATCTGCCACTGAGAGCAGTAGTTAACAGGATCTGGGCATAAATCCCTCTCCTTACTGGGAGAGTTTCAGCCCATGTCCTTTGCCATCAGAAGAGAACACCTTCAACACCAGCCTGCACAGGACACTGGGAAGAGCTTGTCTTAGTCTCTCTTCTTGAAAATTATTCTTTAACTTAACCTGATCTGCACTAAGAGGAAAGGAAGTCTCCTTTTTATATCAATAGGAGAAATTGAGGAATGGAAAGAGGTTATAGGTCCTTACCTGTTTCTCAGATCTTGTCAATGTAACCCTTTGTTCAGCAGAGCAAAAGCAAAACATCAGTTCTGTTCTAGTATTGTTCCTGGTTCTTTCACTGAGCTGACAGTAACAGTATTTTCCAATTATACTCATGGACAGAAGTGGTTTTTTTTTTCTTTTCTGAAAAGTATTTTCATTTCTCTTCCTTGAGCACCTTCATTGGTTCAGCAATATTCTTTTTGAAAGGAGTAACTGACTCTGTGTAAAATATTGCAGTTGAGAATGACGGAGTTATACCTCAAACTACATTTGTGATCTCTTTGAAGTGCATGTCACTTATATATTGTCTTAATTTCCTTGGGCTGAGTTCACAGGCTGAAAGAAATTCAAGCTCAAATCTTCAGTGGCTTTTGTAACAAGGATGCTTAAATTAGAAGGTTTATCACTTGTGTTTGAGAGTCTTCTGATTTGGGAGGTGTGATCAACAAAAGATACAGTATGCCTTAGTAAAAGAAAGCACCATTAGGTTTAATGAATGTGACCAAGGCATAATATCAGAGATTTTTGAAAGACCAATAGACCTTCATGTATAGATCTGGTTTATTCCCTTGTCCTATACTATAAAATGTTAACTACTCATGAGTTCTGTCTCAGGAAGTAGAATAACCAGTATCTGGGCTTTATAGAAGGAATTTTTCATTTGTTTTTATCCTTTTGATGTACAAGCTTCTAACCATGGCAAACATGCTCTGTAGCATAACTAGCAGAGTGGGAGCAAGCTGTTCTTGTTTGATAACTCTGGAGTCTCTTAACTCTTAAAAACGTGTCAGCATATTTTATGTAGAGTTTACACCAGACCTCAGCTGACTACTGATAATTTAAGCACACATATATATGCATATAAAGTCAGAAACTTGACTTCTGGTGAAGCTTGTCTCTGTGAACTGTTATAATACCTTATGGACCACAATGTGGAGTATTTGTTGCTGCTTCTTGATTTAAGGACATGAAAAAATTAGACTATGATCCAGTCTTCCTAAATCCTGCCTACAATAGGATTAGAATGCTTTAACCCTGCTGAATCCTAGACAATGATCCAGCCTGCTTGCTTAGTAAGGCTCTTAAATCCAGGAGGCATTGAAATTCATTAGATGCCTCCCATGTAGTCTGAATGTTCCCTAGGCACTAACATTTTGTCAGTCTGTGTGCACAGGAGATCCTTTCTTTCTGGGGAATTGAGTGACAAAAGGTATATTGCAATCTAAGACGAGGCAGAAAGGCACCTGAAGCAAGAAGCTCCAAATATTAGACTGTGTGATATGTGTGTCTGGCTTCATCTTATATGAGGAGAGTGCCAGGAAGACAGAAAGAGATGGGATCTAAGTTTCTGCCCCTGCTTATCAGCAATATGACAAGGATGTGATTTAATGAGAAATGCATAAATAAGTCCTCTCACAACTCAATGTTTTAACTAACAGCTTGGACTTGGGCTTTTCCAACACTTGCTCCCCTTCAATGTTCTGGACACAGTGACATGGTATTTAAAGAGCTCTTGGTTGAGTAATCACTAGGCCACTTTTCTGAGACATGACCTCAGCTCTGATCAGATAGCCTGGCATCCAGATCTTCACTCCTTTCACACGTTTTTATTGCCAGTGCAGTTCTGTGAAGTGCCATCACTCTGTGGACTAAGTGAATGGAGCAGTGCAAAATTTTCCTTTAGTTTCCTGGGATCTCAGTTGAAAATATGTACATGTCATTTAAGCAGACAGCATTAATAATATCTGGAAATGCCTGAATTCCATACATTGGCAGGAAAAAAGGGAAAGACAGGTAAGCTAGGAAGACTGCATATACTTTAACAAATCTTCAAAGGTATCTGTTTCTCTCCATTGACCTGTAGAGAAGCTGGGCAAGCTAAGCTGCCTTCCCTCGCCAAACACGTAAAACTGAGATGATGCAATATCCAAATTTGAGCAGACTGGATAATACCCTGAAAAACAAAGTTCTGTGGCCAGATGGTTGAATGAAATGGCATGAGTCTCCTGCGGTATGAATATTGCGAATGGCAAAATTTCATGTCACCCTTGCCAAGGGGAAATTTCGTATAATGAACCTTATTGCTGGAGGGAGGAGTCACGTGTACAACCTTTTCTCAGACTCCACATGAACTCCTTCATCCAGAAGGTGCAACTGTCTATTTATTCCTTCTGCACTGTTTTTCTTGTACTGTTCTGTCTGAACAATACAGCTTGAAACCAAATTGTTTTGGTGAATCCAGATACATTTCTATATTTCACCACCCCTAGTTTATCATGGTGTTCAGGGACAATGAGCAGCAGATCTGTATGTGACATGTTTTGATATATTGCACTACCTCCACAAGCCCAATGGGTTTTTTAATGTCATTTCTAGATAACTGCTAACCTAAGGTATAGAAGAGTATATGCTTAAAAGTGTGAACAAGTCACGCATGGAGGGGCCTCTGAATTTTTACAAGGGTTGAGGAAGAAGGAGTAGTCATGTTTATTTGGGAGGGGGAAGGGAGTGCTTTGTTTTTCCCTGTTGAGCTTCTGTTTCCCATTACTGCTTCTGTTTTAAGGAACTGAAAAAGTCAACAACATTGAATTGTACATACCTTATCAAATTTGACCTATTTGAAAAATCCCATATGGGCTTCACCAAATGCTTTCTCACAGAGGAGGTTTGGTGAAAGCATATCATAACCTACTGCACTGAGTCTGTTCAGATTCCTTAGGAGTCCTTGAATATTTGCCAGGGTCACCAAATGCACTGTTACTTTCTTGATCTGAGCTCACAGATGCTGCTTTGCTTGTGTTCAAATAATCTTTAAATTATTAAATATGGTGATCCTCCATATGCTGAGGAAGAGCTTTGTCCTTTCTGTTCTCAGGTCTCTTTGGATATATGTGGTGGAGACATTTCTTTTATCTGTGAATTATCTGTGCTGTTGAAAACATTTACCTTTTTTGTCCAGAGTTATCTGAATAGTATTTGCCTGTCTGCAAGAGCACATAAAGATTGTGAGTTTGTATCAATTTTTATACAGTGAGATTCCAACCTGTGAGCACTTTAATGAAATCTCTTTTTTTAACCTAGCTCCATATAACAATAGTGTTTTGCTTCTATTCTATTCCCCCTTCTATTCTAAGAAGGGAGGTGCAAATTAATTTAAGCTTATAATGCATAGCAACCTCTAACACTTTAAAAAATCATTATACTGGGGATCTTTTCCAATCAGGAAAAAAAAAAAACTAGACTACTACTAATCTGCATATACCTTTCATTTTGTGGGCTGATTACTCTAACCTTTAACAGGGAGTTCCTGTATCTTCTTTGAGGTTTAGCCTTGTCATGACATTATAGAGAAACTGTACAAAACTTTCTTCTTTTAAGACATATCACTCCTGTTTCTACACTTTTTTTCCTTAATGGTGGATATTAACTCAAAGGTTTTAACACTGTGTTTTAAAGGCACTTAACCACTCTGGTGTAAAATATTTGACATCCCTGTTAGTTCTTGATTGTTTGTTAATGTAAGATCTGGCAGGTTATGTAGCCCAAGACTGAGCTGTATGGCTCCTGAAAATTTCAATGTGTTTTTATGGAGGTGGAATTTTCTTCTGATTACTGGTTAAAATAACTATTTGTCTAGACAGTTAAAATTAATGTTTTGCTGATTTTTTGACTTTTGTGTAAAGTACTGATGATGTTGCTGTGAGCCTTTAAAGTAATTCTCTGCATGAGTTCATTTCATCCTTAACCTTTTGATTTATCATATAAATAAAATAAATTGACAGTCAGAGAGGAGTTATGAAAAAAAAAATCATTGAAAACGCAAGTCACCTCTTCTCTGAAGACTTCTCAGGTCTGGTCATGAGCTTTTCCAACAGCAAAAAAATCCCTTTGTACCACTGAGGGTTAGGAGGGTCGGGGAAGGCTGTTTGCTGAAACAGTGTTTTAAAGGATGAAGTCAGTTGGTTTTGGTGATCACCTTAGCAGTGGGCCTGGTTTCTTTCTCATGCTTTGCCTCACAGAAACCCTTCCCATCACTTCTCTGCTCTTCTGCCCAGAGATGGTCTCAGCCTGAGAGATGCTTGGGGGGATGCAGGGTTTTGTCAGCCCCACTAAAACCTTGAGGTGTCTGGGAACCAGAGCTGTGTGGAAGCTCATAGGACTGGGTCCCACACACCCTGGCTGTGTGGTGCTGGATCAGGAGGCACTGTAAACATGACAAATAAGTCAGAATTAGGTTATATGTAATTTAGGACAGCTCTGTAGCCTTAGATCAGCTTCATGCCAGCTGCATAAGGACAGATGATACTAACCTGCTAAAATGTTTATTTCTGTATATTTTCTTACCAGGATGAATGCTTTATGTGCTTTATTCATTTATGTATTTATATTTCTAATTTGTGATTAACAGGAGCTGTAATGTCAAACTATCAGGATTTATTGTTTATAGCATTTCATAACTGGGGTCTCTACCTTTATCTAAATTTTTACAAGTCTGACTAGCATGTGTAGCTCTTTCTCTTTCCCCAGTAGGCATTCTGAGAAAGCATCCCTACCCAGAAACATTTATTGTTCCAATCTGAAATGAAATTTTTCTTAAATATTGACTTTGTCAACAGTATGGGAATTGTGAGTTCTGAATGTCTCTATTGATGATGCTGATAAAATTAGTTTCCTTTAGGGGTGCCATGTCACTGGTTTTAGGAGTCTCAGTGCCTTTTTGGAAGAAGAAGTTACTGTTCCATGATAGCCTCAGAAATTCAGGGTGTTTGATTTTTTCTGTTCTTTATTTAATACCTTATAGCCATCCTGTGCCAGAATTACAGAGACATGGCTCCAGCTGTGCTACTCAGCTTCTGTAAGCAGAATTAAAATTGCATATAAATGGTTTAATTGCCCTTCAGTTTTTAATATTGCAAACTCAAGCTGTGACTTATTTTTTAAAAATCTGTAAATATAGGACCTGCATTTATGAATCCTTTATGCACAGTTGTTCTTATTTATGTTGTGGGTTGTGGGCAGAAAGATAAGGTGTGTACCTCAAAAGACCTACTTTTGGTGGATGTAGCTCTTCAAAGCTGATAATTGACACAATTTTCATACCTAGGGTGACTCACTGGATTTTGATTAATGTTTAAAAAGAAGTCAACACTCATTAAATACAGAGTAACTGCTATCAAGCTACTATAAATGAACCCTAAAGGAGGTTATTGAATTTCATTTTACATATCAGCAACAGCTGATCCCTTCAGAGAGTTCCTATTCAGCTCTTTACAGTACCAAGATTTATTTTTTTTTTAAATGGAACTGATGGGTCAAATCTTCAATATTTTGGGGAGTAGAGGCCTCCTGGTACCACTGGGAAATTATTAGATGTGGGCAAAATCAGGGATAACAAATTAGACAGTGTCTTGTATCATACCATTGAGCAGATTGTTTCTATTTTGTGTTCAAAGCAAGCCTTTCCAGAGGAGAAGGTGCAGTCAGGCTCATCCTTTATATAGGCTGGTCCTTCTGTGAAGCCCTAGATTAAGCAGATAATATTTTTCTGTCTCGGGTGAAAGGCATTTTAGTTATTGCTATGAAGAAATAATGTGCACATGGCCATACTTACATATTTATTTTGACAGGAAATTATTCTGAGTGCTATTCTAATTTAATTTTCTCCTGAAGGGAAGGAAGGAGACAAACATCTACATTTTCTCTCTTTTAGAGTTCGTGTAAAGTTGAATGAGTATTCAACCGTGGAACTTCATATTGCTAAATCAGCAGAAACCTGTTCAAAGTCTATGAAACTATGAATTTCTGTCATTTCATAGCCCAGAAGATATTATTATTCTTTAACATAATGGATAGATTGTGATTGCTTTTGCTAAATAACCTAGACATCAGCCAGATGCCGTCACAGACTTCACAAAATGGTGTAGTGAGCATAATATACTGCTCCAGTAATGGAAAAGCATATGTTTTGCAGTTTTATTGCTGGGTGAGGAAAGTGTGTTAAGCTCATCCTGTCCTGTTTGGGGCCTGAGATAAAAGCCTAGGCATTTTTCATGGAAAGAGGCAAACACCTGAATAAATTATGGCAATGTAGTGATTGGAATTTTCTATTTATAGTTCAACAGTGGCCCTAAGGACTCAATAAACTCTTCTCAGGAAACCATATCTTTTGCTTACAGCATCATTACATTTTTCATCTCCATATCTCCATATCTTCATTAAAATATAGAGTGGTAGCATACTCCTCCTGTCAAAATGCTATTCAAATGAGTTGGGTAGCTGTTAAAATGAAAGATTCTTCAACAAGAATGTAGCTGCTGTTATAAGTAATATGATTTGCAATTGCAGGCTGAGGTTCATTCATGTCATGTACATCAAAGGAATGGTGGCAGAATGGAAATTTAGTGTAGTCAGACATGTAGTGCTGTCTTATTTCTGTGAGTCTGTGTTGACTTTCTCTCTTCTTCCTTTTTTTTTTTTTTCCATCTTTTTTCCCTTTCTCTCTTCATTACACTTTCAGAAACAAGGCATTACAGGTGAGGTTTTTAAATAGAAAACTGCTAGCAGTATCTCCCTGCTAGACCTGTGTGTTATTTAGTAGCTTAGAAAAGACTCTAAAGTACATGCAGCATTAAGTTTACTTCTTATTCTAAATCACCACTCAGGTGATGGACAGGCTTCTTATCCTAAAACTACATCTCTCTGCAGAAACCTAGGATCATAAAAGCAATAAAACCATGAGAAACTGATTATGCTTAAGAGGAGACCATCATTCCATATTCTTGGAGATAGTTTTAAAACCTCCATCAAACTGCAAGAAGCAAACTTGTGCTGTGCTTCTCTCAATTGCTCTATTTATGCAAAAAATCTGCAATGAAAATCATCTCCTGTGCTTTCAGTGAGGAGAATATAACTCCCAATAAGTGATTCCCAAGAAAATGCACTGCTAAAGTGATGGGACAAAAGTCTTTTATTCCAAATAAGGGCTCTTTGGATATAGTCCAGTTTGAGTAAACACAGTTCTGTCTATCATCTTCATTCTACACTCTGGATACTGTTCATCTCATTTGTGTTTATGATGGAAGATTAGCAGATCAAACCAAAGATCTGCACAGACACACACAGAGAATACTTTATATCCTAAATCGCCCAGGAGCAGTTGTTTTCTGATCTTGACACAAAGTTGAGTGTGATGGCACTAGATTAACAAAGGAAATAAAAAGAAGAGTGATAAACATAATTCTTGTTTTATTTTCATCTGAAGATGTTTCCCAAGTGAATATGCTGTTGGCTTAAACAGAAATGTCAAATGATGTTAGGACAATTCACTTATCAGACTCTTCAACAAGGCAACATTTCTCCTTGTTTTCTATTCCTCTTTGCAGATCTCCTTGTGTTTAATTGCATTCATAGAAAACTGCCTAAAGCTCTTAATTTAACAAATTTACTCTAAACCAGGTAGCAGCTCTCAGCCTCTGGGAAATGAAATGTTTCGTGGCACAACATTAGCCTGTGTTATGTATGAGGGCACGACTGAGATGCAGCTCCTTGCTGGGTAGAGTCAATCCCCCTGAGGAGCAAATGTTCTCCTTCCAGATCAAATACACATCCACATTTCTACATTAGGTCTGTGGGAGCACGTGCATTTCATAAAGGGAAGAGCCTTGATTTTGCATAATAATCAATTCCTAAATGTTGCATTTGAGGTTTGGGTGAGGTGACAATCAATGGCAGCTTGCTGGGTTTGGGGGGCTCTGTGGTATTTTTAAATACCCGTGACCAGCACTTCTGCTAAGTGATTGCATCTTACCATACAAGATATTTCTACTTAAAAGGATCATAAGCAAAGGGATATCCAGGAAAACATCCTGGTTTGAGGCACTGTCACACACTGAACTTGTCAAAGAGTGCACTGATGCCAAAGGCGATTTTTTAAGTTGTAAGGTTCACAGAACATGCTACAGCAAGCTGATTGTGAGGAATGCTTCATCTTTGCAAACTCCCATTTTAGGCTGACTGCCATCTTCTTATGCATTATATGTGAAACATCCTGGATTTCCCTAGAAAAGGTAGTATTTCAGTATCAAATTAACTGGCAAACATACTACATAATTATACTGTAAAAGTAGTCCTGATTAAAAAGTGACCAGGTAAGATTAAAAATCTTTAGTAAAGGAAACAGCAGGATGCCACAACTATAAAGGCAAAAAAATGAATAAATTCCTAGTTAAATCTCCCTTTGAGTGCAAACACTGAGTTTGGGTCCTGATTACTGAAAAATCTTTCTTCCCACTCATACGATACAGCAGTTTCTGAGTGTCTCCAAGTACCATGTTAAGGAAATGTCTGACAGAACAAAGTTTCATCCTGAAATGCTCATTTCTTGGGGCAGAATTCTCTGATTCAGAATGTGCTGTGTTTGATTAAATCTTCCACAAAACCAAAGCAGAGTTCAAAAGAGGAGCATCTATTTCCCTGACGGCATCAGCAGTGTCTGACAGAAAAGTCACTTTCACCAAGCAGCTGCAAGGCTCAGGGGAATTCTGGTTCTCTGGAAATACAGAAACATTTGCATTTAGTCTCATTTTGACCAAAATGAGACTCAATAACAACAGGAGAAAAATATCCCTTTCCTGCCATCAGGAAATCCTACTTGTCAACAGCTCTGTCTGCACCTCATGCTGGAGATGACACACTTGTGATGACCAGAGGTTGGGCTGCAGGGAGTTTCCAAAGAGGAGCTGGAATAAGTGTAAAGCCTGAAGTTGAGCTCCAACTGTGCCACCCCCTGTTACTTGTGAAGGCTTGCTTATTTCTTTAAGGCTTTTTCTTGTGAAGGGAGCAGTGGTTAGCACATCGAAGGCTTTGACTGACACAGTAATAGAAACCAGAGTTGGTAGGAAATAGACATTTCAAATCTGTGCATAATTCCAACATTTGGAGTGTAGGTTGGTGGCAGATTTGTGCTAATGTGAAATGGAAAGAAACCCCAAATTTCAGTTTCTTATGAAAGAGACATTCCTTTCTCTTCTGATTGTCTCCAATAAAAGTGCTGATGGTTTGGGGTTTTTTCATTAGTTCAACATCCATATAAAACTTAAAAATTATATCAGCTGTAGGCATCTATTTAGTATTAAAGTTTAGTAGCTCAAAAACATGAATCAAGTACTATCGAAATTTGACTTTTTATTTTCTTCCATTGAAAGGCAATTTGTCAGTCAACATAATTTCACAAAACTGATAAATTTCTTATGGGTAAATTTTTAAAGGAAAACTGTGTTGCTTCATCATTGCAAATATTTTCTTGGCAGCTGAGAGCCAACTTGTCAAATGCTCTGTTTCTACAAGTGATATTGCTTGTTGTTTTGTATTTGGCCAAGGCTTCCATTTGATATGCCTAGTGTCTGATTTAAAGATTATTTAGAAATCTAAATAAATGCATTTATGGGTAGATATTTGTCAAGAAACTGAATGTTAGAGCAAGTATTAGCAAGCCCTGTGATTGCTGCCAGGTAGCAAATAAGTAATGTATGCTTGATGTGACTAATGCTTGTGAAAATGCATGTTTGCAATGTCAACTTGAATCTTCCTGTTACTTCTTCGACAAGCACTTGTGTACTAGAGACATCTCTGCAAAGATTTATGCTATGGGTGCAGTAAATACACATAGCAAAAAAAAGTGATTCTACTTCCATCAGTAACAAAGCCAAAAAAACCTGGACTACCCCTAATGCACAACCTCATGGGTAAAGAATTCCTACTCCTTTTTAAAAATGTGATTGAACTGAGAGAAGGAAAGATGTGGAAGACATATGGAAGTGGAAATGAAAAACGTGTGGAGGGAATAAACAAGAAATTCTTGGTGATTTGGCAGTTGGGTGGGGCACTTCCCTCCTGAGAAGAGCCAAAAGGACTGCAACTGGAGAGTATGTATAAGAGGCAGCAGCAGACAATCTGTACCCTAAAATGAGAAGCAGTTTACTCCAGATGAATGCTTGTTTTATAGTATGGTGCTCAGTAACTCTCTAAAATCACTCTGACAAAACAAACACCCATTTCCATCTGGCAGAGGATAAAAAATAAAAAAATCCATAATGACAGCAGTGTGTCCTGAGAGTTCTTGGGTTCTTAAGCATACATGGTGCTCATGCCCATGTTCTGTGCCTGATGCCAGCTTTTATCTCACTCATCACGGGCTCCTTCTCTTTCTACAGCCCCGGGGTAGACGTGCCTGAATAGAAGAATGCTAAATAGTGCTCAACTGTAAGACAAGTGCCAAATATACATTTATACTAAGGACTCTATCACAGCCTGACAGTTCATTAATATGTAAGGGAATGTATTTGCCCCAGCCTTGGCATCTTTTTTTTTTTTCTTTCCTAAAGAAACTCAGCGTTAAAATTTCTCATCACAGTGGTAGCATTCTCTGATTTAATTTATTCTAAAGCATTAATTACTTTCCAAGAGATAGTCTGACAAAATTCCTTCCAAGTTGCAAACCTCTGTAATTTGTCCAGGGACCAAGATCAGAGAAATCCAGTGCACAGTGATCATTTAGCCCTACACAGGATTTTCTGGCTGGGGTCCTCCACTGCTGGGATTTCCATTTCCTTCCTGCTGTTCTGACCCCCCACACAGACCATTCCACTAGCTAGTGTGTCATCACCTGTGAAGTCTGTGATCACTTAGTCCAACAACCAGCATGGTTGCAGGATACCTGCACCAGCCTTTGCTCTCAGGCAGATTCATTACCCTGGGCACAGCCCAGTGGCAGGGAAAGATCTCTTGGTGCTCTTCCTCCCCTTTACTTTTCTGCCCAGGAAAGCAGTGCAAATAGATGGAGGTGTTTCAGATGGAACAGAGTTAGAAAATTCATCCTTCTGTGAGCCTGACAACCTAAAAAAAACCCAAAAAACCCAAAAAAACCCAAAAAAAAGCCTGAAAAAATACCACAAAAAGGAAAAGAAAATAGAGCAAACTTTAGGGAGGATTTGCTCAAGATTTTTTGAATTCTGCAGATGAAATGCTGTAGATGTCTGCACTGAGTCAGACAGCCAGACCTAGAGGCATTTGGGAATTATGTGTGTGGTCAGGCGCAGATCTCTTGACTCCAGGGGACGTCTTTGACCTGGAAGTGCCCTGGGAGCCTTGGTGTTGCCACATTAGAAGGCAGCTCTGCTGGAGTCTTCACAAACACTTGGAATAAGGTTTTTAAGTTCACCTTTTAAGCCTTCTCTTTCAAATCTAGATTGTAGTTATTTCACTAATGATTTATTCCAGATTTTCAGAAAGCATGTCAGCCTTGCTTTCTTCCTTTGCTCCTTCTTCAGCTTCCAAGGAATGGAGTTTTACCAGTGAAACTCTTTTAAAGCACCTTTGTGAAATAATATGCCTGAATAGATGTAAGGCTGCTGTTTAACACGAGCACAAGTGAAGATCTTGCACCACAAAGTAGACTGAAATAAGATTGTGTGACTTTGTTTGACCAGTGCAGTGAACCTGCACAGTTCAGATATCAAATACAACAAATAATTTAATGATTAATCCACAGAAGAAAAAAAAATGCATCAGATATATTTGAATTCTAAACTGAAGGAAAGTGCAATCTGCTTGCAGATATTATTGCAATGTGTACATGGGGGTAAATTGTTCCCTAAAATTATTCACTCACTCATAATCACAGTCAAGAAAAATATCTTCCTCAAGAAGAATAAGTTCAAGAATAGCATTAATCTTAAGGAAGGGTTGAATCACTGAACCTGGAAACCAGATCAGTAAACTCGGGTGATGGAAGGCAGCCACTGTTCTTTGGCACTGAAGTGCTTCCAGATTGCATCAAATTATCAAAATTCTGCAGAGAGCTGGGAGGATGGCAGTGACCCTCAAGCCATTCGACACACAAAGTTCCAAAGCTTCTCATGTTTCTTATGATCATTTTCCCATTTCCTCTCACCTAACAGACAGGAGGAAAAAAGTACCAAAAAAAAGTCAAAATAGGTTATGTGCTTTTCCTATATGATAAATTTAATTTTGTATTCCTCATTCTCTTTCAGTTTCTGTTATCAATATTTACTGCTCAACTCTCATTTTTCATTAAATATCACTTATACTAAAACTGGGTTAGTGGTAGGAATATCTATGCATGAATATTTTGTCAAATTGGAAATTGCTGAGTGCAGCTCTCAGACTAAATTCGAGTTCATTACAAAATTATGCTGCCCTGATTACAGTTTTATTTTGTGATGGTTTCTGCATTTGTACTAGATAGGGGGCCAGCCTGAGTGCCACACATTATCACAGTGTAGATTGGGCCTTAGCATGTGTGGATTTCAATTGTTTGATCATATCCCTTTGGTCACATATGTGCACACTGATAGCATATCTCCTTGCAGGTTCCCAAAGTCCATATTTACTGGCATTTAACTGTTATTTTACTCCTAGTTGCAAAAACTTACCCTTGCTGCCATCAATACAGTGGCACAGGATGCACAGAGGAGGACTTGCAAGGAAAGGTGTGCAGAAAATGCCTAGCTGATGGAGCCCTGGGAGCTGGTCAGAAGGGAAATGGGAGAGATGTGTACAAGAGAGGGGGGCATCTCAGTACCTGAGCTCGTGAGGATGGCTGGTAGGCCAAGGTGGATGTCACATCTCTTGTCTTCACATCTTGTCCCCAAGCATCCATAACTGCTGGAACTGATCATCTAACTCAGATCAAGTATTTAAGTAGCTCATGCTCTGTTGTCAAAACCAGTTCTGTTTCATGCTCCCTCTTAGCCATTTGCATTATTTACCTGTATTCCCTGCTCTGCCTTGGGTGGCAAGCTTCCTGTCCCTCCTCCCCGCTGTGACATACCTAACAGAGGATGTTAAGTGTGTTTGGTGCCCTCAAAGCATGTCCACAGGAGGAGTGGTGGTGACTGCTGTTGAAATATGTGTTACCCCACCTGAACCATGGTCTCTTTCTAGTCTCCCTGGTTCTCTGTGTCTCAACACATGGGGCAGAGCTATGGGAGCTGAAGTT
Source organism: Notiomystis cincta (assembly GCA_013398075.1). Lineage (NCBI taxonomy): Eukaryota > Metazoa > Chordata > Aves > Passeriformes > Notiomystidae > Notiomystis > Notiomystis cincta. Next base: position 68,090 of record VZRX01023595.1, on the reverse strand, counting down.
TAAATAGCTTTTCAGCTCATCAGTGGTAGAGACATGGGTGTCCAGGGAATACTCCTGATCTAGGAGTATGGAAGCTGGACAGCAGGTGAGTGACAGCTCAGGATGTCAGTGGGATGTCCTTGTCAGACATCAGGATGAGATTGCACTGTCTGTGTACATACTGACAATGAAGCAAGGCCGAAGCACCAGCATGTGATTGCCCTCACCATTAGCTCCACCCTGAGAGCTTTGGCATGGGCCAGCTGTCACTCCCATACAAGATCAAGGACAGGCATTGATGTGAGTGGTCACTATCACAATCCCAAAGGACAGTTAACTTATGGGTAAGGTCTCAGACCACATTATTTTCTAGTACAAATAGCCACAGGTTCTCCAAAATGAAAGAAGGAACTTTTTCTAGACCTCCTAGCCCTGATCACTCAGTCATGCTCTCACACTGTGCAGGGATGATACAGAGCTGACTGCTATGAGATGACCATAAAGTGTCTTTGATTTTCTCTGTGAATACTCCTTTACAGATTATTGGCCTCTAACAGAGTGGAAACACCTGAGTCACTGTTACTTACCTGGGTCAATAGATAACTGGACCCCCTGTTTAGCAAATGTATTATTGAAGAGGCTTTTGGTTATAGATTTTTCACAGATCTAGGATTTCCATGAAAATGTAGTCATGGAGAACAGCTTCTTCAAAAGAAAGCTTTTCTCCTCATTAGACTATAACAGGCAAGAAGGAACAGGTCAAAAAGGCAAACTCTAACATCTATTGCTTTTCCTAAATGTACCATTTTTCTCAAATAATTAAATAGCTTTGACTCAGCCTTGATCCTCTGTGTCCCTTCAAGGTCTCCTGAGCCTGACCTCTTACCTTCTTTGGGGACTTCTACTTGAGGACTACCTACCAAAGTAATGTCGGGGTTGCAGTTACCAAAACACTCATGCAATCTAGCTGCATGATTCTGAAAATAAGCTCTGAGGAGTCATAATCTTGGTTTTCAGAGCAACTGAGGCTAGCTGAATTTAACTTTAGGGTTGTACAGGCAAAAGCTGCATGTAGAGCTCAACTGTTCTTTAAATGTTGACACAATAACTCCCAATCTACCAACTCCCAATTTAGAAAGATGATTTTTTTGTATCACATATATGAAAATATTCATAAAGTCAAAAAGCAGAAGTATAATCCTTCACTTATGTTTCTCAGCAGGGTTTGGTTTTGTTTCTTGGGATTTGGGGTTTTTTGGTTGATTGGTTCTTGAATTACCATGCAACCTTTTCTAATTCTCACCCCCTCCTTCATGAGCTCCTTCATTGCCCTGCTGAGGTTAGTCTGTTCACATTGAGTTTAATTTTCAGCTGAAGTTTTCCTGGCTCTCCAGATTTTGTGCCCTCCTCCTAACTTGTCTCAAACCAAGACAACTCTGAGACAAATGCTGGGCCAGCAGGCAGATGCAGGGATGCTGAGAAGCAGCCTACACTGCTTCACATCAGACTGTCCCAGGAGTACCAAGCCAGTCTCCAAAGGTTGCCTCAAGGGCACGGCTGGGCTGCAGTCTTGTGCCTTAGCAATAAAATGTTACCTGGCAACTGTCCTGTCAGGCATACCATTTATTAATTGCAGGCTGTACCTCCCAAACTGGAGCCACACTGGAGCTATTTTCAAGCCACATATAGCTGTGCAATTTCAGCTTGGTGATTCTGAAGTGAGACACATTGCATAAGCCATGTGCACTAATATGTGTGGGAGGAAATGTGAAATGGTGCATACATTAAATTTTGTTGTATTAGGGTGGTGCCTATGATGAAATCTTGCTGAGAATAACTGATACTACAGGGTCTCCCAAATCTAGGTTTTGGATACTAGATACAGCTTCATGCTGGCAGTTGAAAGAAAAGCTTATCTGGCTTATAAATTTATAGCAGTATTTCTATTGTCTTGCCTGTAGAATAATTTTTCAGTCAATCTCTTTCACTTTCTTTTCTTTTCTGTTTTTTCCCCTTCTTCCCCTAACCCCATCCAAGATTTCAGTCACTAAAATTATGACAAGGCTTCCCAGAAATTGATATGTCTGTTTCAGATTCAGATTTTGACCTATAAATAGAATAAAGGATGACATTGAACATAATGAAGAGTGCACATATCCTCACATATTTAATATGGTAATGGTGCTGCAAATGGGTAATTGAGGATTGGTAACATGAATCATTTACAAATGTGTTCTCAATTCTATGAATATTCTTATGGGCTCTTTTAANTGGTAATGGTGCTGCAAATGGGTAATTGAGGATTGGTAACATGAATCATTTACAAATGTGTTCTCAATTCTATGAATATTCTTATGGGCTCTTTTAACAATTAACAGGGGCACCTGAGCTCTAAGACAAATGTGTTTGTAGGCATCTAGGACACGAGCATTCTTCAAGTTAAATCTTCCTCCTTTAACGACTCCTAGATTAGAAGATAAGCTGTTCCTTGCAGAGAGCTACACTGGGAAAGTATCAGCTATCATGTCTGGTAGTAAATCTGACTGATCAGCCATGGGAATCTGATTTACTTGCTTATTTATTTACGAGTGCTGGACTCTTTAGATGAAGCTGAGGGAACTCAGCCACTATGATCATCAAGCTTAAATTAATGCAGACAGTCTGAGTCTCACATGAGAAAGCTGAGGTTGTGTATTCAGTCTCAGACTGGAAATACCTGACATAGCTCAGGTCTCTTTACACTGTGTGGAGAGAGGCATGGAGAAGAAAAGTATGTGTGCACTCTGCATAGAAATTTCAGGTTTTCTTCTCAGACAATATTTATATCTCTGCCTGGGAGGCTAAGCCCAAAATTCCTCTATGATTAAATAGTAAGAGCTCCTGTTGGCAAAGTTGTCAGATGTGTGTTAATATATGGGGCTCTTGTGGAGTTATTTAGGCTTTTGCTACTTACTAAACTGCAAAAGATTTGTTTCTCAGTGGTCAGATGTCATCTTTGATCCAGTAAGGTTTAGCTTTTCCTCTGTTCTTTGGCAAGCAATCAAATCCAGCTTTCTTTCATGGTCTTCCGAGAAACACATCGAGATTATCAGGATTTCTAATGCTTCACATTTTTCCACTGTATTTATTGAACCCCACAGATTCCAACTTGTTCTACAAAAGTATATGAGGAACTGGAACTTCATGTTGTGGTAAGAAAAAAGTCAATTTCAACTAAAGTACAAAACATTTGGCAATTAGGAGGTATTCCTTGCTAACAAGCCTGTGGAAATTCTCCAAGGTTCTGCTTCTTGATCAAAAGAGCTGAACCAAATGTATTAAATGGTATGAGATATGGTTTACAGCACTCCTTTGCTCAGAAATTTGGAAGAGGGCCTCAAAATGCCATGCCTTTTGTTCGCCTGTCTTGTCTCTAGATGCAGTCTTCCATCATTCCACTGTGTGTTTTGGTTTTCTTAAGGCAAAATGAAAAGTGGGGCAGTCCATGGCCACTGTATTTGACCTTACTACCTCTGCAGTAGTTGAGTCTCCTCTTACCCAGGAGTACCCCAGTCAGATTGTCAAATTCCCCTTCTGCTCACTGCCTTTCTGAAAGGGTTCAAATTCAGTGTCTCCATTTTGGCACATTTTAAGCAGCAGTTTTACTTTTCAAATTTTTTTTTTTCTCTTGTGAAGCCTTGTCCTTTTACACTCTGATGTTTCACCTTCTAAACCTAGAAGTGTAAACTCTTTGTGCCCTGAATGTTTTGACTGTCCACCCATAGGCCAAAATGTGATTGGAATTTATTAAAATGACTTTGTTCTTCCTGGAGGCCTTTGGAAAACCTGGCTGGGAGCTTGGAAAAAGGATTTGATCCAAAGGGCAGTCTGTAAAGGAAACAGAGAAGGCTCTGCGAATGTGTGGTAACACAATGATTATCTTCTTCCATGTGTTTATTCAGCAAAATTATCACATTATGTGTAATAGTGTTGGAAGCATGGCTACTGCTTTTACAGGGTCTACAGAATCCTCTCTTTTGATCCACAAGAAGAAAGTAGTGGGTACAAATACAGGACAAGTGTAGAAATTAGTGTAGAAACCAGTGTATTTCTTTGGCTGGCATTATGTTTCTAGATAATGAATGACTTGAAATTGTTAGGAGCTGTAGCAAAGCTTATTTACAGCTCTATTGATTTTTGTTATCATGAGTGCCATTATTGCCTTTCCAGCCTTAGATGAATGATCAGTAACTTACACAAATGAAAGCAGTGTATGTTTGTGTTCAGGGAAGGAAGAGAGCTAGTGCAAGATGTATGACCACTGACAATTAAAATGAAATTTTTAAACATTTCTTATTAAAATGATATACCCAATTTGTAAGCACAGCTGTTGACGTAGATTCTGTAATTCATCTAAGCAGCAGAAAAGAAAAAACAGTGTAAATAAATGAGGTAGGAGAGATGAGTTGATACAAGCCTGGAGTGGGGTTTTAGAGACCTGAGGTCTATTTCCAGCTCTGCCAGCATTTGATCTGCTTCCAGGCTGTTTGAATTTTTTTCTCATTGCACTTTATTTCTGCAATATACAAGCCCTTTTGGAGCATAGTTTACTTAATACAGTTTGGAAAAATTGGTGAAATGGATTCCAGTTCCTGTCAGAGAGTGGATGTTAAAATAATACAGAATTAAAACCCTACACCTATTACTCAAATTTATCTTACAGCACTAAATCAAGATGGAAAGATAGAGTTCTACTAGAATTAATAGATACATATCACATATGGCAACCCCTCTAATTAATCTGGCACAATGTTCTTTAAATGTTTCCATTGAATCACTTTTAAAAGGACTTGTCAAGAAGCTGAATCTCCCAGTTGTTTTAGGACTGCATTGTTCTTTCATTTGGTGTTAGCATTGCACATTTTACAAATACATCCCCCCACAGTGTTATCCAAAGGTGTCTATCTGCCTTGGATCTGAGGTGAGCCAATAGTGCACTGTTTAGAGACAGAGCTCCTTCTGGACAAGCTAATCTCTTGAGATCTTCATAGTCTTAACTTCTCTACAAATGAAAAGTTTATTTGTAAAGCACAGGGTAAAAGAAAAATCAAAACTGTTTCTGAGAAAGAGATGAACATAGGGGGAAAAGCCAAAATTAATCATTCTTAACTATAGAAGTAACATGATAAAAAATAGTTACTGTAGAGTAGAAATTAGTTGTTTAATTTAGAGTATAAAATGTATTTATGTGATTTATACTTGATTAATTGCTAAATTTGTAGATTAGGAAAATTATATCTCATAAAATATAGGGAATGAGAATAATTTACCTGCAAAACCACGTACAATCAACTTAGACCATTTCTTGTCCTGAATGGGCATTGATATGAAGGGATAAACACCTAACAGTCTTCAAGATAGACATGTGAGAAACCCTATTATCTCTCCTTTTTTCTCATTCCTGCTGTGGATCCTTTATTTCAGGCTTACAGTGGATCTTGCTCATTTTAGAGCTAACTTTAGCTGCAGAGCATAGAACCACTTCTCCACTCAGTGATTTGAACCCATGGGAAGCACAATAACAGATTTTTCTTTCCAGGCAACACAGCACTCAAACACAGAATTGAATCATAGAATCATCAAGATTGGAAAAGACCTCCAAGATCATCAAGTTCAACCTTTGGCCAAAGTGATAGAAACAAACACCCCAAAATACTTAATGTATATTTCAAGAAACACACTTGGGTTAGATTTCTTGGATTCACAGTTGGATTTGGCAAGTTTTCAGTTTTTAATTTTTTCAATTAGTGTAGCCTTTTTGCTGCTCCAACCCTCATGAAAGTGTAGTGTTTATCCTTACATTTTCCTGTACAAGGAGTCAGAGCTGTGACAGCACCCTTGTTCACAGTGACACAGCAAATGCAAATCTGAGACTCAACCCCAAGCCTGCTCCATTCCATAGATGGTTTAGCTATTTAAATGTGGGTTAAGTAATGTGACTGGAGCAGCAGTGGGATCCATGACTAAGCAGCAGAGTAGAAGTGGGGAGAATGAGGGACCAGCATAACCATGCAGTGAAAGGAAGGAAGACCCCACGCAGATGATGTGGGTTTTTTAAATCTGAGTTGTAGGCAGGTTTCTGTCAGTAAAGCACATGCTTAAGGTTCTGTGGTGCAGAACATTCAGGTGCTTGTGAACAGTCACTCTCCAAAATGCCTGTCAGCTTCTTCCAAAAGTGCAGTGTTCTGAATAATCCCAGGACTAAGCACTATCAAGATGTAACACAAAATTACTGGGAGTGTTCAAGGCCAGGCTGGATGGATAGTGGAAGGTGTCCCTGCCCATGGCAGGGGGTTGAAACTAGATAATCTTTAAGGTTTCTCCCAAACCAACCCAAGCCATTCTTTGGTTCCATGAAAATTGGGTCAGGTCAGGACACAAGTACAGAGCACCGAAAATGCCCTGTCAATAGCCAGTACCTGATCACAAATGGAGTCAGCAATTAAGATGGACTTATTGAAAGGGAAAAGATGAAAAATATTTTGAAAGGCATAGGAATGCAGCATTAAACTCAGGCTGCCTGGTGTTTCCTTTCTGAGGACAGCTTTTTCACATGAAACTATGGAATGCAAGTTGACAGAAGAGTTCTAGGGGAAAAAAAAGCAGCTAAGTCAGGGAAAAAAGCATGGGAAGATCAATGCTTTTGTTCTCCAGGTTTCATTTAGTGTTTTGCTGGAAGAGAACAAGGCTTTGTTTTGGTCTCTCCTTTGTATGTTGTAATTTTAGCATTGCTCATAAATGTTGTTTGTCACCAATTCAGAGCACTAGGAAATATGTCCAACACTATGTTATTGCTGTCTAGGCCATTTTACAAAAAATTTCATGCACAAAAATTTGTACTGGTTGCTAGGTTATGATAAAACCAATTCCCAGTAATGGGTAACAAATAGTACAGGAGCATGCTGGCAATACTTTTTCTTTTAATAGAAACCATTAAATCAGATATTTACTCATTTTCTTATTGAAGGCTACTCAGAATTGCAATAACTCACAAATGGATTATGCAATAAAATATGGGATGGTATAAAAATGACAAAACAATAGATTGAATTGAGAGAAAACTATACCTTTGTTCTTTTGGAAGCAGAAGGGGTTTGGGGTCATGAGGCCTTTTGTGTCCATTCCATATTGGAATTTCAAAAGGTTTAGGGTGGGTCTGGGAAAACTATAAAGTTATTACAGGCAGCGTGGCAAAGAAAAAAATAAATGGTGCATATGTCAATGAATGCCTTGAGTGGTCTCTGTAATTAGCTGTTGCTGGCTGAGGGCAATCACTCCCCAGGTTACTGACTTCTGAACTCTTTGGAGAGAAACTGTGCCCTAAGCACTGTTGTCACAATAAAGACATGCTGGGAACTTGTGGGTTGCCTGGGAATCTGCTCTGACCTGCTTCTTTTGAACATCACAAACTGCCTCTTCCTCCTCTTGGCTCCTTATCTTGCCTTCTGCAAGTGTTAAGATAGATCCATTGCTGCCTTACCTCATTTATCCAGGCTCTGCTCCTTTTTTGGGATATTCTTGCCCATTTGAAGTTTTGTGAACAGCAGGTTTTGGCCTGATGGCTGACTGTGTTCCTAAACTTGGTTTGTATGCTGTGCTTATGGACCCTAACAGCCTCACTTTCTCATTAAATCAGTCACTTTTCCCCCTCATCCACTCTATTCTTATTCTGCACTTTCTCCCCATTTGTTTTATCAGCACCTGGGACAGTATCTCCAGCTGAACACTTCAGCAAGTGTCAAGCCAGGCAGGCTGTGGATTTCTCCATCCCCTACTGCACAGAAGGCACATCAGTATGGCATTAGAGTGCACATTCTGATTACTGCACATGTAATTCAAATCCCTAATACAGTTAATATTCTTTTCCTATGTATGACACTGAAACCTCCAGCCCATAGCACAAATCAGGTGACAGTGAGTGTGACAGAAGATTGCTCCACTTTGCTCCAATTTCCGTTCTGCATTAGTAAAAACTGTTGATTGATAATTCTACCTTGTTTCCAGAGATGCCTCTTCTCAGGGACCTGGCATGTAGTTATGTGTTTGAAGATGTTCCCATGAATATTGCTGACAGGAAGATGCCTTCAGGACATTCATGGTGGAAAGGAGATTATCTGTGTTCTGTGTCTGTTTTAGCTTCCTGAATGACCCTCACTCGTGCTTAGGTTCCCTTTTGGATGTTACAAGTGGTTTGCACGCTTCATGCTCCGAACTAAAAGCAGGCAAAGTCCCAAGGAAACACAAATGCTTTTATTCCAGTAAAGTAACCTGCATGGTTTTAGGGCTTACAGAATGTGAATATGAAATCTAAAAGCCTGCCAAAGATACTAGGGAATTTTGGTCTGTTAATATAGTATAAATCTACTTCTTAAATATAGCAATTAACAAAGGAAAATTGGAAATCACAAAAGTGGTGTGAAGAGAAGTATGCATTCCCCTGTGCTTTGGAGGAAGCCATACAGACACTCAGGAGAATCTGCCTAGTAATACTTTCTTTTCTCTCTAAATAGTAGCAGTAGAAGAATTTACAAGGTAGTAATTAAAAAAAACTAGTCTTACATCAACGTCATTTACCATCAATATAGTCTGTTCTGCACTTTGTGCATGGATTCTTGTCCCACTGAAAGTTATGAAAACATACCTGAGGGAAGATCTAGACTTCTCTTGTCTTTTTTCTTATTTGCTTTAAAGCACATGTTTAATTTGAACAAGTTGTTGATGATAAGAGTTAACTGGAGTCATGGAGTAACATGGAATGGGGTCTTGTTTCTAGGTGAGCATTCTAGGTGAGCTAGGTGTTCAAGGTGTTCTAGGTGAGCATCAAGCCTCACAGTGCCCTAGTGTTACACAAATTGGTCACTGGCCCAAAGTAATTTGCTTTATTCCTCTTTCCTCATCCATGACAAAGGGGCTCCTCCTTCCCCAGCACTGAGTATGTTGCATCATCAATACCTGCCTGCTCCTTCTCCTTTGTGTCCCAGTTCCTGCTGGGTGTGTTGGCTGTGGGCTGACCTGGACCATGGATTCATTGTCCTGATTCCCATTGCTTAGTGGCTGGCCAGGGCAGTGGCAGCAAGACTGGAGGGAATTGAACAGCACATCCCACCCTAGAGAGGTGCTAAAGAGGAAAAAGTGCTTTTATCAGCAGAATCACCACTGTTGCCAAGTATCTGGCTGCAGTTTATGAGTACAAGGAACTCTTGCCATATGTGAGAAGGTAAGATTAGGCTCTAATTAAATAACTGCAGGGGAATCATTGCACAAGTCAATGTGCAACACCCATGAGAGGAAAAATCAAATTAGGATGGAAAGGTTTTATTGAGGCAACTGAGACTGTATCTGACATGCTACTTAGACTCATCATGCTGTGCAGGAGACAGAGAAATTTTTTAACATGAGAAACATTGTGAGAGAGTGCAGGATAGTCTAAAACTTGTGTTTCCTCTTCTCTGGTAGATTCTCCTATTTGAAAATGCCACAGTAATTGAAATTACAACCAAATGAGACCTTGTCATGAACACACTATATATCCAGGGGCATGCAGATTGTGATTCAGTAGATTGGTGAGCAGGGCATTCCACTGGGAGGTGGACACATGGCCTTGAGGCTTTGCTCCAGGAAAGATTTGTACCCTTGACTTGACATATAAATTTGAATCTTATATTTTGCAAGGAAAAAAATTTCAAACTGGTCCAAGTTGATAATAATTTTTTTGTCATTGTGTAACATAAACCTCATTAATATTACTGCCCTAACTGCATATCTTACTCTTTGATTTTAGATCACAGCAGATCTTGTTTACATTATCAGTCCATTACACGTCCTGAAGCAAAGTTCAGAAAATGAAAACAGAAGCTTTCAGTAAAATATATTTTGAAAAATTTGAGATAGCAGAAGAAGTATGGAGTTTCAGAAAGCTTTCAGAAGTAAAATTATAAAATATTTGTAACTATTTTTCCATGACATTTAAGGAAAATTGTATAAGAAGGCAGTATTTTTAATCTTAAAAATTAAATTTCAGGGGGTCAGTAGTTAATCATAGCGTATCTACTGCTTTAAAAGGCAGTAACAAAACCCAGTCAAGAATTCTAATTTTTAAATTAGCATTATTAAAAAGGGAAGTAGCATGAAGGAGCTTATTACATTTGTCTAATTGGTCTCAGCTAGGGATGAATGAGAAAATCCACTTGGAGTAGCCTCAGTGATGATCAGACCTCAGCCCCCAATGCCCATGGCAGTGCCCTGTAGCTGGATCATTGCAGGGAGGAAGCCTCCTGATTTGTTGCTACTCATGACCACAGTTCATAGCATGCAGCCTTTCTAATAAGGGAGTTACTTGAATAACATTGAAGATCTCTAATAAATCAGTAAAAGAGAATGTTTATGCCATTATCTATTTAACTGGTCTCATTTAGTTTTCTCCTAGACTTCTAAATGAAATGTTATTAAAATTAATGCAATTAATTTATGTTTCAGCCATTTAAAATTTGCTGCTTACCTAAAGACTATGGGAATAGAAGTGCTCTTTAATGAGAGCACAGCTCAGGGTTTCATTTGGACTTAAATAAGAGTGTAATTAGAGCACTGATAACGAAGTATGTATTCCTCAGAAACTGAGAGAAGGCACTCGTTGTCCATCTTCTGCTTACACCAGCGACATGGGCCCTCTCACAGCTCTCTCTGTACAGTCTGTATCTTCTCCAGGCATGTCTGCTCTGGTCTGGGCTTGCTACCTCTGCTGCCGTTGCTGTGCTAAACTGGCTTTTGAGGCCCTTATCCAGGATGAGAGGTTTCAGAATGCAGTTTCCTGGGTGATGATGATGATGATGATGATGATGATGATGATGATGATGATGATGATGATAGGTGTATCAGGTTCTTGCCCCTTTTGCTCTGTTGTGACACTGCCTCACACTGGACCAGATGCATTCCTCATGTCAATCACATGGTAATGATGAGGCACTGAGACAGATGCTGCCTGTGAAAATCATATGAGACCTGAGTTCAACGTGAGTGCAGCATCTGTACTTACATAATAAGAGAAAACAGTTCCTGGAGGGAAAAATTGAGGCCTCCCAGCTAATTGCTGGGTGATATCCTTTTTAGCTTCTGTTATTCAGGAAACAAAACTAGGTGGGGATAGCAGTATCTTCAGGTTTTAAAATATATGTCTGTAGCAAAGCTAAGGGGTAAATTAGAAGCTTTTATGGAATTCTAAGTTCCATAAAATTCAGGGTTCTATTTTTAAATCATGATATCACTTAGGTGTAAAGTGTGATGGAAGCAGGGTCCATTAAGAATATGAAAGCAGGATCAGATAGAAATGGTACAAGGTCTGTCATAATGAGCAGAAGTTCTCCTGCCACCAGTTGGTGTGTATGAGCAGACTGCTGCAAATTCCACCTCAGTCATGGGCATGCAGTGCATCAGGGAAAAGAGGAGTTGGGACTGGTTCTGGTTACTCTAAGTAAAGACAGGGGAGAGAACAAGGCCACAGTCTGAATGGTCCTGAGGGAAAAAGTGTAGAGAAACAAGCCTGTAGGGATGGTCAGCATGGGTGAGCTTTCTGATGCCCCCTTGTCCTATAGCCATTCTTCTGAGCTCAGTGTGTTCAGAAAATGCATGATGAGTGGAGGCATGTCACCAAACTAGGATGTGAAAACCACCACTACCTTCCTGAGATCCATGCAAAGAGAAAAATGGCAGGTTTTGTTTTGAATCATAGAAGCACAGTATCAGTCACAGAATGCTTTGAGTTGGGAGGAATCTTAAGGATCATCTGGTTCCAACCCCACTGCCATGGGCAGGGACACCTTTCACAAGACCACTTTTCTCAAAGCCCAATCCAGCTTGCCCCTGAGCACTTCTAGGGATGGGGTATTCTTTAGTCACTGTAATGATTGCTTTGAAATGCATGTGTAAATTATGAGTTCCTTTATTTTAAAAATGGGTATTACTATGCATGACTCAGTTTTGCAGTGCTTCAGAGAGACAGTTTTCCTTTGTCTTCAAGATACTATCAGTGCCCGTTATGTTGTCAGTGAAGTGCTGTAACTTAAGTCAGAAATAGAATATGATTAAGCTGTGGTGAGGATAGGCAGAGGAGAGAAAAATCAGACTTCATCTACAGCAATTCCTGAATTGCCATGAGACTCTACATGGTTATGTAACAATTGAATTGTCTGAGATTTCATCTATAAAGTGAAGTCTAGTCATTATGTATTAAGAAATCCCTTGCATCCACATTATTTATTCTTTGATATTTATTCCTGAATCACTGAAACAATCAGGAGTAGGGAATAGACAATTAAAGGGAGAATCGCACTACTAAACACTGTGTAGTGATTATTCTGGTAAAAAGATTTTTTTCCCCTGATATATTTGTATTAGGTAGTACAAATACATTTAACTTTTAGAAGACTATCACAGCTGAATGCTATGTTTCCAAGATGTTCCATGGAATTAATCTATCTCTCAAAACTGTTTACAGTTTTATAGGTGAACTGTGAACCATCATCTCTGAATCTGTTCATAAACTGCTATAGACATTTACTCCAATACCTCTCAAATGCCTCATATTTTGAGGGTTGTTGCTCCTCTTAATTCTAAAGTTGCCCATACTCCACCAAACCTAGTATCCCTCTAGTATCCCAAGTATCTTCTCTGTTATGAAAACTGCACACTGCAATTAAGAGATGCCAAAGTTCATGTAGAGAAAGCTATTTATGCAGAAGATACGAATTCTCCAGTTTTCTTTGCTTCCTGCACCCTGTTTTCTGTCACACAGAGCCTAAACTGCAGAGGGATGTGTTCAGTTCTGTGCCTCACAGCCTTGCCCCCTGGTGTACAGACCTGCCAGGGCACAGGGGACTGTCCCCATCCCACCTACATCCTCAGCCTTGGGCTGTCACGTAGCCAAGGTGCACAGCAGAGCCGGCAGATGGAACTTGCTCCTGGGCTCAGAGTTCAGCTCGACCTATGATGTCTTAGATGAAATTTTTTGACGTGAGATTTTGATACTTGTCACTCAGATTTCTGTCAGAAGTTAACTGCTTTTCCTGGTGTCTGCTGCTGTAATTTTATTTTTAGGATGTGCACAACTGGCCAAACCAAACCATGACAGTCTTGGCAGTGTTCAGTATGTTCAGAGCCTCCCTGGCCAGCAGATCATTCCCTGTGCAGTTAATCATGATGTGCATCTGGCCATGTAGCCAACACAGATTGTCCTGAAAGCCCAGCTGTGGATGCTGCCTACACATTGGCTATGGCCACCAGCAATTTAGGTGGGACCAGAGGTAATGCAGTCTGTCAAATACTGTTATCTGAATGATAGGCTTTCAGCAGAGAAGCAGATCAGAACTCATTTTGTCTGCTGGCAAAACGCTACTGTGCCACTAAGAAGTTATGACATGGCTAAACTGACCATCAAAGATCCTCAGATTTAAGATGAAGTAGAAGAAGAGAGGAAGGGAAGAAAGCTGCAATGGGAAGTTAAGGGTGGATTGGTACTCAAGCTGAAAAACCTTCATGGTGGATGTGCAGCAGAGTGATGTTGTTGAGTGGTGACAGCATGGAGTAAGGATTTGGGTCACACAACTGCACTTTGAGCATAACACAAGTGGACCTTGACTAGTGTGGATGCAAATAGCAAAGGAGGCAAATATCAGAAGGGTGTGAGTGTTAGATCCCTCGCCAGATTAGCAAATTTGACGTTTACAGTATTTCTCGTCTTGGTAGCCAATTTTTACAGCTGGTGGTAGAAAATCAGCCTTATCAAGGCAAATACTGAGATGTACACTCTGTGCATTAGAACCAGCTGCTGCCCTGACACAGGAGCAGTCATGTATTCTGAGGACACATAGGAAGATGCTTTGAAAGTGCACAGCACACACAACTGGTTTAAAAGCATTCATTCAGCAGAACAAGCACCGTCTATGGTTGTATGGGATATAGCTGCCAAGTTCACAGAAAATAGGCAGTAAGTTCTCAAAGGCCAAGAACAGGGCACTGAAAATGAATGCCTGAACAGCTTAAAAAAACAATAGAGGAGTTCCAGGCGGATCAGGGAGGTAAAAGTTACACACAGTAGGTGCTGCAGAAGATGACTGCTCTGAAACCTCCAAGAAGTTTTGTGGACTAATGCACTCAAAAACAGCAGCATGTAAAACTTTCTGTAGTGGGGTCAGCAATGGGAGGAACATTCTAGAGTTTGCCATGCAGGTTGCTGGGCCTCACCAGTGTACTTGACATGGGCATTTACTGTCCAAAGTTGCATTCATAGCTCAGAATCCTCCTCTCAGGAGAGGAATTGCAGGAATGTAAGCTCAGTGCTTATGCATCCGGCAGTTGGCAGGGAAGGTGAAATGGAGAGCAAGTAGCAAACTCACTACCCACCCTTTCTTAGCAATCATTAAAGTGTCATTTCACACTTTTTCCCGTAGCTGCAGGCAGAAACGCTGCTGCTAATTTTCAGCTCCCTGCTAACACTTAAATTAAGGCTCTAGAGAGACTTGGTTGGGTTTTTTAACACCTGAGTGGTTGTTTGACAGCTTGCAAAGTAGCAGCTGAGTACTGGTGAGGTTGAGAACTAGGTGTTGTCCAAGGGTAAATACGTGTGGCAGGGAGGCAGGATGAATTCACAGCAAAAATAGACTGTTCTGACCTGGGAATGAGGATACTTGAAACAAAATTGCTGCAGGCAAACCTGTTCTGAGAGTATAAAGACCAAAACAAGCTCCTTTGCCTTGCTGATGTGTTTGGTAGACCTTAATATGACCTTGGAAGAGGAGTGTGCTTCAAAAACAAGGGTCAAGAGGCAAGGGTCTAGGCTGGGGGACTTAAATAAAAGCCAGGATGGAGTTCAAACCCTAGATTTTAACCTGGCATAACACGCAGGATGAATGCCACAATGGTATCTAAGAGTCAGATGGAGGATAGCACGTCTTCATCTCTTCACAGAAAGCTGCTTTGGGCATGAATTATCAGTGTGAGGAGATCACACATATTTGTGCTGAAAGCTGCCCTGTTGACCTGTTAAAACATTCTCTATTATGGGGAAAAAAAAGATTTGCTGAACTTGATGCTCCAGAAGCCATGCTTGACAACAACAGGCTGATGATACCAGGAAGCCAACTAATTTCAGCATGAATTTAATATGAGGCTCTTCCACTGATACTGTAGCTTTGGACACACAAATTAGAGGGAACTTTGAATAAAGTCATAAGGAGAGGAGGGATTATCAGAACTTTGCAAGTTTGGTCAAATAATGGGACTGCACATGTTTATTCACTGTTACTTGGTAGTTTTCTATGGGAGTTAAGAGACATATTTTGACCCTACTGAAAACCCAAATAATAATCCATAGTATAAATTTGTGTAAAAGGTTCCAAAATATTGAGAAACTGAGGCTGATCCAAACGAGTGTTACTAAGAGCTCTGTGTTACTAAGAGCTCTGTGTGTAGCTGTTGGACTGTTATTAAAATTGTGTAAATCAGAAGCCCAAGAAAGTACTGTGTGTAAATCCAGAGGTGTATGCTGCTTTTCTAAAAATTTAAATTTTAAAATTAATAAATATGTAGATGAAGAAATCTTCAGAAATTTGGCATTTGGGTTTCTGCTGTCTAGAATTTTTGCATTTATCCCATAGATACCTGGAGAACATGAGAACATCAGGTCTTGGGCAGATAGAAACATCATTTTAATACTCTTTATGACATTAGCATAATGTAAAATGTGAAACATTGAACTAAAAGACATGGCTCATTTTAAGTGAAGACTTAGCTCATTTACTCATTACTGCCTGCCAAAATAATTTATAAATTACTAAGCAGTCACTGACAGGAAATGATACTTTTTTTTAAGCACTTGTTTTGAATTATTGTAAGCAATTTCCATTTTATTCCTTTTCTAAATAAAGCTGCACACACCTACCCCAAAGCTGAATGCAGCCTTCAAGCTCAAATATTAAAAGCACAAGGGAAAAACTTAGGGCAGAACCATATCTTTCTGTAATTTGTAATGCATTATTTCACTGTTTCTTGGCGCATCCCCACGTGTTAAAAATAGAAGCACTGTTCTAAAGCGAGTTGGTTTATAAATTTGACTCAAATACCCACTTGGCACCCTCTTTTCCTGGTGATGATTGTGCAGAATATAGTCCCCTTTGGCCTCTTTTGCAACTCTGAATGCTCCCTTGCAGGACTAGTGTGACAGCTGCTAAAACAGATGCCAGACTCTGTATGATACCGTATTTTTTTGTGTATAATCCTGAAGCAGTTTGTGTCAAACAAAGCAACTGTGACACTGCAGGACCAGGCCATTTCCTTCATGGTTCAGCAGTAAAAGAAAGTTATTTCTGTGTATGGGTGATATGATGGGAAGTCCACCTCTTTGCTTTTAATACCTCTGTTTCTAATATTGCAGCAGGTGCTTTCTCTTCTCTGGTAAGCTCATGTCTCTGCTTCTTTTTTTGTATTATAAGAATATGTCCCAGTACTTCACTGGTACTTAGCTGGTTTGTAACTGGGATGTTTTAGGAAGTACAGGTGAAATCACAAAACGTTATTTGTCTTATGATCTTTAGCTGGCTCTCTGAAGGTCTCTCTGAAACAGCATTTCTGAATGTATAGGCACTTCAGAGCCGAAGTGGGGTCAATGAGTGTACATGCCATGTGAGAATAATTTCTGGTTACTTTCTTTTATGCTATAATTTTTTTTCCTCAGTGTACTCAGTGAAGTATTTAACATACATCCCATTAACATAAGTAGGAGCACATAGCAGTATATCACTGTTAAGCTGTACTTACTGAAGCTTTTATAACTATGGTACTTAGAGCATCAAAATTTTTATGATACTTTTTTCCAAAACATAAAAGTGACTATTATTTTCACATATTGTTATTTAAGCCTAGCTTTTTTTCAAAGAAAAGCCTTTCCTATTAACTCACCACTTTCAGCAGCTGTTTGCAGATTAAACACTCCCAGGTTTTTTCCTTCTTAAAACATAAATTGGAACAGTTTTCCTAAGCTTTCCAACTTGGCAAAGTCTTAATCAATTATTTATGATTTCTTTCCACTTATTGTAGATGTAAGAACAAAGAATATATCCACAGTGGCAAGAAGGACATATAGGCTTATGTTCGTGCATCTGTTTGGAGAGGTTAACGGATTATTTGACCTTGAGTGGCTGGGGTATGTGTGTAGAATTGGAAACCAGCATTCTCTCTGCTTTATAATATAATAAAATTTACAGTACTTCAAGTCACCCTGATTTATTTTCACCATCCTTCTGTGTTTGTGACCCTTTGGTTCAGAAATGGTGCCCTAAATCCTTATTAAAGTATCCTTTGTATCAAATTGTACTTGAATGCCAAGGGACAAATGACATTGAACATAAAGGAGCTAAAGTGAAGAACAGTTTGGGTTTAGACATTTTGCAGTGTTTTTGGCAGTATGTCTTACTGAGTAACTCTTTAAAGGCATAGTTCTGCATCCTTTCAAGATTATATTCACTACCACATGAGAAGGATGAAACCCTGAAGTCTACTTAGAGGTTAGTGTGGAAGAGCTGGATTGAAGATGTGCATACTCTTTGTGTTTTAGGGCAGATATCAATGCATAACTAGAGAGGGAGAAAATCATACATATGTATTGGTACCTTGTTTAGACATACATGATGAAATTTAAGGAGAGATGAACTTTTCTGTGCAATTCCAAGCCCAATTTTATATGGGCATGGGCCTTTTTACAGCCTTGGAGTATAGGCAAACTAAACCAATGTCTGCCTGCAGGATGGGCAGAAACAAACTTTTGTCTATCCATGGAATGTGCAGGCTGAACATATTGACAAAAATCTTCTGACCTGCTGAGGCACACATGTGAAACACAGCTCCTGGGTCAGAGTCAATGCTGGACTCTACTGTGATGCTTGGCTGTAGGTCCCAACTGAATGGCAGCATTGTTTATAATGAGGCACGGAGCAAACTCTAGTACCCAAAAGCAGCCCTACACATCTCTGTCTCTAAAGTCAGGAACCTCCTTCAGCTCAGGTTTGTAGTGTGGCTGCTGAGACATACTGTGTTCCCTTTGAACATCACAGTTTACTCCAAGGATCTCCACAATGCAGTGTAGCCACAAAGACCTCTCCAGCATAACCTGCGTGTAAAATTTCTTGGCATTACTCACGTATGTGTTTAGCACTGTGGTGGCCGCTGAGCATACCTTTTCAATCCTCAGCTTCCTCATTTGTAAAACACTTTTAATGATATGTATCCACTTCAGAGGCCAAAGTACCAATTCCTAATGCTACATTTATGCAAATTATTATTAAGATGACCATCTGGCAAAGGACAGATTCTGGCTTGCAGCCCTTTGTTCTTTCATCGAGCCATTCTGTTGCTATTTTTCAATGTCTCTGAGTTCCCAGACAGGTCTGCAAGCCCAGCAAACCTTTTAACACCTCTGAAAGCTGGGGAAGCTAAAGAA
The DNA here is from genome assembly GCA_013398075.1 of Notiomystis cincta. Taxonomy (NCBI): domain Eukaryota; kingdom Metazoa; phylum Chordata; class Aves; order Passeriformes; family Notiomystidae; genus Notiomystis; species Notiomystis cincta. Next base: position 49,588 of record VZRX01023595.1, on the reverse strand, counting down.
TTCACAGCAACTCTTGCAGAACACAGGGGAAACGAAGAACAAGACTCTCAAATTCTCTAAAATCACAGACTTTCTGTTACTGCTATCCCAAATTATTCCCCATAGGAATGGATGGCAATTCATGGATCATTGAGCCTGTTGCCTGCAAACACAGCCAACCATGTAATAGATGTAATAGTCCAAAAGAGGCCAGAGGAAAAGCCAGCCTGTGTGTGCTACACCAGCCACCATGATATTCCTGTCTGTAAGGTACACATCTCCTGGAATGACAGTGTCACATAAAGAGAGTGAAACACAGACATCCTGCATCCCCACAACACTGTGGGCTTTGCCAAAGGGCCATGGTACAAGGGGAAGCAAGTTCTTCCATGCTTACTGCCTCTCAAAGGATAGTGGTCCACAGGCTGACCTTTACTTCTTCCCTCAAATCTGGTCACAGGTGTTTTACCTCTAAACCCACTGACAAGTTAGGAAAAACATGGAAATGAGAGATTTCTCAGCTCTGCCAGGTAACCTGCACTTCCTGCCCACAAGCCCAGCATCCTGCCTCAGCTGCACATGCATCTTCAAAGGATGTTTTCCTTTGGAGAAGGGGAGAGAGTGCAGTTCTTTCTTCCTTCGTTGCTGCAGTCAAAGCCCGGAGTCAGAGGAAGGCAGGTTTGAAATGTGATTTCAAAGCAGCTTGATTATGACTTTGCATTAGTGCCTATCATAGAAGATGAGACGTATTCTCCTGCTATAACTCTTCTTTTTGCAAATGAAATCTAGGCATAATGAAAGATGTAATGTTCAAAAATCTATCAGTAGAACAAACTGCAATTACATAGTGTATCTAGCCACTGTTCATACAAGAATTACAGGAATGTTTGAGAAGAAGGTGGCTGAGCTGCTGATAAAAATGTAACTTAATGTCAATTACTTATCTACAGCCCTGGATTGTAACAAATACTACATTTCTTTAAAAAAAAATATTAGGGGGTGACTTGAGGAGCATAAAGCACTTACATTAGGATCCAGAACAATAGCTGAAAAAAGCAGGGTAGAGCCTATAAAACACTAAAATAAGCATGATACAATACATACAAATCGACATATCTTCCATGAAGAAAAAAATCTAATCCTATTAATTTCACAGAATTTAAGCCTGCCATTACAATTGCATAAAATGTTATATCAGCCAGATCTTTACCTAGACTTTTGAAAAGACTTTGCCAAAGTTCTCTAACAGGATTCCATGTCTGGCATTTGTCCTACCAGCAGGCTGTCTGAGGCAGGAGAGTAAGTATTATTGGGGATACAAGAAACAAGGAACTTTTGCAGAGGGTGTGCTAAGGAGGGAACAAAAGAAATGCTCCACATACCTGCATGGCACTTCATGGATATTTTCTGTTACCTGAATTGCTCTTTCTAGGCTTCTTAGAAACCAACTCTGCCACCTCAGTGCTACTGCACCAAGAGAGTGGGCAAATCCAGCTATGGCCCTATGATCTCAATATGGTTTTTTCAGCTGTATCTAAAGAAATTAAATACTCATGGTTGGCCAGCCCAAAATAAAGCAGCATTATAGACTACAAACTGACAGAGGGAAACAAAGAGGAGCTATAGATGGCTTATGGTCAGTATGGAAGTAGGTTAATTACCAGCTTTCTCCAGGGCATTGTACAAAGGTTGATGATCCACAAGTGCTTTAATGACCTAAGAGTGAAATGAGATTTGGTAATGTCTGAGAATAACTAAGTATTAGGTTATTCCCAAACAAATAAGACAGTGAAACTCTGTCTTCTTTTTTAACTTAAGTAAGGCCAACACCAAATATGAGAAAAACTGAGTAATATATAATGTTAATATTCTTTCCTTGCATAATTAGTCCATCTTAAATCCATACCAAACATCATAATCACTTCTCAAATGAGCTCATCTTGATAAACACTGCTGAGACAGTGGAAGGAGCCGTCAGCTTAAAAGACCCTGTTCCTGATTTCCAAGATACTGAAAATCTCGTCTTACCAATGAAAAACTGAAGTTGAAAGGAAACCTGAAAAGCTGTAAAAGGTTGGCATGTGCCAGCAGCTGTCTGTAGAGACAAGCTGGCATAGAAAGCCCAGCAGAATTGGGCCATTTTGTCCCAGAAAAATGCAAAATTAAATATGCACACAATATGGTATTGATATTCTTCTCCTGGAAACCTTGCTTCCAAAGACTTTTCAAATAACTTAATTGAATGAATGATCTTGAGGCTTTTTCTCACTCTCTCATTGTCCTAGAAAGAGCAGGAAAAGAATCTCCTGAGTCTATTGCATTCCAGTGTGTGTCAAGATGATCACAAATGCTCAGAAGGCTGCTGCCTGGGTCTGAGTGTTTTTACTTAGGGGAAAGGTACTCAGACATGAAGACTAAAACCCAGGTAAGATGTACTCTGAGACAGGTGAGAGTAATAAGGTTCAGTTGGCTGGGTTAATACAGCACTTTATTGGAATATTTGTGGTAATGTAAATTCATACACACTTGTATGAAATAATGTGTTTTGGAGGGGACAATTGTTCCAGCTCACTGAAGTGCATGAGTTCATCATATTTTTAGCAAATGATATCCTCGTTAGCCACCACAAAACCTTTTGAAGTTTATTTGCAAAGTACTTCAACTTTCAAGATTGAGTAAAAGTCAAGAAAACTGACGTGTCTGCAGGCATGGATTTTCCTCAGAAGAGGGAGGAGTTTGTCAGTGGCTTCTGGTCAAGGCAGGCAGACTAGACAGTCTAATCAATGGGACAGACCTTGGTGAATGCTTTGTATGCACCAACTGGACACTCTAGCAGTTTAAAAATATTTATCATAAGATAAATGAAACAAGAAACCAAAATGTGCATCGGTGAAATGAAAAACCCATGATACTTAATCCAGAATAAACAATAATTTAATAAAATTTAGTTAGTTATACTTATTCTCACAAAGTTTTCTTCTCTGGAACATGTAGGATAAATGAAATTTCTGAAAAAAAAAAATCAACAAGATAAAAAACAAAACAAACAAAAAAACCCAAACACACAAAAAAACCCAAACCCAACTAACCAACCAACCAACCAAAAAACTTGCTCAAAAAACAAAACAAAAAACCCACACCAAACCAATAAACACCAGCAATGTAAAAAAATAATCTAACCATCTTTAAAATACTTTTCTTTTTCCTGAAGGAAAATATGTAAGAGTATAGTCTGGAAAGAATGTAAGAACTTGGTGAATAAATAGATCTGAATTGTAAATCTACCTGCTGGTACGACTGAGATCAGAACACATGGAAAAGCTACATGATACAGAGAAGTGCAAAAAACCAGCAGGATATCTCATGCTTTTTCTGTAAGTCAAACATGGAAGATAGTCCCTGATATATTTTTTCCACTCCACAAGCGAGAATAGTTTAACTTCTGCCTTAGAATTGAAGGCAATAGTTGAAAATGTGAACTTGACATTTTAAATGGTAGGGGCAGCTGCCAAGCACATCCCTTTACTGTATTTTCTTGCTTGCAGGTGGAGTGTGTAAGCTCCCAGGTTATAAAAGAACAAAATAGAGGTGCAGTGGTTCAAACAATAATTTTATTACTGCTACCTGAATTTTCAGTCTCACTATGTATTGCCTGGAGGAGGTTGTGGAGTGCAAGGGAGCACTATCCCAGTAATGTCCCTAATCCACTGCCTCTACAGCTGATATATTTCAGTTATCAACTGAAAAATATATAAGTGAAGCTGGTCTTTTGAACCATCAAGCTTATTGACAGCAGTAGACATTCATGTTGACTGTGAGACTAATGATGAAAAAGTCACATCATGATAACGGTATTTGAAGGAAAATTCAGGATATTAATAGTGGTTACAAATTAGGAAGATGGGCTTTAAAAGGTCATAGATTGATTCCCCATTGAGATGTAAAGATTCTCAATGTATGCTAATGATCACCAAAATAGAACTTTGGACTTAATTTGGGCTTAGTAATGTCACCTTAGGACCTGGTGGTACAGAAAGTATGAAGCAGAGGACAAAGGCAAGCTTGCAGTCATGAGAAATAATTCAGAAGTAGAAAAAGAAGCGTAAAATAGGAGAGTGGGATGGAATTCTAATTCTGCTCTGCTATATGCAAGTCTAGGTCAAATATTGGTGTAATTCCACTGATTTGGGTAGAACTGCTGTAGGTATAATAGATCTTTGTATAGCAAAGGAAATCAGTGAGGTTTTTGGCCTATTATTTTGCACATAGATAACCCATGTCCATTTTTTTCAAACAAAGGCACTTGAGCAATCTCTTTAGAGGAGATACTGAGTTTATGTAGTTCCTGATTGTATCAGTTTAAGGCTACATTACCTCTGAAAGGCATTAACCATACAGTGCATTAATAGATTTTTTTCTCTAGGGTAGCCACAGTTTGGGTCTGGTTTATACAGCCTAGAGAAGCCCATGCTATGGAGAAAAAGAAAGGAGATGTAGCTGCTTCAAATCCCTGACAAATCTACTCAGCATATAGCTGAATTCTCCTAATTTTCACGAGTGATTGCATTTTAGAAAAGCTCATTTTGGCTCTGTACCTTCATTGCATGTGATTTTACGAAAGGTTTTAATAAAATATAGTAATTAAAGAATACTGCATTCAGGAAAAAGTGCAGGAATTAGCCTGTCCAAATTAATTAATGAATTTTAAGTAAGCCTTTCTAATATCCAGAGGAACCTACATATTTTCTGAGTCTGTTCACTCCAAAAGGCACCATATCAAGTACTGAAGCATGCTATCCCCATTTATGTCAGATGTTGTAATTTAACTGTCAAGAATCCGAGATTGCAGCGATAATTGCTTTCAGTGCTCCGGTTAATGCACAGTCATTCTTGAAAGGTATACAATTACAGGATTTTTGGTATCCTTTAAAATGGAGGGCTGGAGAGTTTCTGTCTATAGCTATGCTGCTGTACTTCCTCCTGTATCTGCCACACCTCAAAATATTGTGTTCAGTTTTGGGCCCCTCACTATGAGAAAGACATTGAGGTGCTGAAGTGAGACCAGAGAAGGGCAACAAAGCTGAGGAAGGGTCTGGAGCCCAAATCTCATGAGAAGTGGCTGAGGGAGCCTAATCTGTTTAGTCTGGAAAAAAAGGAAACTTCGAGGGGACTTTCTCATTCCCTACAGCTGTAGAGAAACCTGAAAGGAGATTCTTGTGAGGTGCAGGTCATTCTCTTCTCCCAGGCAACAAGGCCCAGAGGAAAGGGCCTCAAGCTGCACAAGGGGAGGTTTAGATTGGATGTAAGAAAAATTTCTTCACTGAAAGGGTTGTCAAGCTGCCCAGGGAAGTGGTGGAATCACCATCTCCAGAGATATTTAAAAGACATGTAGATGTCTTAGGAAGATGCTTGAGTGGTGGACATGGCAGTGCTGGGTTAATGATGGGACTTGATGATTTGAGAGATCTTTTCCAACTAAACATTTCAGAGAATTATCTTGTGTAGAGCCACATTCCTTATGGGGGAAAGCTATAAAAGTAATTTTTCAAGATTTCATTATGTTTAAGACCAGCTGTAACAAATTATTTAGTTTATGCATACTGCAGCACTAGAGTCAGTAGCCTTGCCTACTTCCCAGTTTAAGCTTTGCAAGATTAATTTTTCAGGCTCTTTCCTATTTGTTGGGATCTCAAAGAGGGTAGTAATTGATTTCAGTATTGCAAGCCTTTTAAAGGGAAGGATATTCATTTTGCTACCTGTTCTGATTGAATATGACCTACCATCAAGTATTAACACAAAGTTTGAAAAAAACAGAATATTTTTACATATTTTTATATAGTATGTTGTTTTCTATGCTGTCTATTAATTAAAAAGCAGAACAGGTCGACTTCCACAAGTTAAATATTTAAATTACTGTTGAAAGAATAAATATTTAAATGTTTCAAATCTGTCCAGTATCTGTGTAGCTTCGATTTTAGAATTGTATTCCAAAACTATTAAGTTCTAAGTATTCTCAGATTTTGCTAAGAATATAAGTGGAATGAGTATTGTGATGTATATGTAATGAACAGGATTGTTTCAAATTATAAGCCATTGCCAAAGCCTAAAAAGATATTCAGGATAAAATCTCTGGATCCAAGATGTAACTTCTCTTTTTTGATTATATAGGACATTTTTCAGTATGTATATTAACAGTTGATTTTACTGGGAAGAGGCCAAATTTGTTTGCTGCAGCCAAGGAGTAAGGGGGGTTTGGATGAAAGAAAAGAAAGCAAGAATAAAGTCTTATACTGTTCATAGCTAATGAATTTCTCTGGTGTAAATTCAGTATTAAGTGCAGATTGCAGCTGCAATGGTTCTTCGGGGAATTCAAGAGGATATTGTATCTTATGGGGAATGTTAATTTAAAAGAGTGGCTGGTCAGGATGCATTTAATAACCATTGGAAACTGTAGTGTACATTAAGAGGCAGGGGAGAAAATATTGCCTGATGTGATACAGGTGGCAGTCTTCGTTAGGAAGTATCCATGATTGCCATGAATGGAATGCACACATACAATTTTGATTTATAATTGGTATCCACTCTGAAGTGATTATTTTCCTTGTCAAAATTGAATTGGTAGGAGCCTTACCTGCATCTAGCTGTTTTAGAAGAACTAGAACAGCCCTCTGCTAACTCATTAATTTACTGAGTAGAAAATGAGGCTTAAAAATAATTCAAAATGGAGGAACAAGGTGGTTTGAAGTCCCCAGTCATTTCTCTGCTATTTTATTTCATTTAATTGGTAATTGTATTTCTGTGCATAAATTTATCTATCAAGCAGGGTGCATAGGCATTCTGTGAGGGTGTTTGTTCATACACGTGTTTGTGTATAAGGTAACTGTATGTGTGAGACAGGGAAGCATTTTTAGCCCTCAAAAGAAATAAGCTTCCTGTTGCTTACTTTGATTCTTTTCCTCTTTTAAAAATGCCAGGCTTTCCTTTGCCATTCTAGATGCTTCGAGATGGGTGGTGTTTTGAGGAAAGAGTGGGAGAGAAAAGAGGGGTTTGGGAGGATGAGCTGGTGTTGACAACTTGCTAATGAAATTTCAGCTTTAAAACTCATCGAGGATTTCTGTGAGATTATATTCTGCAAAAAAAGAGAAGTTTCTCCTAGCATGACATTTTAAATATAATATCTTTCACTTATATAGCACCTGCTTTCCCAGGGAGCTAGTATTTTGCAGATTCTAATTTAATTAGCCTCCAAATATACCTACAATGTTACTGAACAGTACCATTCCCACATAGACATGATGAGAGATGAGCAAGGAGAAAAAGCTACTACATTGCACCAGACTTAATGGCTCATCTTGTGTTACCTTAAGCACAGGAGAACTCTTAGGAGGAAATACATACTAGGAAGGTATCTGAACTCTCATCTGCTTTTTGTTACCTACTGGATGCTGAAAATTAGCTGCTGGTTCTTGATAATGGTCTAAAAACTGTAGAAATAGTAACTGGATCAGTTACAGTGTGGTGGGCAGAGTATGGGGCAGGGAATGCTTGGGCTTCCTGCAGGTTCTCCCCATCCTGGCGGATCCCAGCCCCAGTCTCACATCTCCTGGAACTTACTAGACAGAAGACTGAGGTTATAGCCAGCACTGGGCCCCTATCTGAGTAGCAGGCAAGTAAACTTTGGTGCATCCCATGGATGGACAAGAGCAAGGAGAAGATTCGGAGCTGTTTGGCTGGGACAGGGTGGTGGTAGCTCTGGGCATTGCCATTGTTTTGGTGTTCCCAGTGGTTGAAACTAGAGATATCACTGGTTGATTTTTCCTCAGAGGAGAAGTCAAGATTTTCATCAGTCTTTGGCTGAAGGTGCTTAAATTGAGTTGCATTCAACTCTATGAGCACACCTCTGCCTTCTCTTTTCTATTGAGTATGTTGTTAGCTCATCTCCACTTAAGTGATCCTGCAAGCTTATGAGAAATTTACAGAATGAGAATTAGGACTGGATTTTGCTCACTGCTGACACTAATCTTTAGAGCATTTCCTCCCTCCTGCTTGAAGTGTTTCCCTTTGTCATCAGGATAGAGTTCAAAGCAAGCCAGGAAGATAGAGACGGATGAAACCACATAGGTTTGCCTTGGAACAGCAGTTCCAAATGTGAAGAGCTTAACAGGGGCTTAGTCAAATTCCTCAGTTCATTAAAATTAATTTGGAGATCTCAAGAGGATCATCAGTCTTCTTTATGACTTCTGGCACTCCCTGTGTCTAGTTAAGGTCCACCCGTTACAAACATAGGCCAGATTCCCAGACTGCTGAAATTTGTTTCATCAGCTTCCAGGCCTGCTTGATCTACCAGAGTCCCAGAGTGCGAAAAAAAAAAAAAATATGTTGAAAGCCAGCTAAATGAAGGGATTTGGACTGGCTTATTCAGAGCAGGGTTTTTTGTTTGTTTGTTCATTTGCTTCTCATTTTGAATTAACAAGTTCTCTCCCTTTTAATCTACTTTTCTTTTAGACAAAGTGGCCTAAGCCTACCTATGGCAGCTTAATGCTAAATGCCAGATTCACCCCTGTGGGCAGCGAGGTGCAGCAGAAACATTTAGAGCCAGACAGTGGATTGTAGCATGAGTAAGGTACCATGGACTCTGTTAAGTCCAGGGAAGTAGCACACAAGCCTGGGGATGGCAGGGAGGCCTGGGGCTTATTCTTGCCTTTGTCTGAACTTCCTGAATTTACCATTTTGGTGGATTTAGGTGGGAGAGCTTTGATTTACGTCAGCTCAGTTCTTTGCCTTCATTTACCTTGAAGAGTTTTGTTGAATATCAGTCTGCTTCTGGGAAAAAAATGTCAGGACACAAGCATGCAGAATCCTTTAGAGGGTCCAGTAGATGATGTATGGTATGGTATGGTATGGTATGGTATGGTATGGTATGGTATGGTATGGTATGGTATGGTATGGTATGGTATGGTATGGTATGGTATGGTATGGTGTGGTATGGTGTGTGACTGTGTGTGCATGGGACACATTCACACATGGATGTGTATGCCTGTCCTGGGTCTGTCCTATTTTATCAATCTGTCTCAATATTTAAAGGAAATTAGAGGTCTCAGTCCCAGGGATTTCAGTAAAATTTGGGCCTCTGCCAATGCTTTCTGGGAAGTGGGATGGTTCAGTGTTCTGTGAAGATGTAGTTATAATGTGCTTCTAACTTAAGGTAATCTGGAGCCAAGTTTAATCACATACACATTAGTGAATGGAATGCACTTTCCAAATAATGAAATTCTGGTTGGACCACTCAGTGCAAGATAAGAAAATCAGAGCAGATGCTACTAAAGCAAAGGTGGGAGTTGAGGGCAGAGACTGCCAAGAAGCAGTAAATGTGTTTTGCTGAAAACCCACTGATTTTTTGTCAGTAGCATTTTCTTTCTTGCTGTCTCTCTGCAACTAATTTTCCCCTAGGAAGTTATAAGGTCACATTGGCCTGTATGTTAAAACCATGTGGTCAGGAAAGAAAAAAAAAAAAAGATAAAAACACATTTGTGAAAATACTTGAAAATACTTAAATAATTCGTACAAAAGGAACAGGTTTTCTGCAGTCTTTGTCAAACTTAATTTTAAAAGCAAATGAAAAGAGTGAATAACGGTCTTTATCTTGACCTAGGGTCTCAGTGCTTCACAAGAATATCATGCCAGTCTGCAGTTTGGTTTAGAACCTGCACAACAATATGGAAGAAAAAAGTCACAAGTCCTTAGAGATAGTGTTGATCATTACTGTATTTTACAAGGAAAGTAAGAATTCTTTTGTAGAGTTCTTTTTGGTCTTTTTGCTTTCAAGACAAGTAGATGGAAAAACAGAATGTTTGAAGAAAGCCATTCATAAATATATCCCAAAGCCAGAATGTTTTTCTCTTTGTTTCAAGTCATTTATACCACAAAATAAGAGCTTTAATTCTTCAGCCTAAAAAAAAATAAAAATTGTAGTGCATTGAATTAAACAATGCAGCAAGAGATCTTTATTACCTTCATGTGCCTGGTATAAGTTAGTTAATAAGCAGATGGGAATGAATCTGGAGCACAGTTAGCCATATTTGACTGACATGTCAGTTCAAATGCATTTAGATACCTGTGTTTCAAATGTCAGTACAAGGTAGGGGGTTTCTAATTAGAAAAAGAAGCTAAGTACTCCCTGGGGAAATATGACAAGGAAAAATTGAATCTTTGGAGCCACCAAGGTCTTTCCAATAAATTAATTTGTCCTGCCATGGCAGTGGGATTCCATCCAAGTGCTGGTTAGTGTGGTTCCACCTTCTTCCTCCCTTTGCCCAAGGCTTGTTGTTCTCTTGCCTCTCCTTGTGGTTCTAGTGCTCTGTGATCCTCATGAAGCCATTTCAGCAGGCTAAGATGACAGAAAACAAACCAAAATTAAATTAGAAAAACATGGATAGTTCTTGACCTGCATGACATGTCGAAATAACTTAGCACAGATTCAACCACATTCAGGAGCTGGCATGAAGGAGGGAGTTGGTTTGCACAGTCAAGATTCATGGATGGTGGATGTCAACAGGCAGATCAATGCAGGTGTCCCTCTAGCCATGGCTTTAATTGCCTTTTTTGAAATGGCCTTCAAAGCACAGGGTCACATTTGTTACACATCTCTGTGGGTACAAACAGGAGGCACAAGTAAATGTGAGCACAGAAATGGAGGAGAGTAGCAGGAAACCTTTCAGATCATTATAATTGTCTTCTTACATGAAGAGATGCTTTGAGAAAGCAAAGAAATGCTGCCAGAAGCAAATATGTCAAAGCTCCTGGAAAAACAATGGAATGAAGCACATTTGGAACTGAGACAATCGTCTTAAAAAGGTGCTTCACTTCCTTGAGTGTTTTTTTTTTCAAAGATCAGTTCTCAAACTTAATTGGTATTCCTAAGACATAAAAGACCTTCTCTGACATGAAAAATGGTAAAAGACATGTAGAAAGCAAATGTGTTACCTTAGCTACCTGTTTGGGGTGACATTTTAAATACAGAAAATAAAGTTGACAGAATTATAGTGACCTTTCAGCCTGAACAAATAAAATAACATCTGCCAAAACTAAATGGCTGCCTCTAGCTGTAGGAAATGATATGCATCTTTGAACACTAATACACAGGCCTCTGGTACAGTTAGCTTTAGTAATGCTTACTAGGCCTTAAAAATTTATTTTGCTGCAGAGCATGGAAGGCTTAAAATCCCAGGAATATGGTGCAAGTGTCAAGGAACCCACAGAGACCAGCCATGGCTGTGGGTGTGGCAAAGCCATCTGCATGGTCTTTCACCCTCTTAACCCATCACAGGTGCCTTGTTTTCTTCAGAGGACCCAGAAAGAGCTGTTCACTGTATCCCTGTATCTTTTCTTTACTCTCCCTGTACATGCACACTTCTGTGTAGAGAAGCAGTATTATGAGTTACATTACCTCTTTTTGAATCTCCTCTGGAAACCAAGGGCATATGTGTGGCCTGGAAGCCAGCAGCAATCAGGCAGATTGCTGTTAGAGAGGAAACTGGTAGGTCTAAAAAGGGAAAGCTTCTCTTTAAAATAATCTGCATAGGAAAAAAAAGAAAGTAACTGCAAAAATTACTTTTTCCTGCTTCCCCAAGCTCTTTTAGCTTCTGGTCTCATCTATAGCAGCAGATAAAGCAAGTTCTTAATTGTGCTTTTGAAAAGCTGAGAAGAGCAGTTCGTAGTTTTTATTGCCTCCTTTATCAAGCACATTTACATCCCTCTCCACCTTCACCTCAAATACTCCTTAAATTCAGAGTGATCACAAACGTGGAAAAGCCAGTTCTGCACTTGAATGTCTGGGATACACAGAGGAAGGAAATGCCAGGGAGACAGTGGTATTTTACCTAGCTAACTTAGAAGGCAAGCAGGCCCCATGAATTGCAGCTGTAATTAGCCAAAAACACTGAATTTCTTAATTTCCAGAGGTTAAAGGAAGTTCATGCAATTTGCTGTCTGTATTATTATGAATGGTTTCTAATTTAAGCAAATAATGCTAAACAGCCTTATAATTATTATTATTAATAGTATTATTATTAGTATAATGTATTACTTCAGTTGCATTAAGGATTCTAAGATAATTTTTATTTATGCAAAAATCTAGGAAGACATATCATATTTTCCTTGAAAAAGTCATAAAGTAAAGTCTAGGCTGAGAATCAGACTTGTAGCATGTGGCATTTTGGAGATGGGGTGTCAGCCTAAATAAGGAATTTCATCACTGGCATCTGTCATATGTCTGAGGGATTTTCAGTGGCAGGCATGGATAGTTAAAAGATCTATCTGCTTCCTAAACATATGTTTTTAATATTTTGTTTACTTGTAAGCTTTCATTTTCACCCATGCTGACTACTTTCACAAATCACAAATCTGACCATAAGTCCTTCCATACCACTCTCTTCTTAGATTTTGTATAAACTTTCCACGGTGAAGTGACTGGCCTAGTAGGTGAGGGGAGATCATGGTTATTTTCTACCTAGACTTGAGCAGGGCTTCTGGCACTGTCTCCATAGGATCCTCGTAGAGAAGCTGGTGACGTGTGGCCTGAAGAAGCAGCTGGTGAGGTGGACTGAAAACCAACTGAACAGCTGATCTCAAAGGGCTGTGACAGCAGTGTGAAATCTATTTGGAGCCCAGCAACTCACAGTGAACCCCAGGGGTCAGTGCTGGCTCTGCTCCTGTTAAGCATCTTGAGAAGAGTTAAGTGATCTGGATCATTTCACTGGGCACAGTGTGTCCTCAGCAGTTTGCTAATGTCACCATCCTGGGAGGAGTGGCTGATATACCAGGTCCTCTGCAGGTTGGAGAAATGGAACCTCATGAAATCCATAAAGGAGAGTGCAAAGTCCTGCACCTGGGGAGGAACAACTCCATGCACCAGTGAATCCTGGGGAGTGTACTCTGCTGGAGAATATACTCTGCTGGAAGGCAGCTGGTCAGAAAAGGACCTGTGGGTCCTGGTGGGCACCAAGTTGAGCATCAGCCAGCAGTGTGTCCTTGCAGCAAAGAAGGCTAGTGTTGTCCCATGAGGCATTAGACAAAGGGCTGCCTGCAGGTGGAGAGAGGAGATCCTGCTCCTCTACTGAGCACTGGTGAGGCCATGCCTGGAGGGCTGTGTCCTGGCCTGGCCTCCCCAGTACCAGAGAGATGTAGAGGACTGACAGAGTCTGACACAGGGCCACAAAGACATTTAAGGGACAGGAGCATCCCTCCTCTGAGGAAAGGCTGAGACTGTTTAGCACAAAGAAGAGGTGGCTCAGGGACCGTCTCACATACCTGGAAGGAGGTTGCAAAGAGGGCAGTGAGGCCCTTTTCATTGGTGCCCAGTGACTGGACTAGAGTCAATGGGAACAAAATGAAAGTCAGGAGGTTCCCTCTGAACATCAGGAAACACTTTGTGAGGATGACAGTTGCTCTGGAATGTTGGGGAGTCTCTATCTTTGGAGATGTCCAAAAGCTGTCTGGACATGCTCCTAGCAACCTGCTTTAGGTGACAGCTCTCCTTGATCAGATGACCTCCAGAGGCCCCTTCCAACCTCAGCCATTCTGTGGTTAAGATTGCAATGGAAGGGTGAAGCAGACCACACTAAGTTTCAGTGGTTATACCATGGACAAAGTAGGGTTTGGATATCCTTCATAGCTCTGTTAACCTTCATTGAGTTTAGGAGAATTGAAACTGGGGGCTGTTTTCTGCCCATGTGCAAAGGGATAGTGCCAGATGCTTTGTGGAGGGCAAGTATTCCCTCCAGAAGTCCCAAAAGTGCCTTCCAGCTCTGACATTTCCCTGCTCACCTTGGTGAAGAGCTAATGGCCCAGTTCTTCCTGGAAGTCCCTGTCCAGTTTTACCTCCTTGAAAGCATTCCTGTTCTATGTAAGGCTCTTAATTTCAGCAATTTTCAGCGTGACAATGAATTCAGACGTGATACTAGTAGTGCTGTTCTTGTTTATACATATGCATATGTCAGTTTGGGACTCACAGCACACAGATTTTATGTTTGTTTAGTTGTATTTGTAGCATTTCAACAGTATGGTCTCCCAAGTTTTACAAGTCTTCTATCAGATGTTATATCCTTCTCTGCTGGAATAAGATGCCTAAACTGCAGGGGAATTACAGATTATACATATGCATATGTATGCAAATATGGTTGTGGTTTGTGCTGCAAAACTGATCTTACTTACATCCAGCTAAAAAGAGTATTAAAAAAATGTTAACAGACCAAACCTTAGCTGAATCTTTTCAAACCTTTCCTCTGTTCCTGCCACAGCAAAAAAATCTTTCTTAATTCTTGTTTCATGCCTCTGTTATCTCTGCCTTCTTTTTTGAATAACTTTTTAAACAAAATGGCTGTTGAATTCAGACTCAGTCTCAGCATTTATAAATTCATGCCCTTTGATACAAGCCATCCCTTGAAGCATTTTTCTTGAAGGCTTTACAATCCTTCATTGCTTCTTGGACTTTGTGCTATTTTTTTAAGATGGAACTAATGTTGGAATACAGGACTGCAGTTAGACTGAAAACTGTAGATCTCTAATGACCACAGTTTGCTTTCAAGTCCTATATGTAATTGCTGCCTTGCCAGCTCATGTTATTTTCTCCTTTGGCTTGTATGCTGCCAGCATGTCACCTCTTATATTCCTTCTTCTTTTTCTATAATATATTGATAAGGGGCAAATTGGGAGCCTGTAAGTTGGCAAAATTCCCTCTGGATTCCTCCGAGTGTTTTCCTCACTAACACCCTTTGGATTTGGCCTATGGGAATTGATGAAAGGCCGACATGCAAATGCTGTCATTTGCCCTAGAGCTTTTTCCCTAGGCAAGACCCAAGCCAGAAACTTTATTCCTAAGATTTCTGAATACTAGATTTTCAAAGCACGCAGATATAGTGCATGGTGAGGTATTCAGCTTGGTATTCAAGACCATTTCTTTGTGAGGTGCTTTTCAGCCCTACTAATGCTATTTGCTGGCAAATTTGTTTTTGAATTGATTCTTATATAAACTTCTTCAAGCAGGCAACATTTAAAGAACATTCTCTATTAGTCCAGACAACTTATAAGCACCAAGAGGAAGTTAGCCTGAATACCTGTTAAATAACACTGCCAGCCATTTGAATATCACATAAAGATCACACGAGCCCTGTCTGTCTATATCTTAATGAGTGATTAATCCCACATTATTTCCTGAGTGTTTATAGATTGCTCCATCCAAACAATGACCATTCAATTTATTAGGTGCTTTTTATTGGAGGATTAGCTAATGGCTTCTCCTGAATACTTCAAAAGAAAAAGCTGAAGCATAGACTGCTTCAGCTATATAAATAGGATGAATAAAAAGTTATTTACAGCGGAGATATTTCCAAACAGAATTCTCAGCTGTGTGTTTTCTCTGAGCCAGAAAGAGCAAGCAGGTCCTATAAAAGCTCTTATAAGCAATTTGGAAGGTTTTTTGGAGGAAGGAAGGGGAAGGCTGGCAATAGTTCAGTTTTACTGGTTAGTGGAGGCAGCTATCTCCTGCTGTTTCACAGTGTGAGATTACATGCCAGGCCCCCAGAGTGACACAACCCAGATTCATCCTGGCACACACCAGTGGTCATGAAAGAAAGATGTTTATATGGAAGGAAACACATTACATTTTGTCTGTGGGGATAAAATATAGCATCTACCCTAGCCATTCTGATTCTCTAGTGTTTGTGCTACTGTTGCTTCTCTTGCCTTTTGCAAAAGATATTGCAGGCATCTTCTCTGCTTTAAAAATGCAATTTTTTTTCCTTTCTGGATCAAAGAAATCACAATTGCCTTGTTCTGTAAAATTTGTCACTGGAAAGCTGCATAATCAGCAGGCAGATGTATCTACTTAGTTTATCAAAGGCATCGGGGAAAGCAACAAACAACATGGGTTCTTGTGAACACTCATGTAGAGGTATTCCCTCCTCCAGATGGTGAGTTTGACCATGAGGTTGAGGACTTGCCACTGAAGGGTTCCCTTACAAAGCAGTCATGACCTGGCACAGGAATTCTCAAGGGTATTTACCTGGCCTGTGGCTGCTCTGCTGCTCCACCGCTGTGTTGAACTCTCCCTTGTGAACTGTTCAGATCGATAAACAGCCCACATCCCTGTGGACTTGGGCTGAGAGATGGATGCTGGGAGAAACCCAGCTGTCCCAGAGGGCCCTGAGCATCTCCCTGTGTGCAGTGTGAATAATAAACACTGGTACCCAGGGGAAGAGCCTGTCTCCAGACTGCAAGGGCTCCAGCCACAGAAGGCTGTTTTGCAGAGTGTGCCGTGGTACACTTTGCTCCTGTGAAAACAGCTGTAAGATAGGCAAAGGGCTCTTAATACCTTATCCTGGTCTTATCATTATGTGGTGATGGGAGGCTGCCTGGCTGCTTCTCCAGAGATCTGGTACCCCGAGCTGAGAAACCAGAAACACTGTTCTCCAGCTGTGCCCACTCTTACCTCTACAAGCAGTCCTTTCTTCAAGAGCAATTGAATAGGTGATGGGGACACAGGTGCATCTTCCTTGCCAGAATCACATGGCAGGTCTCAGGACCATTTCCAAGGGCTATCATTGTAAGGCTGTCAGAGCTGGGACAGAACAGGGAAACAATTCAATTCCTGCTGCAGCCCCAGGGGCTGGTGAAGTGAGGATGCCTATGCTAATGATTATATTCCTGTGACAGCTGCATGGTACAGATCCTTGGCCATGACTAATTGCCTTTCCAGGGAATGCCTAGAGCTCCTTGGGGAATTCTGTGCATTTCTGATCCCTGATTTTTCTTGATATTTCCAGACTGAGACAGGGGCAAACCAGGATTCACTTCTCAGTGTATTTTAGGATGACTAATAGGCAGACAGGCTTAGAAGCAAATGAAAAATATGATATGGGGAGGAAGAGGGAAGAAGAGAAGAAAGAAAGTAATTGTAAACCACTATTGGTTGGGAATCCCAGCTCTTTTTCATGGGACAGAAATAGCCTTCCATTTGGCCACCCCCAAAACCATGTGAGACTGCAGGGAGAAAACCAAAAGGAAACAGTCACAGAGCAGACTGTGAATCAGGATTTTAACTGCTCTCTTTAGAGTGCCCTGGCATTTACCAACAGAGAGAGGTTGTCCTAACAGTTTCAGTGGATATTGCTTTGGAAAACCCATAAGGACCCCTTCAACAAAGCAGGAAAGCCCTCAGTTTCTCAGAGGACACAGAGCAGGGCAGATATCTAACCTCTTGGGAAGCTGCTTGCCCTTAGGGGTCTGATCTCACATGGGCATCACTTCCATTCCTTCCACCACTTCCACTTTGATGGGCTGCAGCCTTGACAGTACATTAGGAACTCCGGTGTCTCCCTCATGTGGAAAGCAAGGAACCTGAGAACCTCTGAGGCCCAAAGTGATTTCATCAGCTTTTGATGAAGCAGTGCCTGTAGTTAAGGAGCATGCAGGTGTGTGATGCCATACAGGAAATGACAGTGCAGTAAAACTTTTCAGTTGTGCTGCTGAACAAGTCTAAATGGCCTTGTGCCCTGATTGAAACGGAAAGGAAGCTGTTATACAGGGCCAGTGGCAAAGCCTGGTGAAGAAACTCTGAAAAATGAAGCTATAGACATCTGCAGCATACTGTGATTTTTTTTATTATTTCACTTCTGCATTCTCCCTTTCAATCCTAGCCCGTAATTCATTGTGCAAAAAAATGCACTGATGCTTACTCCTGAGAAGCAACTGGACAGCATCTGGAGGAGCTGTGGCCAGTGGCTGTGTCATACTTCCTGACTAGGTTATGCCATCCCTGTCACTGGCAGTGGCACCATCAGCTGCCTGTCTGATGGGTCCATGGCCACCAAGCTCCATCTGCCCCCTGCCCTTGGTCCTCAGCTCTGGAGAAGGGAAAGCTGACCCAGGGATGAGCACCACTGGTGTGGCAGGGGCAGCCTGGCAGCACAGGACTTCACAGGCTGATTGGGATGCAGCAGAGCCTCCAGGCTGGCAGGAAGTCCTGGGAGGCAAGTGCATACTGGGAATATCCCAGTTTTGAGAGGAGAAACATGGAGACAATTAAACTAAACAGCAAACATGCAGAGGCACTTCTGTGTGATCTGGCAGCATGGGACAGGCTTGCTGTGGGGATATCACCTCACTGTGTGCAGAGGCAGAGGGTTTGCAGCCTGTCTCACCTGAATCTGCAGGGTACAGAGAAAAGGGAAGGGACAGTAAATCTCTGTAAAGCTGCAGGGGTCCTGGCAGAGGGCAGCCCAGCATCCATGCTGCTCAGTGCAAGCATCCAGGCTGCACCTCATTCCAGTACAAGGAGATTTGTTTCCTGGAGATTTGTTGCCTCACACAGGGTTGAATCCCACTGTGGGCTGAGCAGTGGGGCTGAGCAGCTCTACCCTTGGGGTGAGGGCAGTTAGTAGGGGAGAAGGCTGCATCTTTAGGCAACCCTGCCTTCTCCTCATTAAACCTGTACCTAGTTAAAACTAGTCCTGCCATCTCCCTCCACCACTGGTTCACAAACTGGAGGTCTGCAATTTGCGCATGTCAGGAAAGGAAGGAAAGTGCTGGGTATGACTGGTTACAGTTGGGGAATTCACAAAGTAGCTAAATTCAGATGGCCATAAAAATTTAGATGACCATAAAATGCTGCTGTAATACGACTCATGGCCATTTGAGAAGGATCACCCAGTCATAGAAGATGCCAGGGAATGCTTTATAGGTCATAATGAAACAGATGTAATCATTTTGTTTATGCTCATAAAGTGCCTTGCTTTATGTTATAGGAAGTAAAGCAGTTATTTTTCTGATATCTTAAATACTACAAAGTAAAATTAAATACAAGGAGTTGGGCTTTGTTTTTTATCTTTGTAGGGTATGCATATTCTGGAAATTAGCCTTTTAATGTCTCTGATGATGAAATATTCCCCAGTGGGATCTGTCTTCACATGGATCTCATCTCAGTGACACAGATGAGGATGCTGCACTCATAATTTAAAGTAAATTAAGCCCAGACTTTTGACTGCTGGTAAATTGCCAGAACCATGCTTAGTTGGATAAGTTTTGGTCACTGCTGTGCTCCAGAATACATTTCAGTTTCCTTTTGCCCATTAAACCTTATCATCCCATCAAAAATAATTTGATTGGAAAATTAAAAGTTGGCTGGTTTTTCCTTCCTAGAATAAAGAATTAAAACTGAAGGGATTTGTTTGTTTCCTCAGAACAAAAAGAATAGGCATTAGCATGTACTCTTAAGGCAGCAAGTATTCCTGCTAAAGAAACTTTTTTTTAAGTATTCAGGCACACCTAATAAAAAGGCACATAAGAAATAAAATAGAACAATCTGTTGTTATTTAACATGGCAAATACTGTTGAGATACAAACACAGTTAAGTTTTCTCTGGTAACTAAGCAACAGAAGAAAATATCACTTATCCAAATTGCTGTTTATTCTACTGATTTTTAGCTCTGCAGTAGTGATTTTCATCCTCTACACCTCAAATACAGAAAGAACAACTGTTTATGGTATGGCTAAATTGTTTAATACAGTGTTTTATGTAGGGCAAATTAGGCATCAGAATAAATGTCTAGGAGTGCTCCAACTAGCCATTAATGATTTTTGATCTTCTCACAAGTGCTTCACTAGATTATATAACATAAGCAGGCGTCCTCTACAGACTTAGGCAATTGCAATAAAATGGACTACATGAGGCATGAAATCAGAATAATTTCATTTTTCCGAAGAATGCAAATGGTCTCTTATTCATGTGTATCATCCTAAGGACTTTTTAGATAAAGCACATGGTAGCAATGTAGTCTTTGACACTTCCAAACTGAAGACTGTTTTCTAGAGCCGTATATATTATCATCAGATGGATGATTTCATTATGGTGAAAATCTGTAGCAAGTGCTCAGAGCCATAGTCAGACTGGACTCACATATGGCTCTGCACTTGCACATGCCCTCACTTGTTGTGCACGCTGTCTAAATGAACAAGCAGATGAACATAACTTTCTCAGAGCACAAAAATCTAAATTTGTAGCTGAAGATTTGCAAAACTTGTGGGACTGGAAGAAAGGAGATAAAAGCAAATAGCAAACTTTGGGGTGAGAATCACAGGGGAGCTCAGAAGACTGAAGGACACTGTCTGAGCCAAACTATGTGCAGCAAGTACAGTTAAGTCCCACATGTGACATGTCCACCAGTAATAAGGGTTTGGTTTCTGTTTTCCACTTCTAATAAGCCTCAGCTATCTGTATGAAAAAGAATGGTGTCTGTGAAGCATAATGGAGCAGCTTCTGAAATAATTTCTTAGAAGCAATGGGCATAAACAACACCCAGATATTATAAAGTAAACTGGGGTAAAACTAAGCTCTGTTAAATCACTGCCAAAAGCATCTTCAGTTTCAATGATACCAGGATATTCACCAAAGGTCTTTTATAAAAGAGTAGATGAATTGTAGGCAGATTGGAAACCTTTAGTACAGGTGCCAGTGGCACCTAAACACTCTTCCAGAATAATTGACTCTTTGGAAGGTACTCTTGGGCCTCCTTGCCTGCCTTGTACTGGAGCAAGACCTGGGAGAAGTGCCTAAGAATAAGGGAGAAAGGAGTTAGAATTTTCTTCACTTCACAAGAAAAAGGCACATCCTCCCAATCATGGGCTTCTGAAATATCAGCTGGATTTGAGTGTGCTGACTGAAAGTTATACCTTGCTCCTGCAGAAAGCTGTTAGGTTGGTCAGCTGCCAACTCCTGAGGAACAAACTCTGTAAGATTATTTACATTCATCCAGTTAATCAAGCAGTGGTTATACAGCACTTTAAACATGGAAAGCACTCCTATAAATATTTGGTATTATCGTATAATTACACTACCTCATCTCAATTAAATGCAAAAGTGGGCATTTAAAGTGATCTCTTTAATCATGTAAGTGAATTGCTACCAGAATTATTTCAAATATAAGTATCTCAGTCTATGCTGACCATCCTCAAGACTGGTATGTGAACCTGGAGCAAAATGAGGGCTCTTGATTTTGGAAATACTGGAGAGCTACTGTCTTTTCAGAATGAATGTCTCTTTCCCTAGAACCAAAATACATTTTTTCCCAAACAAAAATGTAGGCAATTTTTTATTTCTATTTGTCTTGCATCTTGGACACCTGTTGTGGACAGGACAAGGAGTAGCCTGGTTTTCTGTTTGTTTTTTTACTTTACTGCCTTCCCTCATTAATATAATGGAAAAAAGAATGCCACTTGTGGTCTTGCCTGGGATTCACATCCTTCAGGGTTATGCTTTATCAACGGTCTGTATACTGTGCTCTGTGATGCACTGAAATAAATTAAAACAAATAAATGCTGAAAAATTCCCTACTTTCTCCAAATGTTAATACATTAAGGCTCAAATAACAATATCTATGTCTCCATCTGATTATCAGTGATATTGTGCTTCTCACTCTATTGTATTAATTCTGAATATAAGCTTCTTTAAATTGGCATTGACAACTCAAGCAGTGGTCTGTCTTCATATTAAAAGAAAAGAGAAACTAAAAGTGTAATTTTAAAATAAAAATGTTTTGATATTGCTTTTTCATAGTACATGTCATAGAATCACAGACTGAAAGAATGGTTTGGGCTGGAAGGGACCTTAAAGATCACCCAGTTCCAATTCCCTGCCATGGGCAGGGACAGCTTTCACTAGACCAGGTTTCTAAAAGCCCCATCCAGTCTGGTCTTGAATACTTTCAGGGATGGGCCATTAACAACTTCTCTGGGCAACCTCTTCCAGTGTCTCACCATCCTTACAATGAATAATTTCTTCCTTATATCTAATTAAAACCTACCCTTGTTCAGTTTGAAGCCATAACCTCTTGTCCTAAATGCCCTTGCAAGAAGTCCCTCTCCAGCTTTCTGGCAGGCCTCCTTCAGGTACTGGAAGGCCACAATAAGATCTCCCTGGAGCTTCCTCTTCCCCAGGCTGAACAACCTCAGCTCTCTCAGACTGACTTCACAGGAGAGGTTTCTAACTGCAAAATCCCTAGGAAACTCAGGTACATTTAGGTTTTTCTCCACAAACAAGAGAATTAAGAAATTGTAGGGTATTTTTGTCTGGTGGGTGGAGTGATGGGGTTTTATTTTGTTTTATTTTTCTAGTGAAATAAGAAACTTTAATGGACTATCTTGATTTGTTAGACAAGGTAGTTACTTTACTAGATGGCAGTATTGTTACCACGCTTTCCATTCCTGCTTCTTTTCCGTTTTTCCTTGAGTGCTCTAACTCTCAATTCTTCACTCTTTTTCATCTCTTTTCATATCAATTAAATGCTCTTTGGGAACAGGTTTTGTATATTTGTAAAGCACCAGCAGAAGACTGTAGTTGACTGAAGGCAATCACAACAAAAATAATAGCATTCACATCTGCTCTTTCATGTTCACTGACATCAATTCACCCCACAATAAACCTAAGACATTTTCCAGTGCAGAACTCTATGCTACTTCTTCCTATATCTTTCTGGAATAACTGTATATGAGAGTCACAACCTGGACTCATATAAAAATGTGGCTTTCCACCAAAACAATAGCAGAATACCAAAATATAAAAACCCTTTAAATCAGGAACTACCTCTGACTGTGTCTGTATGGCAGTTGCTGACAATAGGCCTCCAGTGAGGGTGCCTGAAGTGGAATTACATAATGCATATATATATAAAATGGAATGTGTCATTACTGCAGTGTTAAGCTATATTTGGAAGCCACTACAACAAAGCACTTTCTCCCATTTTTTTCTTCTATTTCACTATCAGAAAAAAAGTGTCTTTGATATATGAATCATTTTATGAGACCATCTTTTTATTTTAATAACTGCTAATTTGCACACCCAACTTCAATTGCTGGTGCAATTAATTGTGGATGCAAATCAGAATGTTTAGCTGTCTAATCACCTGATTGTGCCTATAAATCAATGACAGTAATTATGTGTGTAAATGTTCATTTCAGCCTGCAATTAATTTGGCCAAAATTGAAAGGACAGAAAAAAAATACCACCCTAGGCTGAAATTTGGTCCCCAGTGTGTAAAAACAGAAAGTATCTTCCTCGTCTATGTCTTGTATTTAAACTGCAGAGAGCTAAGTAGACAAAGAGCAATGATTCCCCAGTCTCCAATAACTCACTGCCAGTGTTTCACAATAAAGTGCAATGGGAGAGGAAATATTTCCATATGGGTTCATTAATCACAACATATTTGCCATGCACAACCACTCTGCAGAGCAGGTAAAGAACCCTAGGGGTCCTCACCTGCCACAGTATGTCATTTCTGTAATAGGAAAAGTATTTTTTGTACAAATGCTGTAGAACTGAAGTTGCAGATGGCTCCACTGGCAGAGCTAGAGCCTCCTGGCACAACTTTCAGCAGCCACAGCTCCTTTAGGAATTTATACCAAGGCTTAGTGATATCTTAAAAGAATGATGCTGAAGATGCTGTCTGCTTCCACTATGTGCAATATCCTGAGGTGTGCCCCTTGAGAGGACATGTTAGGCAGGACAAATAAACCCCACCCAATCAATAAACTGAAGAAGGAACTACAAGCCTTACCTGTCCCTGTTGTGCTGCAGGACTTTAATGAGAGGTGTAGGAACAATTAAATGGATCGTGACTGAGAACCTGTGGGTCCAATGGACCCCATTAACAGAACTGCTCAACAAAAGATGCCTTTCCAGCTCAGTGGCTTGCAGGTCTGGGCAGCAGGCCATTTCACTTTACCTAACCCCAAGGACACCAGAGAGCCCCAGTTATCCCATCACACTCTGACCCATCTAGACCTGCTCAGTGTTTTGCATGAGAGTTACAGTTGGTGTCTTGTTTACTGTACCTCTGTGGTCTCAGTGTCTGAGCAGTTCATTGCTGCTTCACAACCACATGGGACTTTGATAAAATTCAAAGCCACCTGGTGTGATTTTAATTTAAATGTGAGTTTAATGTGTTTTCCTTTTATATTGCTATGATGTGCATTGTCAAGAGAAATGCTGCAGGCTCAGATCTGTCCTCTCAGCTGTTTCTCTGTGCTACTCCCTGATTTTGTCTGGTGAATATTCCTGAATAAAAAATGCTGCTCTGCAGTCAAGTGTGGATTGGGTGCAAGGGTGCATTGGGTCATTCTTCAAGGGGGCAACCAACTCTTGGGCTCTTTGCCAGTCGGAAGCCAAAAGTCTTCTCATCAGCATAAGACACCTCCAGAGTTATAGCTGAACAGATTAAAGGTTGCATGCAACCTTTGTGAAAAGAGATTTCACAATTCACCATGCTCCACCAGCTATGAAAAGGGTTTTGAGACAAGAACTCGTGGAAAGAAGAAATACTGAAATACTTTATCTTAACTAATTAAAACAACTCATATTGAAAGTGGTTAAAATTTATTAAACCTTTTCTAATTATAAAATAGGATCCCACTTTAAAAAATTGCTGTGAAAGCATATTAAAAATATCATAAGAAAGTGCCATCAGGAACAGGATATGAAAGATACTTCAAGAAAAAGAGAAACAAAGATCCACATCAGTTAGTAGCCCACCAGGCTACTACTGTAGGACATAAGGCACCCTGATGCAAGACAATACCTTAATTGTCAAAATTTTCATTAAGTGAAACTAGTTTTTTTTTTTTTCAGCCAGCCTTAATTAGTTTGGAACTAAAATTGTAGGAACAATGTGAGAGCTTTTCTGACACAGAATAACTGAGATCAGATCAGAGTAACACAGAGGATCAAAGGCCACCCAGAGTGATCACTGTGCTGTGACTCAGGTGTGCCCTGGGAGGCTGCTGCAAGCTCTGCAAGGGTCACCACAGGCAACACAGCATCTGGGCACTGTCCTTCAGAAGACATCCCTTGCTTCCTAAAACCACCCATTACTCCTGCACTCACCAAAATCTACTTAATGTGCTGGTTGTCCAGGTGTTTTTCCTGCCCAGGTGTTTTGCACAGGCCACGAGAGCTGACAGGCTTTGCCAATTGCTCCCCTTCTCTGCTGGTTACTACGGGGAGCAGTAGCAGCCTGTTGGGCTCCTGGCTCCTACTGCTTCTTTCTGCTACTGCTGCATGGGAGCTACCATAGTGAGTCATTTCTGATCTCCAAGGGAACCCACAGCCAGATCTCCACGCCTCCTAAAATAGGAACTCACAGCTACATCTTCTCTCCAACTAAAATAATCAAACGATGAGGAAAAAACACTATCTATTTGGCAGTATCTGGAATGTGATACTCAGTGCATTGGATGGGTGGAAAAGCAGGACAATAAACTCAGCCTTAGCAGAGCTCCAGGCTAAGACCACCTCAGACATGCAGTGCAGGTGGTCCTCCAAGTCCTAATAGAGCCATGCAGAAGGTGATTCTTTGCAGGTTCTCATTGAAGAGTCATCTTTGGTCCCCTAATTGTTAGAAAAACCTCTGAAGAAGGCTGTGTAATCAAGATTACTATTCCCTTATATTTCAAATTGGATAACTGCCTCCTTGAAAGAAATACTATTTAACAAATAAGACAAGGCTAAGCTTTTTAAATGGCCTTATATAGGCTAGTCTTGTCTTCAGTCTCATTTACTCTTATCACATCAACTATGATAAACTGAGATACAACAATCTTTTAAGATAAGTGTTCATTATTTTGAAGTACCTTGAACAAAATATTATTTGCAAGCAGAAGTGTAACCCATAAAATATCATTCTGTGCTCCTATAACCCCTCTCTTTCATTTCCAGGTATTTTCACACGATGTACTTGGGTATCCGGAGCCGACAGAGTGGAGAGAATGACAGATGGAGGTTTTATTGGAAAATGGTGTATGAGTATGCAGATGTGAGTATGCTGCATTTGCTAGCCACCTTTCTGGAAAGTGCACCACAGCTGGTCCTGCAACTCTGTATTGTTGTACAGACTCGTACACTCCAGGCTCTCCAAGGTAGGGGTTCATTTAATCTATTTATTTTTCATCATTTTTGGAAGATGTAATTTCCACACATACATATTTATCCTTCTTTCAAACTGCTGTGTGCCTTGTGGTCCTGGCATAAGAGCAGATCTTGCCTGCTAGCTGCTATTTAGCTGTTAACAACAACTCTGTCAAGAAAGCCTGTGTTATTAGAGGTTTTTTTAGCCTTTCTTAATGGCCCTGGGTTGTGGGTAGGATTTATAATGTTTTGCTTTCTGCATGTCCTTGTAATAGAAGAGCTCTTCTGATTATCCACTGGGCCAATGTGAAAATTGCATCAATCAAACTACTGCTCTTCTCCCTATGCTTTTTTCTGTGAATGTTCAAAACCCTGCAAACTGCAGTAATGAGGTTCATATGGCATTATGCAAAACAGGAGATGGCACAGGAGATAACAGCAATTCTGTGAAGAAAATGCCAATGTTTATGCCCATCAGTTATCTGAAATAATACAAATCATCTCTCAAGCAGTACTCATTTCTTCCCACTCTGGGTTTCCTTCTAAGGTTAATGCTTTCAGCAAGTGTGGTTACTTCTTTAAAACAGTAAATACATGCATATGTCCTGCTATATGACTTTGTCAGTTGGTGATACAATTATCAGAATATCTCATTCACTACTGCTTTTTTCATGCTGCTTTTGGCTACCTGGCAGCTGTCCTTTTGTATTGTGCCATTGTTTTGCCTTATGGCTGCAACTGGGCAGAATTTTCTTGCAAGCAAATGAAGTGAATGAGAACTTGGGATCCAGAAGGTGACAAAAATGCCATGAGGCAGTCAGGAATGAAGGGAGGAGGGGAGATTCAGAGGGAGGAAGGAAACGCAGAGTTTTTCTCATTTGCTTTTAAGGAGCAGTTTATGTGCTTACCGCTGTACAAGAAGAAAATGTGACAGCACCTTTCTGTGAGAAAATTTTGGGTCTGGTTAACCTATTATGAGTAACATGCAGTGAGTCTGATTGGGTAAAAAAGGACACACACACCAAGTGGGTAACTGCGTGAAGATTTTGATCCTGGGCAGTTTCCTGTGGATAAATCAGAGACTTTACCTTTACAGAGCTCTCAACTGTCGTGTAATAAAGAGCTGTCCTTCTTCCTGCAGTTTTGTTTCATTAGATCTAAAACTCTGCCACCTTAATGGGAAAAGAAAATCAAAGTTTCTCTTTTAATTAGTTGGTGCTCTGTTCAAGGAAGTTTGCCCAAGCACTTCCTACAGCTATTTCTCAAAATGATGAGGCCCCACATCAACAAATTCAAACTATTATCATTGAGGAGAAGGCATTATAACGTCAAGATTTGTCTCCCCAGAATAAGTGAGTCCAGAGAGAGACTTAGGAGAAGAACATAGACAGAATACTGTATGGTCAGCTGTAATTTAGCTCTCTTCATAAACTATTAATACATAATGCCTCTCATCCTCATTTTAGTGCAATAACACATCTGTCTCTGAGAAATGTGCCTGGTGAGTAGGCACTAAGCCTGTGATACACTCTGCAAGTGGTTGTTAATTAGAGAAGACCTGAAATGCTTCAATTTAAAAGGAAAAAATGGTTCCTGCAGCCTGTAATCAGCTCTGTGAAACCTATGTATCAGAAACCAGAAAGTAATAAAACTATAATTATGGATTTCAGCTGAGAAAGTTGAAGGTATTTACTTGTGCTCTCTTCCCCCATTTTCTTCCAACTTCCACTGAGAAAAGGATCCATTAAAAAAAAAAAAAACCAACCACACTAAGAAAATTAAACAAGGTTGTAGTATTTTCTTAACCAGTAGTACCATTATACTCTCATGATAAAAGCTAATATGTTTTAGCATCTTTCCAGCTGTGAAAATCCTTTCTCTGTTTTCTCTTGTTTCTTAAAGAAATGATAAGGGTAATGCATTGCACCATAGGATGATGGATTAACTGTGAGGCTGCCTAAGAAAAGCATAATTTCTCTCAGTGGTATCATGCTAGAAGTAGGTGTTTTAAAAGGCTCAGCCATAAGGTATCTGCTTCAGCTAGCTGTCCACTCACTGAGCCTGTTAGAGAGATTTCTAACATGGATCAATAAACAGGGTGTTTGATTGATTTTTTTGTTTAGGGAATGCACCTCGTTTTTTATTGTTGTACTTTTAGTTCTCTGTCCCACAGGACAAAGTTATTATGAGAATTGTTTAGTGACATCACTGGTCCATATTCTTAAAAGTATATGATTTTCACAAACCACAAATGTGGCATGGGAAATGAATTGTCGGTAAGCAGGGTATTTCTAATATTAATCCATTAATTACTGCAAGAAAAACTTTTAGGTATTTTTATTTATGAAATTCTATATTTTCAATTCCAAATGCAATCAAATAGCATCATTCCCAACAGGAGAATGCTGTCAGCATTACTGAAGATTCCAAGTTTTGTAATGGGTGTTGGCTTGGTTCAGACTATTTCTTATTTCAGTAACTAAGCCCTGCTAATCCAGGTAAGGAATAGGTGCAGATGTGTACATGCATCTTTATGGGGATCATGAAAATAGTTGTGCAATATCTGTGAAACCTTCCCTCTCAATCTCCCATGCACTGCAGTAATGACCACTTCAAAAGCCCAGAGGATGCACCACAGGGCTCCCCAAGCACGAATTAAAAACCTGCAGTGTAAGCTCCTAGCCAGGATTGTGTATCCCTGTATCGTGTCCCTGCAGCAGAGCAAGGCTTGTGTGGGAGTCAGTCACTGTGGAGTGTCATCTCTCTCCTGCAGCCTCATCCAGAGATATCTGAGTAACAATAGCTACATTGTCATCTAAAAATCTGACTCTTCTTTAAGATTTCATCAAAACTGCCACATTTAGAGGCAATGTTCATTCTTACTCTGCCTACAACCAGCAGCCAGGTCTCACCTGAGTGGAAGGAGTGAAATTGCTTGGTTGGGGGGGGGGAGCTGATGATTTCTCAAGAAGACAAACAACTTCAGTCTGACAGTGGGCTAAACTGGAGCTGTGCAAATACCCCTATTACCTCCACCTTTTCCACTCTGGTGATTCCTTTGAGTTTGAAGAAATATCTGCTTTCTAGAAGACTGACTGATGTGCCATGAAATAAATAATTCCTTCCTCTTTTCCTCACAGGAGTCTGTTTCTGTGGCCTTTGCTCTGAGCACACAGCTGAACTCCCTGGGACAGAGGGATATCACACAATTCCAGCCCTGGGGAAGCAAAGGAGGACACAGCATCAGGGTAGATAAGGAAGGTCAGGGCTGCCCCTTTATGTGGCACCTCATCTTGGAGTTCTGCCCACAGACTAACACTCATCCCTTGGCACTCCTCTTTTACTTAGTTCAGCTTTCCCACTCTGCCATTTGATTTTAGAAAGGCTTCTCAACATAAAATGAGTGAACTCCAGCAAGCAAAAACTCTTGCTGAGCATCTGATTGGAAAGAGACTCCCATTGGTTATCATACAGATACTGAGGGTACAGTGTTCTAACTACACCTAGATGAGCAGATAGACAAGATCACTCCCTGGATTTACCACAGATTTCATTATTTATACTGTATTAATTAACACATTGCTTAAATTATAGATTAGCTTCTCATTCCTGTTTACAGCATTGACAATTTTTTCTTCATCAGCCCCTGGGAGGTTTGTTCAGGCTTCTCTGTACAGTGCTATTAATCAAAGTCCCTATCAAAGTTTAATCAAAGTCTAATCAAAGTTTATATCATATAAAGCTGCATTTCTTAATGGGGGCTGACGGTAGTGCAGAAGCAAAATGAAAAGTTCAGAGCAGTTTATAAATTCATCAAGTTTCATTTAAGTCACCACATAACACAGAGCTACTGGATTCTGCTGAAAATGCATTTCCAGGAAATCTCCCTGGGCAAACATTTTCCCATTTTCTACCAACTCTGTTGGAAACCCTTCCCTGTTCTTATGCTGACACCACAGGCAGTGTACAACAGTTCTCAGTGCCACCAAGCACATTCTCCAGTCCTTCCACTCCAAATTGCTGCTCCTGCCTGAGCTGAAGAAGAAGCTCAGAGACTTGATAGCAGTTTATGACATGGCTGATAGGTCCTAACTTTATCTGGCAGAAGCAAATGATGTTGTTATCTAGTTGATTAAAAAAATCCTCTGGCAAAGCTCAATGTTGTGCATCAGGAATTCAGACTCTTTTCATATCAGCACAGTAAACTGAAAATCATTTCAGTCTACAATTTTTTTGTGTGGACAACGTTATATTTTTGCAGGACTTTTCTTTTTTGTTACCTTCACA
This sequence comes from Notiomystis cincta, assembly GCA_013398075.1. NCBI lineage: Eukaryota > Metazoa > Chordata > Aves > Passeriformes > Notiomystidae > Notiomystis > Notiomystis cincta. The sequence goes on along the minus strand of VZRX01023595.1, from coordinate 19,374 downwards.
AAAAATTTGGATTGCTGTATAAAATGCTGCCTAGATTTGCAGTGCACTTTAAATAAATAAATAAATAAATACATACATACATACATAAAAAGAATTCTGATGTAATATCTTATACAATTCAATGTATATTTGTATGGAAATCAGGTGCAGCACTTAAATTCTGGGCAAGTTGCCATTACTTTTTTCTGTGTTGTCAAGGTTCTGTACCACTGCAGTCCAGCATCCAGCCTTTCCACAGAGAAACTAAAACAGAGCAACCAATAGTTACAGATTCTGCTTGAAACTTGGCAAAATAGATTTTCAGTGACAAGGATCAACAAGTATGATTAACTACAGAGTAAACGTGTTTTCTGCAAATGACTCTTAAATTGATCCTCGGGTCCTTTTGCAAATTTTAAAAATGTTATCTTGTGCTTATTAGGATAGAGCCATCATATTAGCGTACCCTTGTTTCTGATAGTATGAGAGAGGACTTCCTGAAGGCAGTCATGTCATATAATCCATTTCATAACCTGATTACAATCTTAAAGCTAGTTATACCTTTAGTATCTAATGTACCAGTTGAAAGTTTAATTCTCTGATTGACAGAGACCTGCTGATGCCTGTCCTCACTTTTTAATTTTGTCAGCAGTCTGTCCATATTTATTCTTTCACCATCCCTGTTTTTACACTTGTTCCCTAAGGAAATGGGGTTCACACAGTTATAAAGCCTATTTCTATCCTTCAGTCCTGCCTTTAAGAACTTCTGATCCATTGCAGTATTTCAATCAAGTATAAGAGAACAACATCAAAGATAATTATGTTTTCTTAAATGTTGTGGGAAAAGCAGTAAATACAAAGAAAAAATAAATAAAAATAATTATCATTTTTTAAAAAATTGAAAAAAGGAGAGACTCCACTACAGGGAAAAGCAGACTTCAACCAATATACCAGCCACTAGTCACCTCAATATGCATCCTTCCAGACAAGGAATTGCACTGTTTCCCCTGCCCAGTGGGACTATTGTGAGTGACAAATGGGATTAGGGAATAAGAGAGAGTTTGATGGAAAAGAAAGCATCATTCCTCCTGCTGTGCATTCTCCCATCTCATGAGATGTTCTGAATTCTCTTCATAGACTTTGTCTTCCTCAGTCCCAGTCTGAATTCATCTTTGGTGTATACAGATGACCAAGACTGCACAGAAGACTCTGGATGACATTTATCCAGAGCTCCCATATTTCTCATGGCAATATCTTACTAGGTATGATCTAGGGTTGTAATTCCCTGTTCACTCATGTATTAACCCTAGTTATTTCATAATCCTTTAAAACACACAGGCTCTTCTGGTGTCATGTCACTCTGATGAGGCTTCAATTACATTAAAAAATATATTAGCAACTAAATGCATGTAATGAAATTTTGTATCTTTCCTACTTTTCCAGCCTGCAAGTTGCCCCGGATTTTTCCACATATCACCCTCCTTTCTTACAAGGACAATATCTCCTAAACACTTACTAGTACATTATGTTTTAAACAAAGGTCGTTAAGAGAAGTATTCAGACAAGATTGGTTCCGAGTGGAATCAGTATTGGAAAAGGTCACAATGACTCTACTCCACCCCAAGCATTCTTTATTAGCAGTTCAACATAATCTACAGTATCTTTCTTTAACTAGTTCCTTTACCTTCCTTATTTCACTTCTACTATTCTCTAACCTCTCAAGCATCACCAGTACTTTCCCATTTGCATTGTAGTCACCATTCTGCCATTTGATAGATCTGCCACATTTTACTTGTTGAGAAAGGGGTTATAAAAGAAAGATATAGAGCTATTCTAGACTCTGAGGCTCTCTTTTTATCTACTTATTTTTAACATATCCATTATTTTTCATACACTTTCATGTTTCAAGGCCAGGTTGGATAGGGCTTTGAGGAACCTGATGTTCCTGAAAGTCATCCCTGCCCATAGCAGAGGTTGGAAGTAGATGATCTTTAAGTTCCCTTCCAACCCAAGCCACTATGGTTCTAGATTTACCTTTGTTTCCAGTTAGTTATTGCTTTAAAAGCTGCTCTAAAGCTTTGTGTTGTGTTGAAGCCTACACTGCAGCCCTGCTTCAGCCAGCCAGCTCCTTGTGAAATGGCTCCTTTTCAGTCACATGGCACCAGTTCTGAGTGGGGATACTTAAGATGCTTCTCACCAACAGTAGGATTTCATACACTGGCTTATTTTGAATCCTGAGACAGAGTGGTTTTGGTTGCACTGAGTGAAAACAAGGAGCTTTGAGTTTTGCTTCCATCTACAGTAATACAGATTGCCTTTCTGTTCTTATTTCCTATCAGCTGGCTCTGTCTTTGAGCTCCTATTTCAAGAGCCCTTATGGAAAATTGTCCTATAAAGCACAGCTTTTATTGCTCATCATCCTTTTTGATTTCCATCAAAGGACCATTTCTGAGGTTTTGAGGCTTTTTTCTGGAAGTTTTTGGGTTTCAGTGTTCAAAAGCTCCAGAAATCCTTCTGTGCTTTGCCTCAAAAAAAATCTAAATCTCCCCCACAGAGATGTGGGGAATAGAACACTTAACTTCTGCAGTCTTCACTCATTTCTCTAAAATTCTGTTAGGCTTAAAAACAGATCTATTTTTTTGTTTATTCCTCCATTTTATATAACTTAAACCAACATTTATGTGCTCCAATGCTGTTCTGCTACAATTAGATGTCCTGTAACAACCTCTGTACTTTCCATAACTAAGTTTAGAAAGAATCCTCTCTGCTTTCTCTCAGAAAAGCTGTCAGTTGTCACACTCTGGAATATCTGGGCTGCCTTCAGCAGCACTTGGTCTCCAGCCTATATCTGACAAATCAGAGGCTGCCATAACAAGACAATTCTGTGCAGAATTTCTCCCTGTAATAATGGTTTGAACATCTCAATCCATATCCAAATTTAACTCTGGAATTCTACAGCAGACTCTAACAACTACCCACTATCTTTCCCCAAAGTGATTTTGTATGCAAACAGAATCTGTTTTATCAGGGAACCCTTTCTGAAACATCCTGCTGTCATTCCATTCACACACACTGCTTTTACCCTTATTTCCATCTTTTCTGAATACCAGCTCTCTTTCAGCACCCATGTCCAGGGACTGATTATGAGCCCATGGGTGTTTCTGTAACCCTGTAGTTATTATTGCAACCCTATAATGCTTTATGTGCTGTGTTTGTTTCCTGTGTTTCCTGATGTCCTGTCTCTGTACATTCATCTATCTAAAAGTATGGTACATCAATACATCTTGTGAAAGCAAGAGGTAACCTGCACAGGTATTGTCAGGAAGATAAGGAGTTGGCAGAGTTATGGTGTTGCTTCTTAACAAACCCATTTTACAGGACCTCAACTCCTGAAAGTCAATCAGAGATGACTAGTGAGCATTTTTTTCTTTCAGTTTAACTGCAGTAAAATAACCCTAATTCCTCTAGCAACATTAGTAATGAGGAGAACTGCATCAAACATTTTTTCATAAATAATATCTTCTGGTGACTCTATTTTTTACTGAGTTTATGCAGATATCTTTATCCTTGTTTATTACCTGGTCATAAGAAGACCAGAGGATCACACAGCACTATATAGACATATCAATGTGAATTTGCATTGTGGTGCAAAAAATATCATTTGTGAAGCTTGACCACTTTTTTCCACTCATTACATCATAGGAAAATGAATTAACTATACAGGTCATTCAGAGTGAATGGCAATAAGGCTTCATAACATACCAGCATGAAATCTGCATATGTAATTTTTATAGAAAAAGTCATTAAAAAGTGTTAAGAAGATTTAGTATACATTTTACTGCTACTCTTTTTGTCCTCATTCTTCTCACATTAGCTATTCTACCTACATTTGCAGACAGAGATATCTCTAGTTAAGCTTTAAAAACCTGTTGGAAATTCTCAATAAATCAACTGGTTACCAAAGACAGTAGGTAGGTGCCTCCTTCACTAAATTTTGAAAAATCTTGTAATATATTTGCATATTTGAGCACAACTTTAGGTACCTGTTTTGTAATACCTTAGAAGTATTATGCCAGTCTGAAAGAAAATAATTATAAGTGGTTTTATAAACTTAGGTTTGCATAGAAATATAATTTAAAGATTGGTTTGTCAAGGCTTTTTGATGCAGCTTGTTCAAGTACCAAGCTGATAATCTGACCTCTGGGCGGTATTTCCAGCTCATACCGATTGAGAGATAAAATGTCTTGTCACAGAAAGAATAAGATAGGTCAAAAGGTCTTCAATCAGTCATCTGGTCCCAACCCTTCTGGAAGCACAACCATGTTCAAAAATCCATGAAGTTCCCCAAAGTCCCTTTGTGTTTTGTGTATTTCTTTGGATGCAGAGCCCACAGCCCCTCTGTGTGACCTACACCAATGCTCACCACCCTGGCAAAAAATCTCTTGTCTTACAGCAAATCAGATTTTCCCTTGCTGCGATTTTGATTCATTTTGTGCCTCTAAGTTTGAGGAGTTCGTATAATTCTCCTTTTAGGCAGGAGAAAATGGCAATTAGATCTCTCCTCTTGGCTCACAGCCTTCTCTACCAGTCCTCCCTCAGGCTACACATACCCAGCTCAGGCACCATGTGCTCTAGCCCCTAACATTGTGGCTACAACTGCACAAGGGAAGGGTTACAGATGTTATACACCTAGACTTCTGCAAAGCCTTTGACATGATCCCCCACAACATCCCTCTCTCTAAACTGAAGATGGAGTTGATGAGTAGACTGCTAGATGGACAAGAGAGTGGTTGGATTGTCACCAGCATAGTGGTCAGTGGCTCAGAATCCCAATGGACATCAGTGACAAGTGGTGCTCCTCAGGGATTCATACTGGGATCAGTGTTATTTCATATCTTCACTGATATAGACATAGACAAAGGGATTGAGTGCACACTCAGCACATGTGCAGATGACACGAAGCTGAGTGGTGCAGCTGACACACCCAAAGGGCAGGATGCCATCCAGAGGGACCTGGACAAGCTCAGGCAGTGGGGCCATGAGAATCCTGGGCCAGGGCAATCCCTGGTATCTACACAGGCTGGGGGATGAACAGATCCAGATCAGCCCTGCACAGAAGGACTTGGGGATGCTGGAGAGTGGGAGGCTGGACATGTCCTGGCCATGTGCACTCACAGCCCAAAAAACCAATCATTTCCTATGCTGGGTCAAAAGCAGCATGGGCAGTAGGGCAAAGGAGGGAATTCTGACCCTCTACTTCACTCTGGTGAGACCCCACCTGGAACACAGCATCCAGCTCTGGGGTCTCAGCACAGGAAGGACATGGACCTGTTGGAGTGAGTCCAAAGGAGGCCGCCAAGTTGATCAGACCGATGGAGAACCTCTCCCACAAGGAAAGGATAAGAGATTTAGGATTGCTCAGCATGGAACTAAGGTGACCTGATTGCAGCCTTTCAGTACCCAAAGGAGGCCTACAAGGCAGATGGAGAGAGACCATTTACAAGAGCATGTGCTGACAGGACCATTCTATGATTCTGTTATTTCAGTGGCCTTTCACTGGCCTCGCTCCAGTTTGGGAAAGTGTTTCCAGTACTGGTGGCCCAAAATGATATGAAGATGCAAGAGTTTTCCTTTGCCTTTGTAAGTCTTTTTGTCACTCCTCTCAGTCTTTTGAGATCCCTCTGCAGGGCAGCCCTGCTCCCCTGCAGATTAGCTGCTCCCCTCTGATGGATCCATGATTTAAGGGCGTTATGAGCCTGGAGGTATTGTGAAAAAAAATTCTTTACTGCTGCAGGGAATGGCAAAAAAAACCAACAAAAATTACTTTCATGTTATCTACAGGTTTTTAAATTTAATAGTGCCTTCACAAATCTGCTAATGTATACATAGTGGTAAAGACAGCCTGAGACACAAAGTAGTGCATTTAGTTTCTGTAAGCGTGATATATATTGCCTACACACTGAATTTTATTTGTTGGGGAATGTCAGAAAGTTGGTGGCATGTCCTTCTGCTCCCTTTTTGTTGTGCTAAAAGTGAACTTGCCAAGGAAAAATTTCCAGTTTCATTTTGAGTTCCTGTGTTTTTTATGACTGGTACGTTTGCTCAGGGATGGGAAAAAAAGTGATGCATGCTTGGCACAGAAAAAGCTTTCCTGTGTCTAATATAGCAGTGAGAAATTTTAGTCGTGATTGTGTCTTGCCCAAAGACTGCACAATACCTCAAAGATAAGAATTAATGTGAATCCTTCATCATGCAGTGACCTTTAAAACTTCAGTCACAGAGCCAAAGTGTGTGTTCAGCTTCACGCCAAAAACACAGATCTGAAATCCTCTGTCATTTGCATTGCTAGTGCATGTTAGTTCATGCTAGTTTGTTAATCTGAAAAATTACTCTTTTTTGCCAAAATTAACCAGAAAAGTAATCCTTTCTGTTAAGAGTGATTTTAGCTGCAAGTTGCGTGTCTAAGTGGGAATGAATGTTTTAAAATGTGCCTCGCATGACATCTAAGTTTAGTGGTGTACAGGATATACTACAAATTATTGAATTTATATGGCATTTCATATTTGTAACTTATTTGATACATATTAGTATTTTTCAGCTGTGTGTTAGTTGAGTATCTAACTGCAAATATAAAAAGATTTTGCATTTTTGCATTGTGCTCAGAGTTTTGCAAGTATCAATGAATAACCAGTGTTATAGTGAGACTCAAACAAAAGGTCCAGTTCACCCTTGTGGGCACCTTCTCACTGAACTCAGTGGAACTGTTTTAATGAATAAAATCTACTTGCTGGGCTGGGATTTACGGGAGAATTGTTTTACAAAAAGGTATTAAGTAGCTGTCTTTTGTGTTAAGCATGGCATTCTATCTAACCTAATGGGGATAAAAACCTATTAAATGTGTTTTATTAGTTTTTGGTTTCCTAACTAAATTATAATGAAAATGAATTTAAAATATTTTTCCTTTTTCCAGTGGGTGTTATTTCTCACAGTATGTCAGTTAACAAAGTGGTAAACTGTATTCTGTTCTCTGTATATAATGAATACAGTTTAAAAACAAATCATTAATGGCTTTTGTGTTGCTGCTGAAGAGAGAATTTCTAGTTTTAGTTTTGAGTGGGACTTTTAGCATATCATTTGTGCATGGGTGGCCAGTGTACTCTTGAGAGTTAAATAGCTTGGGCAGGCAGAATCTCATGGTATGAGGTTACTGAATTACTATTGATCCCAGACCCTTACAGCTAATAGACACTGCCTCTGCATGTTCTTTCCCACCCTATGGATATTTCAAGATGCAGAGGAATTCTTCCATACTCACATAATTGAGTCAAAAGCGTGAATTGAATCCTCCCTCAGTGTGAATTTTCCTGGCACAGCCACAAGTAGTGCTCCCTGTCATCCTGCAGCAGCCATCCAGGGTTGTCACAGAGTTTTGCAGGAGCTCTGACATCCGCAGCTTCCCTGGAGCTCCTTCCCAGTGAAACCGGGAGGACCCAGGAGCCCCGTGGCAGGGTCAGAGAGCAGCCCAGAGACTGATTGGGAGCATCCTGCAGGTGCTGGGCCCTGGGACCATGGGGCTGTCAGGGCTCACGTGTAGCAGAGAGCAAACCCCTTCTGCCAGCTGCCATATCGCTCTGAGCAGAGCTGCTGCCATGTCCCCGGCAGTGGGGACAACAGAGTGACTCATGAAAAAGCTCCCAATTCACTGCAGTTTTCAGTCTGCAAAATTAAATAAACTAAACCCCCATCTCCTGCTTTATGCTGTACTAAAATCTGCAGTAGCTCCAGGGCTGCTTCATGAGCTGTGCTGTCGTCCCCATCACAGGGGCAAGCGAACGACGGGGTGTACCCCTCCTTCAGCCATCTGCTGCCACCCCGGCGTCAAAGCCCTCCGGAAGCTTATGCAACTTCAGGCTGCTTTCAGGTTTTAATGAGTGCCTTTGGTGCTCTCATAGCCTCCTTCCTGCTCTGTGGATAAATGTATTGAGTGATTAATTGTCACCAGAATGGTTGGTAGGTAGGTAGGTAGGTAGGTAGGTAGGTAGGTAGGTAGGTAGATAGATAGATAGATAGATAGATAGATAGATAGATAGATAGATAGATAGATAGATAGATAGATAGATAGATAGATAGATAGATAGATAGATAGATAGATAGATAAAGAGCTGTTCATGCACCATCTAGTTCAGCTGGATCTTTCCCAGGTCTCCCATGCCATAGAAAAGCATTCAGAGCTCAGTTTGAACTCCTAGGTTAGTTATTCTTGGTAATGAAGCTTAATAAGTAAGATGCCCCAAAGCCATAAAAAAATTGAGCTCTGGTGATCTTCTTGATCCTGACCCTAAGTGACGTGGTAGCATTTACTCTCTGTATATTCATAGCAGCTTGTCATCCTTAAATATAGCTCAAAACATAACTGCTTTCCTCAGTAACTGGGCTCTATGCTGGTTTTGCTCAGCAGAAGGCACAAAATGTGCAACGTGAGTCCAAGGCAACAGTAAACTGACAATGGCTCCCCGTGCCTTTTCTTCAGACCCACTCCAGTCCCAGCAGATCTCTCTCACGCCATGGGACTGGGACTCTCATCTAGAGGTTTCCAATGATGTATTTTCACCTGCAAGCACAGCAGACACTAAATTCATTTGCAGTAAAAAGAGATTCTGGCAGGGGATGAATATTTTATATCTTTTTTCCTTGGCATTTCCTTTAAAAAGCATGATTTTACTTTCCACCCCTATGGAGTCAGTTTTGTTCTAAAGAGATATATCAGAAATGCCTGAAAGTGTCTTAAATAGTGATTCAGTAGGAAAGAAATGGGGTTACAATCATTTGCTCAAAAAGAAACCCAAAGGTGTTCCGGTTTTGAGGGGTTTTCTTTCACTTCCTTGATGAGTGTGGCAGCAAAACTGGGAAAACAAGCTGGGAAATTTGCATGATGTAGCCTTACACCTGGCTGAGTCATTCCCACACCCGCTCTGGGGTGGTTCACTTTCAGCTACTTCAATGCCATTCCTTGAGAGGCAGAGCTGTGCAAACAAGGGCAGAAACAGGCCTTTGGCTCTGCAGCAGCAGCACATCCTGTGGCAGAAGCCTTTGGAGCCAGATGGGTTTTCTGAGCAGAGCATAATGCATTGCAATTGAATTGATATTTTAAGCTAACACATGTTTAGATCAGAGAGGCTCACAACACAGTCACTTACAATACACGGCTGATTGCTTCATGACAGAAGCAGCTAAATGCTGTAATGGGGAAGGTGGTATCAGCATTTCACTTCTAAATTTTGATTCTCAATTACTTAAAGCAGCTGTAAGAATTCACTTTTAGCTGGGGCTTGAACAAGGCCATAGGCCAAGACCCAGAGCAGTCTGAAAAGCAGTAGGAGTTCATCTCTTTATGAAGGTCTTCCTAGTATGAAAAATCTTAAATACAAGAAGGCAGCAAAATCTGCTACCCCAAAGACAGGGTGCTGTGTTTGTTTCTGAAACTGAGACACAATTGAGGCAAGGAGAATGAACAGAGCTTTGAAAAAAGCTCTTTTGAAAAGATCAGCTGGATAAAATATACAGAGCTGCAAATGATCTCTAGGAAAGCACATTAGCTTTACTTCACCTAACATGAAAGCTGAAGGACCACTAAGTTGAACAGTGGCAAAGTGTGAATTGTGTGTCGAGGAAGTGTTATCTTTAAAACATTTGCCTGTATAAGGTGTCCCTTTGTTGTCAAGTATCACTGAGGCCAAGCACAACCAGTAAAGGTGACCAAGGACTGAAGAACATTATCATTATTATTGTTATTATGAGCACTACTATTATTATTCAGCATTCTAAAAGCAAATGCTTACAGTCTAGCTATTGTGTCTTTCAGAGTTCTGCTTCCTGAGATAGAAAAAGCATTTTTTCTATCTCAGGAAGCAGAGATAGGCAGGCTATTCCTGAACTGCTTATTGTAGAATTTTTTATACCATTCAGTGAAGTGTCTTGCTCTAGTTGTTATCAGCAAATGAAGTAGCTAGTCCATCACAACTGACTTGTGTTATGTTCATCTGTTACTACACTTGGGGAACTCTTATGCATTAAGGGCTTTTTTTTTCTCCTACTCAAGGTTTCATCAATAGCAGTCATCAAGACCAAGTCTTTCAGATTATATATTCAGAAGTATTTAAACCAGCTCTGCAGAACAAATTAGGAAGATCAGACACTTCAAGAATATCTTCTGCTTTGACAATATCTGTACATACTGTGAATCAATTTCAAGATGTGATTTTAAGTAGAGCATTCTTTATGCAGCCTTGAAACAGAAGAGACAGATAGCTGCAAATACAAAAGTTAAAAGTAAGATTGAAAGGTATTATAGAAGGTGGTTAGACAAATACCTGAACATGAGTAATTTGTAGAACAAAGTCTTCAGCTAAGAAAGGATTCCAGTTAGAGGCTTTCACACATTTTTCTACTTATGAGCTGTACCTGCTATTAAGTAAAATAGTCTTGCTGGGAAGGCTATGGAAAGATGGTTCTCAGCTACCAAATTCCTGGTTCCAAGAACTGTATATTAAACTTTGCCAAGTCTATAAGGAGAGAAGATAAGATCTGAAGTCTTAGGAAAGCTGGAACGTAATGAAGAGAACACCAGGCTTTTAAATCACATCTTTGGGGTGATATTTTGGTTTCTTCTTATAACACACCAATAACCTGTTACTTTGAAAAAAACTTTTAAAATTCCATGTCTAAAGTTAGGGAAAGGGATCCATAATTAAGCACATAAATATGTAATCTGCTTTCCAAATGGATAAGTATGTGTAACTTAAAGAAAAATTTGCAGTTATGCATTTGTAAATACATTGAGGCTACAGAGCCATTTTCTAAACACTTGTTGATCCAAATGACATCTTAATCCCCTAAAAAACTGAAATCATATATCATTGAAAACCATGAAAATATTTGAGTCTTTTTATGATATCCTGTGAAATCATTAATATCTTGTAGTCTTGTAACAGTAATAATCCAGTCACAAGATATTTTACAACTTAACAGGCTTTTATGACTCCCTTAATAAGAACTATAAAATCATTACCTAATTTTGAATATATATATTTCTTTAAATGAATAGGGTTGTCAGGAGTACAATTAGATTTTCTTTAATTTTTGCTCTTTTATTGATGTATCTTGTGCCTCTCAGACAATGAACTTCCTTATGAGCCTACATTTTTGTTGCCTGATAAGATGGCCAAAAGGAACAAATTTTTTCCCTAAGGATAGTATTAATTAGTTAACTAATATTTAGGTTTTTATTGCTTCCCCTATATGAACACAAAAACACACATACAATTTCATTAGCACCTCATGGGTGAGTGCTAAAATGTTTATTAGTTCTTCACAGTGACTATTTGATGCTGGTTCCAGTTAAGCTCTACTGCCTAAACATTCATTTTCTGGCTTATTAATCCATGGTGACAAGTCCCATTTCCTCCTTTTTGTCCTCCCCTCTATTCCCCCCACCAAACATACTTTTTCCTCACTGTCATTTGCAAAAGATGATGATTTTAATGACAATGTCATAAATTTTGAAGAAAAGGGAGGTAACGCTTTCAACCAGTATTTCTGTTGTCAAAACCAGATGCTTTAGCTTCTGAGTGTCTTTGAACACAATCATTTAAATATGTTCAGCCCTCTAAAGCCATTACCAAGGCTGTAATGGTACAACTCACTTTGTGTTTTTATTATGGCCTCTCCCAATAGTTAATGTCAGGTGTCAGATGAGGAGGAATGTATTTGGATCACGAAATTCACTCTCCTGCTATGAAACACAAAAAAACTCCAAACAATACTATGTTACAAAATGCGAAACAATAACCAGAGAAATTAGCATTATGTCATTAACTATGTCCAAAGTGAGGCAAGAACAGGCAAACTGTGCAGAGTGGCTCATGTATTTATATGTGGAGGGACTTAGGACTGAGATTTGAGGTTTCTGTGCAAGCTGGCATTGAATTTGTATTGGTGCCCAGCAGGGGCATGAGAAATGTGCCCTCTTCTCCTCAGTCAGGACTGAGAATTCACCCTGCATGTGAGCATCCTAAAAGCTACATATGTTTGGCAGAAGTCTGCAACTCTGCTAACATTTACTTTAAACAACTGCAAGAAAAAAGAAGTTTAAAAAAATAAAAAGCAGTAGCTACGTGCATGATCATAAATTGCTCTAGCCTGTGTGTTTCCATGTCCCAATAAGTTTCAGGGTTTCACCAGAGAATGCAAATTGAAACTGACTGCAACAGTTGGCTCTAGATTTTGTTGTCAGGGAGCAGTATTCATTTTCCTCAGTGTCTGATTTCTGTTGCCTTTCTGCTTAAGAGAAAAAGAACAAAAGGAGATAAGGAGGCAGATTGAGAGAGCATGGCACAGAAATTAAAATATGCTAAAATTATACCTTCTTCCTGCTATAAAGTGCCATAACCCCAGGATACTGAAAAAGTAGATCTAAAATAGCAGAAATGTGCTGTTCTGAGAGGGGAAGAAGGTGGCAACAGATAAAGGTGCTGGCCAGCAGAGTGCAAGCATGCAACTGAGCTGCCAAACTTGAATTTACATTTTAATTCTCCTCCCTGCACAAGCTTTGCTCAAAGCCATTGTGAGGCACTGCGGATCTGAGTCCTTCCACATCACTGCTGAAGAAAAGCACGGGGCCCAGACCTTTTCTTCCAGCCAAGATTCCATCTTAGAACAGTGGTGACACCAACACCCCGAGTGGGACAGCCTTGGAGAAGCGTGGCCTTGACCCCTGCTTAGCACTGCCCAGGGGGATCCCATCCACACCTCCCTCCCTGGTGTAACCCTGTTTTAAGACCTGCAGGAATCACAGGCAGCCTGGTGTACCCTGTACATCAGTGCCAACACTCCCATGAACCTTGGGGGACACACCAAGCACAGCTGTGACCCTTAGGACAGCCAGCCTCCCATCACCAGGGGCAGGCAGCCCCTTCACCACACTGGAGCCACCTGAGCCAGTCCTGGGGCACTGGAACCCCTTCGTGGATGTCTGACAGAGGAGAGGGAGGATGTGGGGGAATTCTACCAAGATTTCACCCTAGAAGTTCAGTTTCACCTTTGGTTCTTGATAGACAGTGATTTGCTCTGGTTTTGGCTCAGGTTCAGGTTCATTTCAGCTCAGTGATTTTCAGTTATGCTTCTCAGACATCATCCACTGTGGCAGGGTTACTGTGAATGATTATTTTAGAGGATTCTGGTGGAATATGCCAATGCTCTCAAACACCATTGATCATCTGGCTCAGGCTCTTCTTCTGACTTGTATATTAAATGAGCTGACATTTATTTCAGCTCATTTTTTTTTCTGCCAGAATTCAAGCTGTCTCAAATGAGTTTGTTTTAGGAATGTTCTTCTTTCTGGTCTCTGCTTGGATGGGGGCATCATATTCCATTGGTCTCAGTGGGCTTTTGATCCACTTGTTCCTATAGATACGCCTCTGAATATCCCATTCTTCTTCTCCTCAGGGTTTTGTGCAAGAACATGCATAGTTAGGTCAACAAGACAGAAAAAGTGTCTTAAACTAGATATTCTTCAGCCAGTTGTAGAGGAAAATGTTGCCTGAAATCAACATTATGCCAAATGGAGACATGTCAACTGTCTGAGCATGCTTCTTAGAGTCTCACATAAAGAAATTACTGGAAGCTGCTCAAAAACTGGCAAGGTTTTTGTAATCTTTTCTTCTAATTTGGAACATAGAGTGTCAACAATGTCCTGCTTACACAATACTGATACAATTTATGGCCCAATACTCTAATCTCGACCATCAGCTGCCAGGGGAGCTGCCTGGACAATGGTTCTTTATTATGTGTGGAACACTTCACACCATGAAAGTGTCCCCAAACACTTAACAGAGTTACATAAAACAGTCTCAGCAAATAATAGCAGAGAATAAATAAATTTAAAAGATTTAGGCAAAGGAAAGCAGAAATAATTCAAACTCTTAGTCAGACATGCAGCACAGAGCGAGGCAGTAAATAATGCCATGTATTTCTTTTGAAAATACCTAGAACAGTTGTTTTGTTTTTTCCATTTGCCCTCTAAAATGCCAACACTGCTGCTCAAGAAAGCTAAAGAGAATTAGTGTCATAAACAAGCAGCCTGGAGTCTAACAGAGTCAGCCACAAAGAGTGTTAAGCTTTCTTTTCAAGAAACTGTCTAGTCCTGGTGTAACAAGGTATTTTAACCAGTCCATGTGATTAGAGTTATTGAGCTGTGGGAAGCTGGGCATGTGTTTAAATACCTTGCTGAATTGTGAAGATGATACTGAGGAAACTGCATTTTAAAGGTGGGATTAATCTTGCTGAACTACAGTTCTATTTAAAAGTTAAATGTTCTGTTTAAGCTACTTTTATTATCAGTTAAGAGAGAGAGGCACCTGAAGGACATTCTTTCTTTCTTGAGGGACATCTAATATAGATGGGATGACTTACCCTATAGATATACTCCATCTCTCAATGGACTAGAAATAAAGCTCAGGTAATTAATTTAGTTTCAGTATCTGACTTAAATGTGGCTAAAATTTAGGGAGATGGACACACATTCACTTCTTCTACATCTTTCACTGTAAGACAGATACTTGAAAAATTTATGGAGAGAGGTTTCTCATGGCTCTGTGCATGTGCCAGGGGTTTGCATTGCTGTAGAATCTGATAAGTTTTTAATTCCTTCACCACAGAAGCTTTCTTGCATTATCACACAGGAATAAACTAAAAGTTTGTTGAGTATGAGAAAAAAAACCATGGCAGTTGTGTGTCAAACCTGCAGTAATAAGAAACACTGCAAATGTTTGTGACTTAATACTGCTACAGGTCATGCAGTGAATTATAATATCCAGTGTGCCCTAAAAAATGACAGTGCTACTCTCTGAGGAAGGAACAGCTTGTTCCACCTGCCACAAGATCAGCCTTTCAGCCTTGTACAGAAAATGCTCCAATATGATACCTTGGGATTATCCTCATATAACTGGTTTGCCTAATTCAAACTGGCAGGCACAATCTGAATTCAGTGAATCAGAAGATACACGAGATTTCATCAGTGAGATCATTTAAGTAGATTAATGCAGGCACCACCAACCTCCATTAGCTTCTTCAGTGAACTCTTGGGGCAAAGGAGGTGAGGACAGAGGCCAAACAAAACTGCTTGAGTGCAAGTGCCTGTATCCCACTGTAGCAGGGGCATCCATAAGGTAACTGGGATGGAATGCCAAATGTCTGGCCCATCCCTAGAGCCTGGGTTAACAGGTTCTCACAGGCAGACATGTCATATGCAGAGCTTGCAGCACAACTCACACTTCTTTTTGTAATACTTATAAATGCCTCATTTATACTGTAGACATAACTGCACTGTCTCAAAATCTTAATAACGATCGAATAACAAAATCAAACATTATACTTTGTCAGCATAAACAAAACAACAATTATATTAAAGGTCCTACAGGCATTGCTGATTTGTACTAATAATTCCTGCTTTTCAATCAAGCTGTACAAGATGCCAAGTTAATTATTTTAAATACTTTTCAGTCTTGGCACTTTATTTGGACTGCAAGTGGGGAAGTGAGGAGAGGAACAAAGAGCAGAGAAATGGAAAATCCTTCACCATTGAATAATTGAGGCATATGACAGAAGAGGATTTAGGAGGAAAAAGCCCTAAGGAGATTTTGGGAGGTTTCACTAGTTTGTTCAATGGTGAACCATCCAAAAATGAAATGCCTGAAAAGCTAGAGGCTGAACAGCTTAAGAGAGACTGTGCACACAGAACCATTGCAATGTTAACTGCTGGAAGAGGCATAAATTATGCATTTCTGATATGTCTCTGTAGGCCTTGTAACCTTCTTTCGACCCTTAGGGTGCTCATTATCTGCAGGAGCAATTAACAGATAGTATCTAGCAGCTACTGTGATTTCTTACCTTTAGAGTGATTTCAAATCAAATGAAAAGGAAGCTAATAGAGCCAAGGAGGCCTTAACTGTGAAGTTACTTCTGAAGTATATTGGATAGAAATAATCAGTAAATTGAAGGTACATGGTGCCAGGGAGGCTGGATTATGTCTGGTTGGCTTTGCTTGCTGAATCTTTTATGTTTTGGATACATATTGTTGTTACTGTGAGAGATTATGCAAGTGACACAAATAATGGAAAATGCCTTCATTAATTCTGAAAGGAAAGGCCTAACTTCCCTTACTTCAGCAACTTCAAGCTGATTAATCAAAAGATCTGCTTTTTAACTAACAAGAATAAATTAAAGACAACAGAGGTAAAAAAGCACACTTAAGACTGGTCTTGGAAAAAGAAGTTCCGAGGACCAGCAATCTGTTTAACTCCCCAAACTCAGCAGAAATTTTCCAGCATTTAAGATATATGAATAGGTTAGGAAAAAATAACTGATCAAGTGCAAACTACCCAATTCTAAGATAAAATTTGTACAAAACTAATTATTTCAAGTTTTCAAAAATCTAAATTAAATGTTTCTTATCTGAAAGAGCAGATTGTTGAATACAAATCAGTCTTATATTATGATTTCTCTAGAGCTGTCCTATTGCAATATGGAAATCTATGACAATGTTTAATACACAGAGCCTGGCACAGCTCTACGTGTTCCTCTAGTACTAAATGTAGTGCACCATCATTTTCTTTCACAGTAACATGCTTTATTTTCAGTTCCTTAATGCATGGAAATCATTCCAAAGGCTACTACCTTATATGCACTGAGGTACATTATAAAAGCCACATAAGTTTGAAAAAAAATTACTAAATTTCTGGTTTAAATAAACAAAACTTATTTTCAGAATGTATACCAAAATGTTTACTACTGCCACATCCCATTAACCCACACAAGCCACCAGTGTCTAAGAGAATCTTTTTACTGTTTCATCATGAGTTTATACTGATTCAGGAAATGGGATTTTTATATATTCCTATAGCATACACACCTGCTGATTTCACTGAGAATCCAGGTGGAGTCAGGGATCTGGCTTCCATTAGACTGAAGTTTAAATTTCAAGTTCTTGGGGCTGAGGATATTTTTTTCCTTCAACCTACAAAGCCTTGAATATTTGAAAAATACTTGAAATATGCTTGCAGAAAGCCTTGATTTTATAATAGTTTCATAATGATTTGTTAATGAAATACATAAGTAAAAAATTTCTATTTTAATGCATTAAAAATAAAAATAATTAACTATTACTATCAGGTTTTTAAGATAATCTAGTTGCATCTAAATACATTGGAAATAGTGTAAAAATGCTTACAAGGAAAACGTGGGAGTCATTCCATTCAACTGAAGTTTATCATCACTCACATGTAGCCAGGATTTCCCTACAAGGAGAAGCAAAACCAGGTAAGAATTGAGACTGAATTGGTATCAACATGGTTTTATTTGTTTTAAAATTATTTTTTTAAAAAAGCTATTGAGCCTAAAAAGCATGTTCAATTTATGATAAAAAAGTGAAATTTCATCTTACATGTCAAAACACCAATATATTTTTCAATTTCTTATGTGTAAATGATAACAAGAATTCAGAAGCAGAAAAATGAAAGGGTGCTATTGAGCTTGTAAGGAGGGGATATATTTTGGCAGGCTGGTTATCATTTAGCAGAGCATAGTTAATCACCTGCCTCTGGAGTTGCTCTCCTTGGCTGTAGGAGTTAGAGAAGGTTGATCAGGAAGAGGGCAGTCAGAAAGTCACGACTTTGGTCTTGGGGCGTTTCAATTACTCAGGTATTGATTAGGATGACAATTATACAAAAGTATAGAGAGGAACACATTTGTAAAGGTTGAGCAGGGTTGCTTTCTTTAGCCATTGTTGAGGTGACTACATAATGAGAGCTTATTTAGAGACTTGTCCTAACAGTTGTGAGCTCTGATAAATGGAGTTCAGGAAACAGCAAGACCTTTCTGGGTCTGAAATCTGCCTGGGTTATGGTTGGGAAACACAGCACTGTTTTCCTTTCACAGCTGCAGCCATTCCTTCCAGATACTCCCTGCCAACTCCATTGTGACAAATGGCCATATGATTTCCAAAGATCTTTTGGCCCTCCTGCATTATCTCAGAATGTCTCTACCCTGACTAAACTCCTTAAAAAGATTTACTCAGATTTACTTCACAGACATACTACCAACAGAGGCTTACAGAGACAAAGGTATCTGTGTGTGTGTCTGTGTGTGTGTGTCTCTGTGTGTGTGTGTGTGTGTACGTGTGTGTGTAAATACTAAGTCATCATCCAAATACTACAAGTTTTTTGGGTGCGATGCTTTATATTCCTTCAAAAGAAGACACACAATTAGGTGGAATGTCCTCAAAAATTACCATAATGGCAGTTAAATATCCAGTGTGGTATGGATGTGGAATCATCAAATCATAGCCCTGGCCAAATAGGCCAATAGAAATAGAAATTAAATGAATAGGCCAATAGAAATAGAATAGAAATTAAGTCACACTCAGAACAGGATCCACCTCTACTATTGAAGAGTTTAGGTGTTGTATACAGAGAGCGCTTCTTAGTTATCACAACAAACACTTTCCAGGACTTTCCCTAAAATGAGGAGCCATAAAACCAAGGAGCCCAGGTCACGTGTGCAATTAATCCCATATATTTTTTTAGTGCTTAAACAGTGTGTTAATGCTTAATGCTACTTCAGATATTCAGCCTCAAAGCCTCACTAATAGAGCATGTTTATTTCTTCACTTTTGGGAAGTGGAATGTGAAAAGGCTGATGTTGCTTCTCACAATGCTGTTTATTGAGCATCTCTGTGCCCCACTTTAGCCAAAGGTGATTCCTCTGCAATTAAAATGGAATTTCATCTGTTTCCAGCCTGTCTTTCATGCAGCTTCTCCGACTGAGTCTGTAATGAGCAGTTTGGGGCCAGCCAGTTCGTTCATGTGCGGAATCAGGAAGTTCCAGCTTTTCCCCCGTGCAACAGGAATGCTGCTGTTTTTCAGCTGCTGTGTGTGCATGTTCACTCTGGGAGGGAAATTTCTACAGAGGCTAGAACAAGGTCTCCATAACAGGTCAAACCTATTTTGGGGCATTCTGAAAGATGCAAAGCATCTGTGAAGCACAAGGATCTCCTAAAACACCTTGGCACAGCTCAGCGGTACAGCTCAAAACTGAGCTGTGAGTTATGATTTCCCACTCCTTCAGGCCACACAGATCCTTGTGTGAGAGAAACCATCCGCTCTCCTCGTGCCTGCTGGAAGAAACGGCCCAGAAAAATCCTTCTGGGTGCGTCATTCACGCTGGCGACAGGCAACAGGACGCTTCTGCTGGCAGATCCTGTTTTTCTGCGGCTGTCAAACTGCACGGGGAAGGCTTCCTGCGCTGCCGAGGCTCCCTTCAGGCGCGGGCTGCGGCGGGCAG